>JADLZK010003564.1:0-401492 GCA_015847255.1 Hyparrhenia diplandra
ACTAGTAAAACGTTGCATTCATATAGAATTGTTTGTAGGAGTTTGTCTGAGCTTTGTAGATGAGTTAGGTTTTGTGTCTGAGAGCACAAATCCCGTAGCACTTTTTTTATCTCCCTCCAAAAATTCTCTAATAATTTTTGGAGACATCTAATGCCTCAATTTAAATCCTTCCCGACTCCCATGTCGATTCTCGTAGTCTCTCCCGAGCTTCTCTCGAGCTTCTCTTGTCTCCTCTCGAACTCTTCCCAATCGTCCCTGATTATCTCTCGTATCTCTTAGATCTTAAATGGAATATCCCTTCCTTAACTATCTCTTATGATCTCCGAAAAACCGCAATGACGAGACGTCTCCGTCGACAAGAAGAAGAGCCATGCCAACGCCCTCGATCCGACCAACCGTCAGAGCTACCTCTTGGCCATTTCCCCTATTCATCCATTCATAGCTAGCAATGACCTTCTCTAGCCCATCGTAACCTTGCCTGGCCACTCGTAGCCCCTGCCCGGCTAGCCATAGTCCCATGTGACCTCGTCGACTAGCCCTAGCCGCCTTTACCACGCCCGATCAACAAGAGCCCATATCCTACGCTGCCCTGGCCACCCAATAGAGACCACGACTAGCCAACGTCGTCTATGCCAAGCCATAGCGACTCAACCCCTTTTGGTTTATCGGATCTCCTTCCAAATCGTGTTGGCGATAGCTAGATGCTCCTCTCTCAACCTCGTTTGGATCTAATCAAGTTCGATGGATTGGAATCACAAAATTGGCAACCTTCTCTTTGTCCTTGGTGAAAATTCCCGCCAAATATCTTTGTGAATTTATTTCAAACCCTTCTCGAGCACAAGTATCAAATTTCATTTGAATCTCCCTTTAATTCTTGTCACAATATAAAAGGGAAACTTCTTTCCTTTTATTTATTTATTGAGCTCCTCCGTAAATAAATCCCAACTCCTCTCGATCACTTTTCTCGGCAATGCATCTCAAACTCTCGGTGGAGTTGCTTACCAAATTCATCTTTTGATTTGGTCTCAATTCCTTGTTGAATTCATATAAAATCCCAAATTTAAATCTCTTTACCTTGAAATTATAGAAAGGAAAATGCTTTTCCTTTATGCAACCAGCCCAGCCGGTTGTGCAGCAAGCCCAGCTGCCCTCCTCCTAGCATGGCCCAAACCGGCCACCAGAGGCCTGCCCACGCCTCCTCCCTTCTGGGCCCGGCTGTCAGCTGCATGGAGCGAAGTGGAACAAGGACCCGACGCCGTCCGCTCCGTTTCCCTTCCGACAGACACCGCGCCGTCTCCCTCTCTCTCCGTACGAGGCCCCTCCGCGGTTTTCCGTCCTGACAGCAAACGCCGGAGGACGCCAACCTGCCCCCGCACTAGATGGCCGCCACGTCGCGCCGGCCGTCCCATCAGACGGTCCGGGCGCCGACGCCCTCCCATGGAACCCCTAGCAGCCGGCCTACAAATACCCCCCGCCGCCGCTGCCCTCTCCAATTCCCAAACCAGCGCCGCCACCTGAACCCTCTTCCTCCTTGCCTGCTCGCTGCCGAGCCTGCACGTCCGCCGTGACGCGCCGGCGTCACCTCGATCCCGTCCACGTCGCACCAGCACCGCGCCGCGCCGTTCCTCCTCACCGCGTCAAGCACCAGCCCGAGCGCCGCCTCCGACTGCGACGCCAAGCCATCCGCGTCACCGGTGCCCGCGTCGAGCAGCGACGCCGACCGTGACCGTGACGCCGTTCGCAGGCGCCTCGCCTCCTGAAGCCACGAGCACGCACGGCGATCCGACCCCCACCAGGTGTTCGACGTCGAGCCTGAGAGCCACGCCGTGCACCTCTACGTCCACGACGGAGCTGCCATCTCGAACCGCGAGCACCGCTGTCCAGGAGCAGCGACCGCGCCTACCTCCTCGCCGCCCTGAACCGCGGCATGATGCCGAGCTGGAACGTGACGACGCCAGCACCCTGCAAAGCCCGCCACCTGCTGCCGGCCACCCTGCTGCTCACGTTCCCGTCGTCCTCGCCGTGGAGCACCACAGCAGCAGTGCCACCACCTCGTCGGTCGCCATCCTTCTCCACCGATGGTGAGCTTCCAAAGGCCAAGCCCCTCGTTTTGCATCTATCATAACTCGTGCTTGACCCATCCTTGCCGTGAGCTCAAGGCCATGGCTTTGCAGCTTGCCCCACCAGACGTACGCCATGCCAGGGACATGTCCTCCTCACCGCAGGCGTGCTAAGCTCGATGGCTGCCTTCGTCGAGCACGGGCCAGGACCAGCGCCTCCCCTGTCCGCGAACCCGTCCATGCCTAGCACCGCAACGCCGCGATGTCGACCCATCTTGCTGCCGACCGCCGTTCATCACCGGTTGTGCTTCTATGGAGAGCAAGGTGCTGCCTTGCCGTCATCGCCGAGCAGCAGCAGCACCCTGCCAGTGAGCCAAGGAGAACCATGCCATCGTGATGCCATCTGCGCCATCGTCCAGCGTCCATCGAAAGCAGCAGCTATCGGTGAGCTTCTAAGATCGAAAACCCCATCTTTAATCCTGTCGTTGCCATCGCTATGTTAGGCACAGCCTTCGTGCTGTTGTCGCCACCGCAGGGGTGAGTTGTGACCTTGCTGTGCCTCTGTTTAGAACTGAACGCCGCTGCTGTTGCGCCACCTCCGTCACCGGCCAAGCCTCCAACCGCTTGGTGCAGCAAGCCATTGCCTTGCTGCATCACTGGAGGACAGCAGCTGCAACCCACCTAGCCGACGATCAACTCCCACTGTTGGTGAGCCACCGTGACCCAAAGCCCTCACCTTTACCATGTTCTTTGCCACGGTTATGATGAGCCTAGTCTTTGTGCTGTGTTTGATTCACTGCTGTAGGGCAGCAGCAGCCCTGCTGGAGCCGTGCTCAGCGCCACCGCCGCACTGCCGCCCCAACACCTTGCCGACCTAGGTGAGCCACCATGCCCAAGTCTTGGCTTTTCTTCTTCCTGCACATGGATTGCCACCGTGTTGCTGAAGCTGGCCTTCGTGCCATGGTTTTCACCTGCTGTAGGGGAACAGCAAGCCATCAACAAGGCCACTGCCTTGTCACTTTGATGGGAACAACAATATATCCATCACCCGGTGAGCACCAAGCTATGCCATTTCCTTCGTTTACATAATATTGTCGCTGTCCACGCCTGAGACTGGCCTTTGTGCCGTTGTTCTACATCTTGCAGGGGCCTAATGTGCCACCCATTGGGGCTGGACATTGCCGCTGGACCTTGCAGCCCCTTCGGTTAGCTGCTGTTGTCAACAGCAAGCTACCGAAGCTGTAGCCGGCCAACAGCAAGCTGCAGCTATTCTGATCGAGCCGCTGCAGCCCCTTAGTTCCAAGGTTGGCCTTTAAATCCGTTGGCGCCGCCCATGACGACGTTGACACCCTTCTTTTATCTTGTCAATTATACATGTCTAATACATGCGATCTATCTTATTAATATATCTACCTTGTTACTCATGATCTTGGTTATCAATATATATCCATCTTGGTTCTTGATCATGTTCTATCTTGTCTATCATGTCATTTATGATCTATCTTGATCTATCTATCTTGCCTCCCGTGCCTTTCGCCGGTCTTGTCTATCTATCTCGTTATCTCTTATGCTATGGAAGCGCGCGACTCGCTCTCAGGTCGCTTTTGTGTGTCGCTCTCGGCGTATATTTGCTCTATGGAACCGCCGCCGCCGCTGCCGGTAGAGGACCGTATCTCGCTCTCGAGCGTTTCGCCGGGTTCATCCCGCCGCGGGTCGCGGACACCGAGCGTAACTCGTTCCCTCTTGTTTAGTTGCCTCCGTCGCATCACCGGCCGCTTAACTCGTGCTCGCCCCACCTAACAAGGTCATTATGGACTTGATATCGATGTCAAGCTCGACGCTGTTATTACCCGCACACTCGAGTCCACAATGACCGAAGCTATGTGGGATACGATTATGAGTTAACCTTCGTGTTGCAACGGATGCCAACTCGCCTAGGTGAAGCTCATGGCCCTTCCATGGCCGCCGGGTTTATACCTTCTTTTCGCGGTGTTTATCCTCACCTTTCAGATGCTTGTACCAAGAACGACCTTAGCATTTCATCGGATCTAGCGGTGACAACCGACCGCGATGAACCGTTGGAATAGCCCCCGTGTTGTTAAATGCACGCTGTGGTGCCCTACGAAAGTGGGTTTGGATCGTTGGACCGTGTCTCTTCTCTCCCAACCATCGCCGCTCTATGGCGAGTCGGTCGAAGGAGTGCGGATCCCGCTTCTTTCTTCTCGCCTTTTGCCTCAATCCTCATCGATCCGGTAAGGCGTTGATTGAGCTCGCTGCTTGGCGTTTATTTGCAAATCTTGATTCCACTCCTTTAATTCCGTCGTTGTTATGACGAGTGGGTTAAAGAAGTGTGAATGCCGGCGTCTCCCCTTGGTTTCTTTTTCGTGCTTAAACCCTTGCATGCTTGTACCTATTAGACCCATCTTAGTGCAATTCAAGCACCTTGGTCTTGGTACCCCGCAAATGGATTAAGCACTTGGCTTCTTGCGTGTCGCTCCTTCTCTTCTTTTTCCCGTTCCACCCCCTCTTAATTCTCGCCAATTATAATGGCGTTTGGATTAGGGAGATCTGGATTACCCTTTGCTCTCCTTTTCGGTTCCCGTTTATTTAAATGACGTGTGGATCGAAAGTTAGCGTCAGCATGGTGTTTGCTTTAGAATGACATAAGGTCTATGCCATTTACTCAAGCCGTATAGGCTCCACACGATCGACCGATGACATACGAGCTAGGCTACGACTTCAACTCATACTTCGCAAACAACCACTCATATTTCTTTAGTCCAAGGAGGATATACGCCGAGAGAGGGCTTAGCCGTCCCTTGTGTTCTTTTCAATTTGTCGTAGTGCTTTTGAGTCTTGTCGCCTTTATTGATTGATTGCTCTCTTGTCACGTGTAGTCTCGCGAGGTAGTTGCTTCGAGGTTAGCGTTGGACCGAGCTCGATGGAGGGGGAGAGCAAGGAGGGCAACAGGACCATGGAGATGAGTTGACCCTGAGGAGGAGCTACCGAGGAGGACGACCGGAGTCGAGGAGGACTTGTCAGACGATCGTTGAGGTGCTAATTTCCCACCCACCTCATAGATCCTATTACGCATGTCATAATAGAATGCTAGCGCTTTACTTTATGTTGCGTTGCTATATGCTAGGATTGCATGAGTAGAATGCTTGTGAAGCCTTTACCTTGTCGCAACCATCACCCGCATACCCGCCGGTAGATTTAGCCACGCGCTTATTATATCTTGTCGCTATAAGCTATATCTCACTTACGTGTTATATATATGATCCGGGATATATGAGTCGGGCGTTGAGTATGTTTGTGGGCGACTTTGGTGCCCTCTGACCCGAGGTCATGTGGTGAGTGAGATTCCGTGTGTGCCTTGGGTGTGTGGTGAGGGTTGTGTCGACCAGCAGATCTACGACGAGTCGCCGAGACCGCCTTGCCGGGAGAGTGCTTCGGGCCTCTCCTACCCAAATCCCACCGTGGTGGGTAACTTTGTACGGAGTTTTTTGGATACCCGGCGCCGACTCGTGGACGGGACGAAGGCCTGAAAGGAAGTTCGTAAGATGTCTTGCTTGGTCATACCTAAGGACTTGTATCTTCGAGGACTAAGGATCCGGGAAATTTGGTGCTCACCTCACGTCTTACGTATGGGCTGGCTGCGGATTGCCCCTTTAGTCGGGCGGTGCCATACCTTCTTGGAGGTTAGCGGATAGTATATAGGAGGTAGGGGTGGCTGTGACTCACACCCTCCCGAGACGCCACAGGGCCTGAGTCAAGCTCGGGTCCTCGTTGACGCCTCAAAGATCCCGGGTGGTACTCCCAGGGCTTCTCAGCCGAGTGGTTGGGTGGCATCGCCGGATTAGGAGGTCTCCGCACGCCGCCCTAGGCACTTGTTACGCCGATGATGGCGACCGTGGTGGTCTTGAGTACACGCCCGCAGAGTTGTAAATCTATACGTATAGTAGGCCTTCGGGCTTGGACCCGTCTAGACCCGGACTACTTAGGGTTTGCGCCGGCCTTTTGCCTCGGACTACCCCGGCCGCGCCGGCTTTTTGGCTAGGTTTTTCCCGGGTACTTCTCTCTCCGAGTAGTGAGGGTGTTTTCTCTTCTCACCCCGAGTTGAGTGTGGTTTGGGGTTACTACCGAGAGCCTAGAGGGCCGAGAGCCGATTAGGGGGCGAAGGAGTTGAAGGGTCGTTCGTCGCCGAGCGATGGTGTGAGATATGAGATGTGTTGTGGGAATGGATCCGAAGTTGTTTATGATGTTGGTTTGGGCATTACACCAGGGTTGGTGTGATGCCGGGAATGGTAATTAAAACTTGTTTATTTATTAAACTTGATGCTTGCATAGGAAACTACGTACCAAATATAGGCCTTTTGATATATCCTTTGCATTCCACAAAGCACCACAAAGCAAAGCAAAGCATAGGGTGGGAAATAGCCGCACTCATTGTACCGAAAGTCATTTTTAGTTTGCAAGGTGAGCTTCGGCTACTTGGAGGATTAGGTGGTCTCGTGCCTACGCCAAGCTTGGATTTGAAGAAGATGATTGATTCCGCCAATCTCTACGCCGACTCCGATAAAGCCCGTGAAGGAGGAGCCTTCACTCGCCGACGTGCTACGCCTACCCCCGAGATCCCCGAGTTACACTTCCGCTAGGTTAATCGTGTAATAGGTGAGTCCCCGAGAGTTGTATAATCTTGTATTCTTGTATTTGTACGAAGCTTGACTATGATATTAATCAGAAATAATAATGTGATGGAGTTATCTTATGGTACTTTCACATTATTATTTGATTCTCGCGGTATTTTCCCTTCGTGGAAAATCTGGGATGTTACACTTAGCCTTGCTCCAAATACTACTAAAGACTAAAAGAACTAAAGAAGTGGAGGAGAGAGAGGAGAGGAGAAGAGGAGGAAACTAAGGAGGCTCCAAATGGTGTGTGTTACAATGGTGGGGATGGCCTCTTTTTATAGGTAGAGGAGGGGGCTCTTTGAAAATGGCCATCCCCACATGGAAGGAGCAAAACCGACTGAATTCCTTTCCTAATCTGCGGAAACCGACCAACTAATGTCGGCAACGCCAGCTTGGAAGGTAACGAACCGCTCCCCGGCCGCCGGGTTCGAAGCCGCCGCCAAAGTGGTGCGGCCGCACTGGGGATGCGCCACACCCGGCCGGGCCCGCCCGCCCTCCGGCCCGGTGGTGGCGTTGTTGGTCCCGAAAAAGTTGTAGGGCGGCGTTGGCTCGGCCCGCCAAGCGTGTTTGGTCCATTTCTCCCTTGGGCTTGATGTTCTTCGTGAATGCGCTTTGTGGAGGCGCTTTTTGGTACATTTTCCACTTGTTTCTTATATAAATCGCACAATAATAATTTGGACACTACAAGTGGAAATATGTGAGTTATAAATGTATATGAGTATGATAAGGTATAGTTTCACCCCCCTTTATGGTAGGATGTTGACGCTACAAATGTGTCGCTAGTGACCGCCAACAGAGGGTGCAGGGGCCCACTTTGCAAAACCCTCCTCATCAAGCGCTTTGGGAATGCTCTTTCTCTTTAGCACAAAAAAACAGAAATGTACCCAGATCGACCCTTTGGGTGTGAGTCCAAAGATTGGTTTTGACAGAGGAAGGGATCTTGGCATCATCATTCAAATAAATCTTACATATGATCCTAGCAAGATTATCGAGTCATGGATATGCGCTTAAGATACCAAAAATCGACACAACCTTAGCAATAGATGTAAAAGAACTCAGGTCTTCAGGGAAACCAATTAACATGAGCCATGCTTTACGATCAAGATCAAAGGACCTAGCATTATCTGCCTCGTCGTGCTTAATGAAATGCATTTGATAGTTACCCATCTAAAAAACTAGCCCAAGAAACCTTTCTATTTCTAAGGTAGTATTGAATCTCACATATGTATCCCCCATGGCACAAGACCGAACATCGCCTATACAAAACCCGATGATCTAGGAAGAAAGCACGAAGCGTAGATTCCGAGATGGACAAAATCCACCTTGTCCACCGGTGGCTGGAGCTTGGCGATAGAAAGATCTTCATTGGCCAATGAGTAGCATCCGGTCGCACACCTCATAGCTTAAGGAGGCCATTGCCCCGACGCCATCAAGCTCAAAAACCTTTGGGCGTGGAGGGCGAGGATCCACGACGAAATTCACCATCAATTTCATGCTAATGTTGCTAATTTAGGTCACGTAAAATCTTTCAAAGAAGGTGGTAAAGTGGGCGCTTTGCCGCCGCAACTAAGTCCAATCAAATCCATGGGTACCCGGGCCAAATGGTAGCATGGCTCTAGAATTTCAAGTCCATATCTAGATGAATTTATCATGCAGAGTCCCATGAACCTTGTTCATAGCAACTAGAACAAAGATAGTGTTTGTGTGAATTTAACCCAACCATTAGTAGAGTCCTCGAGACGCCCCCGCAATATTCACGTTAGAATTCAAATCATATTCCAATATAGAAGATGCCACATACTTCATATATAGCATGGTAGTCAAACAAGATTAGGTTTTCACATATAGGAAACAGATGCGGATATTGTTTTCACAAGAAAGTACAGAATCGTATCCAACCAACATAAATTTTAAATAACAAAACACAACTAAAGAATCGAACAATCCTCAATGTGTGCATACGATTTAACAAAACTAAAGAATCAAAGAATCCTTTGATGTGTACATATATAATTAACAAACTTCTAGAACTCCAGCTTGATACGATCAACAATATGCTTGTCGACTTGAAAAAAGCCTTGGCAAGGACGTCATCGATATGGATGGCTTGGACCCAAATACAAAGATTGGCTACGTGATCACCCCCGGTTTTTTGGCTACTCAATCCCGCAAGGGCCACGGCGCCTTTGTTCCATAATTGAATTGAAAATGGATCAATCCCTCGTGGAACACTAACACATCCCCTTTGTTAAGAACCTTTGAATAAATTTTGTTGTCCGGGTTTGATGTGACAAAACCGACATATGTGGGAGCCCTCAAGCACCTGGCCAATATCTCCGTGCCCCGTGGATGTGTGTGAGGAGGGTTAAGACCAAATGGTGCATAGTCGATGCGGGCGAGAGAGATGCCTAGGGTGTTAAGCCCAAACAATCGAGCCACGTTCACCGGTGTGACGACGGAGCCTTGCTTGTTGGTTGTGTTGCCGCCATGTGAAGGCCCGAGAAGAAGAAATCTTCAAGAACAACATCCTTTTGCATCCTTGCATGGGAACCCATTCACACGCACCGCAACAAGAGTATAAGTTAGAAAAAATGCATATACATGGCGGTTGATCTACATGACCCGATGACATATGTAAATCTAAAATTATATGTATGTATATACCAGTAGCCATCTTATCGACAACACAAAAGTCTTGAAGAAGGCTTGGATCGAGGCAATGGCATGAAAGCATGACAAAGACAAGAGGGTCGCAACTAGAGGAATGCATGAGTAGCCATATCCGCCTTCTTGTCTTGTTAATGTGAATGAAAGCGAATGATTTGAGGCTCGAAGTTGTGAGCGTTGTTTGCCGATCAAGTATCCAAGGATTTGCTTTGGTGCAAGCTTGTGATAACAAAGCATGAGGGGAGGTTGGTATTTATAGGGAGATACACTAGTAACGATTGATTTTCCGAGCAGGCCGGATTTTTCCGTGGCGGGCGCAATTTGAAACCGCCACGGAAAAGATATGGCCCCCGCCGGCCGGGGGCTTTTACGTGGCGGGCGTGTTGCGGCGCGCCACGCAAAGACGAGGCTTGCGTGGCGGGCGCTGCGTTGCGCCCGCCACGTAAAAGATCTTAACCGTGGCGCATGCGCGCCCGCCACGCGGCCCTCGGCTTTTGCGTGGCTGCACCCAAAAGGCCGCGGCCTATAAACCGGACGGCCGCCCCTTCATCTTCTCCACGAACTTCCTCTTCCAACTCTTGTGGGGAGGTTTTGATCCAAAACCCGACAAAAACTTTGATTTGGGTGTTTTGGCTTTGATTTGGTGGAGGAGAGGAGACTAATTGGTCGATTAATGCCTCTTTTGATCTTTTCTTTCCCTCTTTTTCATCCCCTCTCTAAATCTAGAGACACATGAGGAGAGAGAAAACTGCCTTTTCTCTAGATCTAGATCTATGGTGGGACTTTTCTTTTTTTTGGTTTGGAGGAGATAGAAAAACGCCTTTCTCTAGATCTAGATCTCTCGTGCAACTTCATCTTTTTTTTTTTTTTTTTTTTTGGTTTTGGAGGAGAGAGAAAGCGCCTTTCTAGATCTAGATTCTATGGTGGGACTTGTTCTCCTTTTTTTTTTTTGGTTTGAGTATTATGTAACGGCACTAATTAAGCTTTTGGAAGAGCAGTGGATCGATCGGGATGGAGAGGCACCGAGCCCACCGGATGTATGAGATGAAGAGGGTTGATGACGAATACTTTGATGAGGTGAAGAAGTTTGTTGCTCGAGCGGAGCGACACAAATAGATAATTCAACGTAGGTCGATCATCCGTCCGTGCAAAATGCAAGAATGAAAGCGTTCTCGACACCGTCGCGGCGATCTCACCTAATCATGCATGGCTTCGTCGCTGACTATTTGGTCCGGACTTTTCACGCGAAGAAGTTCCACCCTTCGATCCACCAAGACCAGCACCCCCTACCGATGCGTAAAGCACTTAAAGTCCTGGCCGGTTCAATTCCATCGATTTGTTCAAAACCACGGCCGACGCCGACGATGACGACGATGACGGTGGTGGTGGTGGAGGGGACGGCGAAAGGAGAGAATCCTATGACGCACCGAGGATGTCCGGTGTTTTTGAAGATTTGGTCAACCGACTCTGAGGACGACATTCCGCTTGGGTGCCCGAGATGGTTGGAAAACTTCAAACGATGAAGCAGTAAATAGCTTGATCCTCTTTACAAAGACAGTCCGAGGGTTGCACGGCGCCGAAGTTTTACCCTCGAACTTGCCGGGATGTTGAAGTCTCGCCATGGTCGGGTCCGACACTAGCTTCAATGAGCTCGTGAAGTTACCCGGCCTCGACGTGATCCATCGCCTAACAAGGTTCCCCGCTAGCACGTGATCGCGCTAAGAAGTTGATCCGCCCAAAGGGCGATGAAAGTGAAGAAGTTCGATGCCCCGCCCCAACCATCGATCCTATATCGGGGCGACAAGACGAATTTGACCGCTTGTCCGCGACCGCGGGCGCTTAGTCGATACAAGCGAATGCCGGATGTCGCGGACGATGACGTCGATGAGGAAACAGACGGGCGAGAAAGAAGAAGAAGGGGGCGAAGAAAACCAAATGCCGCGAAGAAGATCATGTCAACGCAGACGAGGAAGAGGAAGGTTACACGCAGTAGGAAACGCCCAAATCAGCCAATGTGGTGGCCTTTTTCCGACACCCGCCGCTGGCTCTATGGGAACCCCGAGGATGCTAAGCACATGGCGTGGCATGCATCTAGCGATCGTGTGAAGGATGACGGAATCTACGGCGACCCTTCTGATGCTAAGGCAAAGCTGGCAAGACTTCGACGCCGCCCTACCCCGACTTTGCAGAGGAGCCCAGAACGCTCGTTCGCATTGAGTACCGACGGAATGAACCCATTCGTGACTCGAAAGCAAAGACGCACAAAGACGCGGGCTTGGCCGCCCTCACCATGTACACCCACCTCCACATCTTTGTCGTGCCGCGCATGTAGTTGGGTACGCCGGACACAAGCCGGCGTGGCTGGCGCGTGAAGAAAGGAAAAAAGACAGAAGTCGGAGAGCCGGATCCGTATGAGGGCCGTGGATGAAAGGACCCGAGACTTCCACGCCCACAAGCCCAAGCCGAGGCCAAGCCCGCATGAAGGAGGTCGAGAAGAAGGTCATAGAGGCCACTACACGCTAAGATCAACGGACCTCGAGATTCGTTTGGGATATGATTCGCCGACGCCGGTTTTGGGAAACTCCGAGCATCGCGCCGTGTCCGTGGCATGAGCTCCGTGAAGAGTTGGGCGGCGGTGGGCTCGTGGGTCCCAGATGCGCGCCGCATCACACGAGGTGCGCAGGTACAAGGAGGGTCGAGGCCCGGGAAGGGCGTGATGAGGCCTTACAAAGAAATGATCACACAACCATCAAAGAGGCCCTCACGAGCAACGACCCCCGATGGTCGGTCCGGAGGCGTATGTTCCAACGTCATGCCGCTGCCACCCCAAAGAACCCCAGCAGAAGACTCCTCGGCCGACCGACAGACCCGTGGATGATATCACCAAGAGACACCATGCAATATGTTGATACCGCCGGCAGTTGGGCAAGAAAAAGGTAGTGGCCAAGGGGGGTGGTATTTCCTCCCTGATCTTGCAAAGAGTAACAATGGCGCACGAGATCCCTCCAGAATGTGCCAAGTCAACATTGGGTTCGTGGGCGCGTAACATGAAGATCGGAGCCGTACTATCCCGGCCATAACGAGGTGAACACCTAGAGCCGCTCGCGGTTGTTACAACGCGTCGTGGCGAAGGTGGACATTGAGCTGAATATGTCGACGTTGACTCCACCTTCCGCTCAACAAAGAAGACGGCCGGACCCGAGTACGCCACCGGACCCCTATGGTGACTCCTCGACGATGATGAAGATGGTGGGGATGGCGAGGCAACGACCCTCCCTCGCGTTCCGCACCCCCGCTAAGGACCCGGCACAAGACAAGCCTCGGGAGCCGGCACAAACTAAGGAGCCGGACACCCGAGGAGCCTAAGGAGGCGGCTTTTTCGATCAAGCACCTAAGGAGCCTAAGGAGCCGACACCTCAAGAGTTGCAGGCACCTCAGCGCCGGCAACTCGGGGAGCCGACACCGGAGGCTCGAGGAGCCGTCACATGAGGAGCGGCAAAACACGATAACGAGGAAGCAATCGCGAAACACGGTGCCAAGTCCCGAGGCGTAGGGAGCGAGACACCCGTCTACACTCAAGGCCTCCAATGGACAACACCTCAACACCTTCCTGCGCCCGGGAAGCGTAAAGGAGCTCGACCTAGCCAACGCCCTCCGCATCAAGAAGCACACATTCGATAAAGAGGAGGTCGCAAAGACCCGAAAATACCCGCTACCCAGAGGCCCAAAGAAATAGATATTCGATCCAAAGGTATGCACCGCTGAAACAACGAGTTGTAATAAGTTATTAGCTACTCCTTTTCGCAACCCTAGGTAATTAACATTTGTACCGCTCTACCCGGGAGGCCCAAAGAAATAGATATTCGATCCGAAAGGTATAATCAAAACAACGAAGTTGTAATAAGTTATTAGCTACTCCTTTTCGCAACCCTAGGTAATTAACATTTGTACCGCCGCTTTGCGGTGCCAAAATCCCCACCTTATAAGGGGGTTTGTCACGGACGAATGCCCCGGCTGCTCGAGTTTGGGAAGTTCATGATCCCAAAGGCCCGCCATCGATGCCGAGGACGGGGAGACTCGGAAGTTCCATGCATGGTACATGGAGTGCGCAAAGCGTGGATTGTATAGCTTGTCCTTCTTCCTAAGGAGTGCTTCCACTACCCCATCGAGCTCAGGTTCACGATTACATTCGATGACATGTCGAGACTACTGCCGCCGACAAGGACATTGACGCCGCCCAAGTCACCTTGTTTACGATGTAAGCGCAATTTTACTTGCACATGTCCCTTGCATCCGTATATAGATTCTTTCTTTCAAAGGTACCTATGCCACGACCACATGTCCTTGTAGGTTGTGCGCCGATGCAGCCCGAGAGGTTAAACACCGGTGTTCTTTACCTCTCTCCATGGCACATCCTGTGAGAGACAGATCGTCGGTTATAAGCTAAGAGCGGACCATCCCGACTGGTCAACTTGACGGACGAGGAAAGACGTAAGATCGGGATAAGAATGAAAGAGCTAAGAAGTTGGAGGTAGCGAATCACGTCATATCGCTGATGAAAAAGGTCAAGGGAAAATGGGCCTCGATGTATTCTCGCGCCTTACCAATATGGAATGGGGATGGTAGGACATTGGATCCGCTTTCATGATCTTTCCTCGGACGGAGGGCCGTTATCTTTTGACTCACTACGCAGGCACCTAACCCGCTCGGCTACCAACAATTCAAAAAAATCTTGAGATTGTAAGTGATCGATGAACTCCTTATGCAATTATATACTAGAGTCGAATATCATATATCGTTGACAATATAGTGCATTTAAATGCAGCCGCTTACAAGAAATACTTGAAGGATCGAGCTGGCTGGGATCGCCGATCCCCGAAGTGTAAGGAGCGCAATGGAGATAGACTTAAAATCAAGCGAAATTTTCAGACGTAAATGAAACATAGTTTTTCTTAGTACGACTACCTTGCTATAGCTCGATATTACTAATAACCACGGTTTATTGTGTGCGGTGCCTCAAACAACCGCACGGATCAAACTTGTGTGGATTCTTCGCCCCGTGAGTACCTCCCGCCCGCGAAGGTACAAATCCAGCTACCGACGGCTCAAGGACGCAAGGAACACGTTCACGGGGTGATACAAAGGGCAACCGACGAGATGCGGTTCAGCGCAAGAGAGGCACATCCGCAAGTTCGTTCTAATTAGTTCACTAAAAACGTACCGTACTTCAATCGAGACGGTGAGTGGGCCGCCTCTTTAGAGTTTGGGCCGCTAAGGAGATGGGAAGAGCTAGGTCTTACGGACTATCTTCATCCAATCAACATATAGCTCGCAATGTTTGTACGGATATGTTGTAATTGAAACTAGTACATGTTGGATATGAACTAATGGATCGATCGATCGATCGGTAAGTGAAACCTGTATATATATGAATCGATGTATATATATGTATATATGATGTATATTAGAGTACATGTCGTGTTATATATATGTGTGTATGGATTGATACATGTGTATATATATGTATATGTATATATATATGTATGTATATATATACATATATATATATATATTGGTATTTTATTTTTTAAAAAAAAAAAACGCCGTATGGCAACATAACTCGCCCGCCACGTTTCATTTTTTTTACGTGGCGGGCACGCCGCCGCCCGCCGAAAGAGCCACAATTATCCGTGACCTTCGTTAGTGACGGCAGCCGTGCCCACCACTAACAGCGTTTTTTGCCCGCCACTAATGTGTTTTTGGGTACTAGTGATAGCTCACGCCGGAGAAGCTGTGTTGCTTCCAGGTGAGGTTAGGCAAGAAAATTTCTTCCTGGAATGCGTCACACCGTGTTTGATTTGGGTTGCAGGTGCCGGCGGAACAGGTCGCTTCACGCGTCAACTATGACTGAGCAATAATGCTGTGGCGGCTATGTATGTTTGACTATTTAATTTAACCCTTGTGTTTGTATAAACCATTTGTCGATTGTTCTTGTTTTTCCTCAGTTGAGTTACTGGTAAAATCAAAATGTTATATTGGTAGTTCTGCCTGTGTGTGCACAACATTATCAATATAATGCTGCAAAGCATGCAGTAACCATGAATCTAAAGTCAAATATCAGGCTAAACTTTGATATCAGCAACTTTTCTCTCCCGTTCAGCAACAAATCAAGTGTATTTTACTCTTATTATTAGCTAGTTTGTTCAATCAGGTCATGCATAGAGATATAGAGAGAGAGAGGGAGAGGGAGAGAACAGGATAATTAAGCACGCTCTGGATTTATTCCGGCCTTTTTGGGATTTAAATTTATGTTGGTGAAGAAGACCGCTTCAACGATTTCCCAGCCGTCGGACAGGAAGGCCACGGCTATAGCGCACTAAACAGTAAACTGTGATGCTTCCTAACACCTGATTGTTTGCCGCGCAGCCGCGGCCTAATACTACACACCCATGCCCACGCGGCCACGCCACTAGTGTGTCCTGTCCGATACGATCGATGTCCGCCGTCTCATCGCGGCTGACTTGGCAATTTCGCATCGTGCTGATCGCCGCCGCTGGCCTGCCGCGTCCAAATCCTGAAATGTTGCTGGCCTGTTCTTAATGTGCTGAATCTGTGTCGACAATTTTGTCCACGACGCAGCTGTCACAATGGTATATGTAGAGTTCCTCGATGGCCAACAGCCAGTGCCGGACATGCATGCCGTGCCGTATCTGTAACAAGACGAGCGCTGCTGCCACGCAAAGAGAGTCTCGTCGTCGAACGTGGCCATGTCGATTTTGAACTTGTTGGGTAGTATGGATCGAACGTGGGTATGTAGATCCTGACAAACATAGTCCAGATAAAGGAGTGTCTATTTATCTATCGACAGATTTTATGTGGTCAAATTTGTCAGATTTTTGTTAGAAATGCTACCCAGTAAGTAACCGTTGTAGCATAAATCCTAAACGGAATCAAATGTGTACAAATTTGACAGATTTAGTAACTAATTCTGTCAACAGATAAATAGCAAAAGTCTTAATAAAATGGTAAATGGTTAGAAAATTGCTTTTGCGATGTGTGCAATTCTTTTAAAAAGACCCAAGAAAAAAATACAAAGTAACTTTTATATTCTAAACAACGGTAAATGAGGCGCTTGTGGTGACTTTGTGAATCTCAAGATCTATGGCTTAGTCTTTTGAAGGTAATCATATAGGTAGAGTTTGATGAGTGTACGTGCATGTTATGGATGTCTATGTTGTACTATTTAATTTAAAAAACTCTTCTCTATAAAAAAATCCCACCACCAAATTTGTTAATGCAATTTTGATTATAAGAATAAAACTTAAAATATGGTTCAACCGACTGTCCAACTAATCAAACTGCAAACAAAAAAAATTAAGCATGCAGTTTGTTATGCAGTCCGATCTAAATTAATTTGCATTTCGATATGCACACAGCAGTCAAATTTCAACGAGTACTACTATTTAGAAAAATAGGAAAATAGAGCCAGGTCTTTTTTGTAAGATCAACAGACAATTATATCTTATTCTCATAAATAACTATTTTGTATCTTGACAACTCACTCCTTAATTAATAATTCCTTATCGACTTGAATCAAATGTTTAGAATTATATATTTTCATGGGTCCTAAAAAGAACCACGAAACTTGATTACTGTAGCCACGTATAGATAGTATGAAAACTAAAGCTATGGTATATTTATAAGTACATATTTTTCTGATTTGACAATCATATTTTCTATACTTTAATTTTGCTTAGCTCGTGAATTTTGCAAGGCACTGTGCTGCTCGTTTGGTCGCGTTGCATTTTTGGTCGCTGGTCTCTCGTATCTTTGTTTTCTTTTTTATATTATACTGGCAAATGTGCATCTGCATTGCAATCGGGAAAAGAAAACATTAAACACTAATGAGCAATGAGAATATAAGAGCATCTTCAAGAGTTTGCCAAATTTTACTTGGCAAATCTTGAGTTTGCTAAAAAATATGCCAAGTAAAAAAAAAGAGCTTATCTCCAACAGTTGGCATAATTCACTTGTCAAACTTATATCTAACTTACATTAAGAACCTGAGAGAGAGAAACAAAATTATGTGTATGCTCTTCCACCCCTTAAAACTTATATAAGGAACCCGAGACAGAAACAAAATTATGTTTATGGCTTTGCACATCTTCTAATACCGACCGATGCGCTGCGCATACAAGCGTATATATATATATGCGTCTTGGAGGGGAGGGATAGCAAGTTAGGAAAGATGGCAAATTGATTTAGTAAACTGTTGGAGAGTACCATTTCGGTCTTGCCAAAAGTTCATTTAGCAAACTGTTGAAGTTGTTCTAAGTGTTGCATACTCCCTCCGTGACTAAAAAAGATGTCTTTTGGGTAAAGTTTGGGTCAAATATTGAGAATATAAATCATCAATAACTTTTGAGTTCTTTGAGTTTGCAAATGTGAAAATTATATGAATAGATTTGTCTTGAAAAGTATACATATATCACTTTTTCATAAATATTTTTATAATAACAAAAGGTTGAAGTTGGGTTTTGGAGACGTGGTCATTTGTCTTAAACGACATGTTTTTCACAGTACAGAGGGAGTATTTATTTATGTTTTACCCTTTTAGAAAATTTATATAGCTGTAATTATTTTTTGATGCATTTCCAATATAAGTCAATATTAAGAATAATATATGAGAAGCACATAAATATTACTCACAAATCTATTATACCATTAATTTCTATCTATCTATCCATACATTGATAGAGTTTTTCAGATTACACACAGTAAAATGTAGACGCCCACACACACGCATACTCACCCCTATAAATACACGTGCTTAAACTCTACCCTTATGAGCACCTCCAGAAGGATTGAGGTGACAAATCAGAGATCCCCAAAGTCACCATAGTTGCCTCGTTGTCGACGGGAACGTTGCTTACCACTTAAAGCATAACGCCAATAAATCTGAATAAATCTAAGAAAATCACGAGCACCGTGTCCAACACAAGGACTTGAACCTCGATCGAAAGGTTCCACCACAAGGGACCTAACCGGCTGATCTATGATCGGTTTGACATACATGGATAGAGTTAGACATCATTTTTATTTGACTTTCGTTGAGGACACATAAAGCATGTAATTTAAATCTCAAACTACAATAAGCAAGGTGAGGTGCACCCTCGGCGCCGGCCTCGTGCTTGCCCTTGCCATTCGGCACCGGTGGAGGCCCTTCCTAGCATTAGCCTTTGGATGTTTATATCGCCTCTTGGTTTGGCGCGAGTGCACCCATGGCGGACCGAGATACCACTACTTCCACTACCCCGGATCAGCCCATCACTATCGGGTCCAAACCCCCATTCACTACCGAAAAATGAAACGCTAGAACCAAACCGGTAATGATGTGGAGTTCAAATCATTGCTAGGTAAGCCAACCGGTGATGATTTAAAGAAATATTGTCGGGTGTCAATACCAACCGGCAAAATGACGTGAAATAACACTTGCCGGGTTGCATGGCCATCGGTAGTGTTGAAGAATAAAACAATTTCGGTTTCCATATGCAAACCGAGCGGTGTGAGCGGACACAACTGCTTTGTTAGATTTGATTAAACCGATAGTGTTGTTTTCGCTCACACCGCCGGTTTGCAAATGGAACCAAAAGTGTTGGTCGTGGCCCATATCGCCGGTTAGTATCGAAACCTACAATGTTCTAGACATTAACACAACTGGTTTTTGGGGCGACAATGATGGCTAGGAAACACCGCCGTTTTGTGTTAGCTGGCGGTGTTCACAATTTAGAATGATAGGTTGCGCAATGTAGAATGACAAGTTTATCAACAAAACATTATAATCACATATTCGAGATATCACAGGTCAGCAGCCAAGTAGTCTAAGAGTTACAACTCACGTATTCGGAATAAACAAGATATTACAATAGTCTATTGATCTTTGTATGGCCCATACTGAATTGCATACTCCACGGCACGTGCAATGAAAAATAGTCCTTTCTTGATGCTACCTATTCTTCGATGAACTTGGCCACCTCCTATCTTGCATTGCAACGATCTTTGAATCTAGGAGGGAGGTTGTGATTCATTCTCTTGTGTCGTCATTCAAAAGAATATAAACTACTATATTATTTTATTGAATTATTAATAGATAGAAATGAAATGGGGATTATACATACATATTGTCCATGTTGTGTTGATGTCTCGCCGAGGTATCTAAGCATTGCACACATTACATAGTAACCACATTCATTATTTCCCATTGGCTGATTTAGGTGCAACAAATCTATTTCCTGAACCGTGAATTGACAAATGCACGGTTGCGCCAAAATTTTAGGACACTAAGCCACATTATAAAAGTGTGAATAGGGAAAACATAGAATGCACTATGATGATATCAAGTTCAAAATAGTGGTTAACAGACCTAACGAAAGGGCATATATAGAAAGAATGAGCATATATATTCATTGTGCAAAGCATGCATCACCATTGCACAAGTTCGAAGTGCTAGGTGTGGAAGGATATCAAGAAACACAACAAAATTATGCAGGTTTAGCAATCAGATAGTAGCGCTAAACTATTTTCTCATCAATATTACTTTTGGAAGCATGTTTCAATTTTGAGTAGCAAGCACCAAGAAGCAAGCAAAGTAGCAGTAGTAGTAACCTTCAGTTAGAATTCAATTGTACCAGTCTCATAAGCATCAAATGTATACGATGGGTTAGAAAAACAGTGAGCATGTCAAAAATTAGTGAGCATATCCGAAGACATTGAGCATATATAAATTCAGTGAGCATATCAAAAGACAATCATAGCAACTAACTTGCATCGCACGCATCAGATAGTATGTAGCAGAAGATAGTATGTAGCCTGGAATGCGCTACGTGTGATGTTAAAATAATATGTTATTTTGGTTACTAGTTCAACACATCCACTAGTGTACTCAGACAAGAAAATGGTTTTCTCTTTGAGCCCCACACCTCGATTTTAGATATAGGAAGATTGACAAAAAAGAAGACGAAATGGTTGCTGCAATCACAGATTCCTTATTACCAAATAATCTAAATGAAAAAAAATACATAAATATAAACTAAAAAAACGAGGACACGTACTCACAGTTATAGACTAAAAAGATGTGTGTTTATTGTACATCATGAATTCATCGATAACATCAACCAACCGTCCCTTAAGGTAATCCACGTTTTCTCCATTCCGGCTTGTGCATGTGTTCTCGTTAACTAGCATGGGTTCAAAGAATGTGCTTGAATTTGAGGTTTACAGCGCGCTATTTTGCCATACACACCTGCATAAAACCTTGAGAACTCAACGCTAAACAATTTGTGACTGAAGAGTAGTTATTAATTATATTATCGGGGCGAGTCAAGTACTTACATACTAGTCCACAATGTCATCACTTGTCACCCGACAAATATCTTCTCTCTAAGATAAACAGATTTATAATCCTTCACCATCAGGATAGAGAATTATAGATAGGACCTTGCAATAAAACCAAGAGATCAAAATCAAAAAAAAAAAGTCATACGACTGCGTAAACGACTATCACGGCTGCAAAAAAAAAAAAAAAAAAAAATGAACCAATAAATCTGATCGACCAATCACTAATGCCTTCGTCAACATCAATGAGGTCAGAATGAGCTTACTAGGAAAAGATTATTATATTTTTGTTCCTTATATTAATTACTTCTATGGAGACACAACTTATTTTATTTGAGAAATTAACATGACAATATTCGCTGGTATAATAGTTGATTGGTGATTGCTATTTCTTTGTAACCATGACATAACACTACAAGAGTTCAGGCCATGTGTGACTAATTAACTATGACAATTACAGATTTTTTTTTTTGTCACTATACCCCTTACGTGACTATATGGTTGTTGTCACAGAAGGTGGGTCATTAAACCCCTTCTGTGACTATTAGATTCAGTTGTCACTAATCTTAGTGACTATCATGTAGTTTGTCATTATAATATTTTGTCACTATATTTGTCATAATATAGTAGATAGGATGATGACAAGTGTCCATGTGTACATGATGTGGCGTATGACATGGCACTAGTAATATGACAACAATATTTGTCATAAAATGAATTTGGCCCATCAGCCCATGGGTACTTTTTATAATTCTAATTGAACTAAGCCTAACTAACACATGGGCCAACCGACTAATTTGGCCCAATTATTAATAGCATATTTATTTTTCCATATTGATCCAAAGAATATTACAGCCCATTTGCACCTCATATTGCAGCCCAAGCCCATATAAAGAATTATCATAAATAATAAACCTTACATTTGAATCACAATAGCAATAGTTCTCGATGATTTAACAACATTAGCCATACAATAGTTCATAAAATAGCTCTAGTGATTCACCGGTCATACACTTGAATCCTTGTTGGCGGTCACTAACGACACATTTTTAACGTCAACATCCTACCATAAAGGGGGTGAAACTATACATTATCATACTCATATACATTTATAACTCGCATATTTTTACTTGTAGTGTCCAAATTATTATTGTGCAAATTTATATAAGAAACAAGTGAAAAATGTACCAAAAAGGCTCCCCTGGAAAGCGCATTCCTCGAAGAACATCAAGCCCAAGGGAGAAATGGACCAAACACGCAGAACCCGGGCCGAGCAAAACACCGCCATACAACTTTTCGGGCCCAAAGACGCCCGACCCGGCCAGAGCCCAGCCCGAGCGGGGGGGCCCGGCCAGGTGCGCGCACCACCGGTGGCGCCGCACCCACCGCCGAGGCGGCTCGGGCCCGCCTTCGGGGAGGAGGTTCGTTACCTTCCAAAACTGGCGTTGCCGACGTTGGTTGGTCGGTTTGGTAGTTTTGGAAGGTGTTCCCTGTGTCGGTTTTGGCTCCTTCCATATGGGGAGAGACATTTTCCAATGAGCCCCTCTCCTATACCTATAAAAAGGAGGCCATCTCCCACCATTATAACACACACCATTTGGAGCCTCCTCACTTTCCACTCCTCTTCTCCTCTCCTCTCCTCTCCTCTCTACTCCTCCACTTCTGTAGTTCTTTTAGTCTTTAGTAGTACTTGGAGCAAGGCTAAGCTTCATTGGAGAGCTTGTACTTGGGAGAAGGAATATTCGAGTATGAATACATTTATGGTTTATCCTCAAGTCTTGATCTCATATGCTTGTGCAATAGAGCTAGAGTATTTACATGTTATATTCTTGACATGTTGTTCTCATTATACGATCATAATAGAAGAACTAGACTATAGTTCCTATGTCGTGGTTAGTCGTATAGAACTTAGGGGCCTAACCATTCATGCCATGTATTTGAGTAGAGTAAGAGTTGTGCTGAGGTGGCGGTTCGTTGTGGCTTTCGGGCCTGGTCCATATCTTAGCCCAATCCATCCAGGAGGGTGGGGGTTTGTAGGGGATATGGGTTGTACCTTAATACGCGTGCATGGTGCTCGGGTAAGCGGGAACCTTCGAATATGAGTGCATGCCACGGTTGAGGGGGTAGGCGGCTTGGTCGTGACAAGTCTTGACCGTCCCTTGAAATCCCCCCACGTTCGTGTGTGCTGTAGGAGTTCGTAAATGCCTACCATAGGGCGGATGCTCCGGGAGGTCTCCCCGTCCATCTCATTCTCAGCCTAAAACTCTAGCCATCTATGTTTGCATGATTATTAACTCGTTCTTTGCACAGCTACTTTAGAATGCCTGCTCCACTTAGGAATATTCTTTATTCTTTATTTTCCTTTTATTCTTGAGGTTGGCCCAAGTGTGTGTCACACTATCTTAAACTATCATGACTTACCCCTATATTGAGTATTGGTCAACTGCATAGACATGTTGTCTTATTCATGCCCCTGCTAGAGTCCTATACCATGCCTTCCTTTGGGAAAATATAAATAACGATACCCTGAATATCTCCCGGGTGAAATGCTACAACGGTATTTCCGTGCGCTTGCGGACTTGTTACGTAAATGCTACTGATCGCCACCGACATCCCGTGGCGATGGTAGCTAGAATGTAACAATTCGGTGAAGTCGTTGTAGGAAGCACTATGTAAAAAGGCTAATAACCGCCCGGTGAGCCCGAGAGACGTCACTCATAAAGAGCGTTCGTGTTGTGACATTTCGACGCTGGTCGGGCGACCGTCGGTAATAGGCGTCGGATGGTCCCCCAGGGACCAATACGCTGGCGTCAGTAATAGGAGGTCATTACAGACGGCGTGTTCATGTGACAGCGTCACCGTTTTTCTTAATCCAGACGTTTTTGGTTGAGACGCCAATACGCAGACGCTTTTTGAAACCGAGGTAGGTCCGCGCAGAATTCAACGTGATCTCGGACATCGTGTTTCATCACAAAGATTTTCGAGCCGATCGACCGTGGATGCAACCCCAACCGGCGTTTTTGCCCTGACACCTTTTCTCATAATCCGAGTATTACCTGAGCAGCGTGGACGATTTCGCGGGTCAATACCCGTCCGTGTTGCTTGACACCGGTGGAGCACGCGTGTCGCGATATCTGCACGCAGAACAGTACAAGGGTGCATGAATGGCCCACGAAATTAAAGTCGCGCGTTTATTTTTGAGACGAGTTGTGTTAGGAGCCGCATCGTACATGTCCCAATCGCTACCAACGTTTATTTTGCAGAGTTGTGTTACCGGTGTCAGTACATGTCTCGGCCGCTCACCGACGCGTTTATTTGCGCACCGAGTTGTGTTAGGAGGTGTACGTACATGTCGCTACCCCACCGAGGCGCGAGTTGTGTTAGCGGGGTACGAGACCGATATAGTTTCCCGGGCGAGTTGTGTTCTCGGTGGTACATGTCTCAGCCACTACCGACGCCGGCGTATAGTTTCGGACGAGATGTGTTAGCGGGGTGTTCGTACATGTCATAACCGCTCCGACGCGCGGTCATTCTGAGCGTGTGTTGTCGCCCGGTACCAGTCTTTGTTTGCTTGTATTGCGGACACGATCAAGAAATAGACGCCGCTGGTGCACGCGCTGTATTTGTCTCGAGTCTTCTGACGCTTGAATCCCCGCTAGAGACGATGGATGTTGAGACGCCGTCCGTGGGGCCGAATTTGGTTGGGCCGCATCCGGTTTTGAGCGGGCCTCCGCTTCGCTCCGGCGGAAGCAGGCCTTCCTTTGGGCCTGAATTTGGACTTTGCATGTTAGGCCCGTTGTCTTGTGGTACAACTTAATTTGGGCCGTTTCGGCTGCGTAAGTTATAACGCCGGACATATTATATATATAATATAATATATAGTGCGTTTGCCACACACTTCAACACCTCTCTCTCTCGGTGGTGGCGGCACACCGCAGGGTGGGGGGGCGGGGCAGCGGAGGAGCCGCCACGGGGCGACATCTGCATTGGTTTGTGCTCCGCTATATCGAGCTCTCCTCCTTTGTCACCGCGTTCCTCTCCGGCATTATATTATATTGGTGCTTGTGCTTTTCGGGCGGCGCGCAAGAAGGGCGGGACGCGTGCTCGGCCGCTATCTTCGTGTCGGCGTGCTCGCTTGACCCTGCAGGGATTTCGCCCGGTGGCGGGCCGTGCTCGCCCGACTCTGCGCGGGGGTCACCGTGCGGTGGTGGGGCCGATCTCGAAGGCGTAGGTGAGCAAACCTAGCTCTGAGGACGCTTCTAATTTCTTCTTTTTAAGTAAAGGGAGTATATTAAGATCCCGGCTTACGCATCGATTAATGCATATGGCTGAGATAGAATAGTGCATCTAGTTGTTGGCAGCACTATCTTGACTTAAATTGGTGAGGATTTCTTCAATTTCCACCCTCCTTATTTTTGTAGGCGATGGGGGATCGGCATTTGGATGTACCAGGTGAGACGCCAGCGGCGGTAATAAGTACTTACATGGGTTGCAATCTTTCCTAGGCTGCTGCGGAGGCCCATGTGCGCGAGACCCGGCGGCCTATGTGGTGCCCATGTGTCGATTGCCGAACAGGTGCACTACTCGAGTTCGTATTGGTCCAAGCCCACCTAATCCTTCGAGGTTTCATGCCCGGGTACACAAGTTGGAACAAGCATGGAGAAGGTGTCAGCGACAACGACCAAGACCAAGCCGCCAGGATCAAACCGATGCCGGTGGCGAGGCGGCAACAATTGGGGATGAGGAAATAATTGATGATGATGAAGTAGCGAGCTTTGCTGCGAGCCCCTGTCCCTCTTGTTGAGAATGGAGAAGTTGTCCCTCCGGTCCGGTACACTAACGCTTCTCCAATTTGAAGGAAGAGAATCATTGGACTGACAAGAGCTTTAGACAATTGCTAGAGGTGCTCGGGGATATGCTTCCTCCACGAGAATCTGTTGCCAAAGACTACATATGAGGCCAAAAAGCTACCAAGGCAACTTGCATCGGTGACCAAAGATCTTAAAGCCAAGAAAGCTCAACTGGAGAGGCAACTTGGAGCAAATGACCAAAGATCTTAAACCCAAGAAAGCGAACTGGAGAGAGAGGTGACGAAGATCTTGAACCCAAGAAAAGAACCGAGAGGCAACTAGCCAAGAAAGCCGAACCCGAGAGGCAACTTGCAACTTGATGACCAAATATCTTCAGGGGTAATGCTATCAAGGCCGAGCTAAAAGAGGTTTCAAACTCGGCTTGAGGCGATAAGGAGTACTTGGGCGAGGTTGATGATGCCATCAGGACCAAATTAAAGCTCGGCCTCGTGAAACAATTCTTGAACATGTAATCTTTCTTTGGCTATAGTCTTTGCTTTATGTATGTGGGTTGTAAACATACTTTATATCGTGTTCAATCGGTAGGCTTTAAGCGTCATCTTGCGTGGTAAATGTGAGAAATGTTAAAATGAGTCGGTAGTTATTTGTTTTAACAGTGTAATACGTGCATGTCGAGAATTGTTTAAAATGAGTAGGTAAATGAAGGGAACAATAAAACAAACAAAAGACGAAAAGATTAAGAAGATTGACACACGTCGGTTAGATATTACGGGTTTGTAGGTAAAAAAAATACAGGCGCTTCCTCTGCTAGTGTTGTTCTATAATAATAATAATAATAATAATATAATTAGTTGTCCATACACCACCACATGAGTTCTGCCCGTGAGCTCATCACAGCCATAAGTTCCTTGCATGCCTACATATATATATATTACATCATCATCAAAGCTTTGGGGCTAGCAAAAGTTAGAACTAAAAGAAATCCTTGCTCCTCCACGTCATTATCGAGGGCATCATTATCGGCGATGGCTCCCTCTCCAACAAAAGTGGCGTACGGGTGCATAGACTATACATCCGGTGCATCGTCTCAAGGGGACTTTTGAACTTAGGCACCTTCAAAGAAGCACCAACGCCATTATGTAGGGCTGGAATTCAAGAGCGCACTCACGAAGCCGCTTCTTTGAAATGATCTCTTCAATCATCCAAAGAAAAAAGTTAACTTTTCGACCGATCATGATTGCATTAATCAACTCTGGGGACAAAGCCACGCTTGTTGATATCATCGCCGTCCACATCGAGGCATAATTATGCGGCTTAAGAAGCTTCCAAATAAACTTAGGTATCCTCCTCAAACCCCCTTTGCCACCATTCTCATCCGGGGGGTAATGAAGAATCTGTTCCTCATCATCCGTAAGCACACCAAGACTAGAGGGGACGGACTCTCATGCTGCTGCTTCATTGCATTGTAATCCAATCGACAAGCCTCTCGCAAATTCGGCAAAAGGTAGCCTCGATTTTTTTCTTTGTAGTTGTCATCGGATCAACTTCTCGTCCCTCGGTCGAACCTTGAGTGTGGAATAGAATTGTCGAATGACCCTTTCATTCTAGTCTTGCTTCATGCCCATCATAGAGATCAATCGGGGCCGCGAGGAAGGCATTGAGAACACTAACCGTCTCGGGGGCAGTTCTTCCGTGAGACCAAGACACCCACCTATGCTTGTTGTACATTTTTTTCGTTGTCCAAACCTCCTCGATACATCGTAACTGATTGATTGTGTGGAAATACTCGAAGGAGAATCTTTGGGCTTGTCGTATCGACTCTCATCACATAACTTTTCATCCCATTCCTTAGGGCCTTCACCAAGAATCGGATGAGGAAACATAGCATAGTGTGTCTCGTCATACGGTTCATCATCACTAAAAGAAATAGAAAAAAAAAAAGTGACACAATACGTATTAGCCCAATTCATTTCAATTCTCCGGATATTTGAGGCATAAATATGCATAATCGGAAATGTCAAGACTTATAAGAACAGCAAACTAGATAACTAAAACAAACATCAAAACGAAATTGAAACATATATAAAGCGCCAATCTATCCAATAGGGAGGAAAATACATGAAACTTCATTAAATTTACAATGTTGAATCCACTCCGATTTACATTTCATAAAAATTATGAACAAACACTATTGAATGGCACAGCTACTCGAAAATTTTGAATGCCCGACCGGTACAATGAAGTTGGAGCAGGGGAACAAACAAAGACAACGAAGCAAAAAAAAAAAACAAAACAAATTTAGCAATTACACCAGATTCATTTGCTTCGTTCCTCGCTAAATTTGAATGGATTTGTTGGGGAATCTACAAGAGATTAGGTAGACATAAATGCTATTGCCTTTACAAAACATAAATGTCATGCGATCGAAGCACACACCATCGAAACAACGAGAAGTCGTGTACCACGAAAACTACCAAATCAAACTAACCCTAACGAAAAAAAACCCTCCACAAGACGCGTACACAAAGCTCTTGCATATGTGACTTCGGAATACTAGAACACGGCAAATTTCAAATGACCAACGACGTACTAACCTTGCGGCCCGCGGCAGCGTCGAAAGATGGCATCGAGTAACGGGCGGCGGCGACCTAGCGAACGAAGGCGAGCGGTGAGCAAAAGCCGAGTGTCGAGTAGCGGCGTCGCGGTGGAAGCCTCTGGAAAGGCGGCGTGCGGCGTGCCATAAGTATATATGCTCCTAGGTACGATGCGGCCCAAAAGAATAAGGCCCATTTGGATAGTAGGGTTTTGCTTCTTCGTATATGCTTCCCAACAAGCAATCTCGACCGTTGATTCCAACCTAGATCAGCGATTGCACAAGCACCGGGCTTGTGGCTGGTTTGGGCTGCTTTGATTGGCTCCAAATTCATCCTCCATGCTGTTCATCATCCACAAACTCACAAAAGACGAGACTCTCTTGTCTTGCTTCATTTCATTGTAGGGATCGTCCCTTCATTGTAATCCAATCTACAAGCATCCGCAAATTCAGCATGTAGCCTCCGGTTTGCGGTGCTTGTCATCGAGATCAACTTCTCCATCCGGATATTGCTCTTGAGTGGCACGTACTCCCCAAAGTAGCCTCAAGGTGCTCATACGATTGTAGTCCGTTCAATCTGCGGGTTAAGGAAGGCCTTTGCGAGGGCGTGGCCATGTTTAGTTGCTACTACTGGGCGGTTCCCGTCATATCGAATCTCTTAACATATTTTTAGAGCATTAAATGTAGGTAAATAAAAAACTGATTGCACAGTTTGGGTGAAAAGTGCGAGATGAATCTTTTAAGCCTAGTTAGTCCATGGTTGGACAATAATTACTAAATAAAGAAGAAAAAGTGCCACAAAGATAGCCAACCCAAAATATTTCACCAACTAAACGCAGACGCGCTGACGCACGGCAGTCCCAACAGATTGACCGGAACCATATCGACACATGCATGAAAAATTAAATATAAAGAGCTCACACGCCTTTCACGCTAATGCCTACACCGGCCGTCCCCGTCGAAAGCATCACCGCTTCCTCGATCCTTGGTAACCTTTGTTGCGAGGGGAATATATTTCGACATGTGTTATTTCGGTAGACTCTAGTATAGCTTCCGCGCCTCCTCAATCTCGAGCCGTAGATTACATTTCTGTTCGCACAAGGAGAGAGGTCAGGTTCATCAAACTCAAAGTCGAGTCATGATTCATCGTTATATATGCGTCCTAATTGTAAATTCCGATGATCATAACGACACTTACGATGGTAGGTAAGAGAATTTACCTTGAGTCGTAGTTACTTCTCCGTCTCAAATTCTCGCGCACCTACATACGAGAAAAAAAAAAATTGCAAAATAAAACATTGGTATTGAAGCTTTGCCCAAACCGTATAGGAAAAATGACACCAAAGCAAGATTGTTAGGCTCACTCTTCGCGGAGATTCTTGTTTTCTACCATCGGCATGGAATATTCCTTGAGCTCGGCCTCTCCCATAGATTTGGAAACCTGTTTTGTTTTGTCGAGAGAAATCAATCAATACAATATACAGACTTGCACAACAATCAAGATGACAAAGTGCACCAAGCGCAACAAGGTACAAACATGGACGAACGGCAAGGTTGCTGTACTACTATATACTAACGATCATTAGCGGATGAGCCGCTGCCCGATAAAAGACTCCACCACCGTCCCTTTTAGATGCAACCGCCTTCATGATAGCATCGTCGGTCCTCCTTTTTCTTGTCTCTACCAAATCGGTGCGAGGCGCCATGGAAGGCGCTTTTATGTTGGTTGATGACTTGGATGGTGCGCATCATGTTTGTCGAGGGGACGGCGGAGTAGCCCATTGGAGCTGCGGTGCAGCGACCCTTCTTTTTCTCGAAAGGTGCCGAGTGGAAACCGGGGGCGCGGCAAAGGCGATTGAACTGCACTCACGTGGTTCTTTGTTCGATCTAGAGGGTTGCGTCATGATAGCATGAGCAAGTGCAGGTGCAATCCTCTCTGATGGTTCAGCGGGGCCATTCGCTATCGGCAGCATCACTGGAGGAGAAAGAGGACTGGGAGTTGTCCTCACACGCCAATCCGAATCAATCTTCTCACTTTGTAAAATTCCGGGGAATAAATCGAGTCATTTACAATGGTGATATTTGAGGCCAAGTATAAGAATTGGTGCTAAACTGCTAATAGAAAGATTTAGGGATTCAAATCGGGAGGAACACGTATATAGAACCTAGAACTTACCAGTACTCGTTAGTCATGTCCTTCAGGCGGGTCATCAGTCTCTGAAACTTCTGTGACTTCTTGAAGTCCTGTTTGTCATGAGTGGGCTCAAGGAAGTCTACCTCCAATACCCCACAGACGCCTTTGCCTTTGCTGCTCGCACTACTCAGAACGCTATGAAATGGCTGCAGTAGATATTAGACAATGGTAATTATGTAAATCTTATTCTTATATGTGTATGCATCCTTAAACAAAGTGAATCAATATAAAAGAAAGGGGTCAGGAAGCTCACCAAAATAAGGCGATTTTTATGATAAATATTAAATCCGTGCACCCTGATAGTTGGGGCATCCTTTAAGAATCCAATACTTGTAACAACCTCGTCTTTTTCATGTTTTCAGAATTTATAAACGATGCATTCAATATACTTTAGCTCATTGACAATGTGATGTTGCTTAACTTCTTGCCCTCGAAGTATGATCCTAGTGTTGTGTGGTAGCTACAGATACAACACGAAATATAGAGACATAGAATGCTTTATATCGACAACAAACTCGGGGTATTGTACCGAGTCTTAAACTATATGGTACTAACCCTAAGAGAATAGCGTAGTCGATTTGCCAAATGGTTCTCATTAGCCCTTTTTTCAAGGTTTCTAATTTCTTACGGATTTGGCGCTCCACTAATCATGATATCCTGAAATACAAACAAACAAGAAGAAAATTTGATGAGCAAACCAGCGGGAACACCAAAAAATCGCCGAGGAACACACACTCGACGGTATACAACATACAAACCAACATTTATGTTAAATCGGTCGAGTGTATTTGATTGTTACATGTGGATTCGTGTCAAAGTCGAGCTCCAAATTACCATCGTCGTTGAACCATAGATTGAAGACTATAATCTTGGTGCCATGTGATCCAATGTCGCAGAAGCTGTTCACCAACCACAGTGATTGGAACAACCATCAATTATTTAACCTATATATTACTAACAAATATTAAACGAGGTTGTAGTAGCTACATCAAATTATTGAATTGAACTATTTTAAATGTTTTTTCTATACATGGGTGTCAAGTATTTATATAGAAAAGAACTTTTATCCTGTTTATAACTTAACTCTAAGTTTGTCGATTTAACAACATAACGTTTTTTAGAGTAAATAAAGTATTGTATCTGAGACTTCAAATGGATGGCGAGGTTCAAAGATACATTCTTCATCGGCTCTTCTTACATTTGCAAAAAGGGGACCATTTCAACAGCGTTGTCAAATTTGAGGAGAACTTTTACGAACCATGAGGGCTCAATCGTTGAGGTTTTCCTTTTATTAGATTGCATTCATAATCCACCTAATAAGAAGAGAACAAGTAAGGCAAGTGGTGCGCATGTAGTGCCTTATGCCAAAAAAAATAAAAAAATAAAATCACCAAACATACCATAGGAATCACAACATGCATGCGTCGGTTTCCACCAAGAAAGTGTAGGAGAGGAGACCAATGGATTGTTGTGTAAGCAACCTGAAAACAAGTAATAACTTGGCATTATTTCAATTGATAAAAAAAAAAAGTGGTTCACAAAAGAAAAGAAATTTATGTGAGGTTCATGCAAGACCGCTCTTAGTGCAACAAGTGAAAACAATAGCATACGCCCCAAGCCGCATTGTGCTAGTCTTAAATCCATTTCCATCTAATTAAGGTGATGAATGCCAAAATGTTAGACAATTGGGCTTCGAGGAGATGACTTTGCAGATTATGAAACAAAAGTTGGCAATACATTCTCCAATGAAAGATCGATTGTTTCTCCTCGAAAATCCAAAGCACATGCACCGCTTTGAAAGAATCGGGATCCATGCCTCCACCATCATCTCGTATGTCAAGCGAGAAATAATGCACCGTATTCATACATCTATCCATATTTTCCTATAATTCATTAAAAGAAGCTTCAAACGGTGCAAGCATGAACAAACTCTCTAATTCCTACAAACACCATAAAAAATCGAGTGAAGTCTAGAAGTTTGTATTTTAGTTTATTATATATCCAATCCAATATGACTTGTAAAAAGTACTATCACATTAATATCCGAACCTTGAATTAGTACTTTTGGTGATCCGTTCCGTTTTGTCGATGACTTTGTCCACCAATATTGTTGTAGTGCCACCGGTTTTTATCTATTTGAACGAAACTAGTCCGGTCGGACCTTTAACTACAAATAATCAAAGTGTATGGCTCAATGATGAATGTTTTAATTACCGCATCCTTTGCATTGTCCAACAACTCGCCACATTTGTAACAAGGCAACAAAGTAAGACACAATCAACGGTAAACTAGGATCGTAGTCCGAAACTACACAAATCATACCTCCAAACGGCCATTTGTGTGAAGTTGCATTTGAGTGGAGAAATTTGGGGTGGCCGCACATGCGATTATGAGTACTGATAGCTTTGGTTGTTGTATGGACCCGCCATACATTGCCTCCATTTGTTGGCTCATGTCAAATAAAAGAACCATTGGTTCTGAGAACTAAGCGGTGCTGATCAATAAATATACGTAGCAAGCATAAGCGAGATAACAAACACACAACACTTGAAAAGTAATGTTCACGTCGAAAAGGAATCAAGTATATCCATTTTTCAAACAAAAGCACATGGCAAAAAATGGAAAATCAATAAATATATGTTGCTAGCATAATAAGCGGATGACAAACACAACACTTGAAAAGTAATGTTCACATCGAAAAGGAATCAAGTATATCCATTTTCAAAGAAAATAAATCACATGGCGTAAAATGGAAAACTAAGTGATCAAACTTGACATCTTTGTTTTAGTATGAAACATCCAAACATGCTTACAGGAAATTAAAAATCTTTTTTTGGTCAACCAAAACCTTTTCTTTAGACGAATGAAGGAATAATCTAGGTACTTATTAATAGGAATGCATGCACTAAATTTTATATAGTCAATATAAAAAGGTCCGGGCAGTCATATGTGGTCATTGAAAAAATAGCTAGCGTATATATATATGTAAGTGCGGTCGGAATGAGCGCGCGTCTTTTTTTTATTGAAGAACGAAGAGGGAGTCATCATGGCATCGTAGAGGCGGTTGGTGGCCTTGCCGGCGCGCCCGCGTGGAGGGGCTTCTTCGCGCCAGCCCGCATGGCGGCGGTCCGACGAAGCTGGGAAGGCGCATCGCGTCGGCCGGTTGGCGGCCGCCGCGCCACGGCGTGGAGAGGATTGGAGCTGCGCGCGCCCGGAAAAGTCTTTGGCCACTAGTTGGTGGCGGCGCCTTCGCCGCCGCAGCGTTTGCCGCCGCGGCAACCAGCCGCGGGGCTGCGCCGCCTCGACCCGCGCGGTTGGTGTCCGGTAGGGATGAGATGAGCAGCGCCCCCCGCGGCTGCGAGCGCGCGCCGGGATATCGGTAGGGTTTGCGGTTTCAGGTTGGAAGGACGGGCGGTGGCGGGATTTGAATGGGCGACGGACGGCGCGACACGCCGCATGGCTTCAGCCTGGATCACCGTGAGGCGGACCTTGGAAAGTTTTGAGCCCCTCCTTGGGCGGATTTCTCCTTTTGCTCCTCGACCACGGATTTCTCCTTTTGGCGTCTTGAGTAAAGGGATTCCCAGTAGCGTTACCCACGGGTAGGAAGGGGGTATTGTTAAAGGATTTAATCGATCACAATTAGTAGCTATTGAGGATGAGGACAATTACTTTGTGCAGGTTAGAAACTGAGTTTTAATAAATAATGAACAACTTAAATGTAGTCCCCTCAGTTTCAAATTATAGTTCGTTTGACTTTTTGACCCCAAGTTTGACCACTCGTCTTATTCAAAATAATTGCACAAAAACAGTCAAATTTAAGTCATTCGTAAATACTATTTGTTAATAAAAAAGCCATAACAAAAGAAGTGATACTTTGCACAAAATTTTGAATAAGACGAAGCGGTCAAAGTTGGGGTTGAAAAAGTGAAACGAACTACAATTTGAAACGGATTTAGTATAAAACATGCTTATTTAATCTTTTACTCGTCTCTCATACATGAAGCGAGAAGCGTTTAACTTCCGCTGGCCCAAAGGCACGAGTACCCATAAAATAAGTGCACTTTTTGACCAAAGACCTTTTCTACGGGACTTTGTTCACAAAAAGTTTCACACACGCGTTGCGTGAAGGCTCTAAGGGCTTCCCAATGCATGCTTTTTGCTTGTATAGCCTCAAGTGCCATACATGTAGGTGCTCTATTCTTGTCATAGTGGCTTGCGTAAACTACATGTGCAATATGGTCCATCTTTGAAAAAAGTAGAGGGAGAGGAAATAAAGGTGTGACATATGATGAAAGCAAAAAGGTTACTATGTGCAAGCCACAAGCAATAATTTTTGCATTGTGTGTGCGTAGTAAATAGTAGTCTCAATATTTCCTCATCTACTATGTGGATCACTTGTAGCCCCCGTTGTCCTTGCCCGCTTTACACAAAGGGCGTCTATAACATGTGCTCGAAATTGGTGGTAGTAGTACATGTTTTTCTCGATTCTTGAAATCTCATCTCCAAAATTCTAGAATCATTACTGTTTGGAAGCTTCGTGTAACTTTATACTTGGATTTTTTTCTACAAGATTCTACAATCCATGTACACGTGCTTGACCATATGCACACCCTTGCATGCGAATCATTTGCGTATCCTACACACCTCGCCGAAGATAGGGTAGGGCACACATCCGCCAACCGCCGTGGGTGCGCGGCCGCGCTAATTGCCGCACTCCCTCCACCTCTCGCTGAAGATAGGGCACACGTGCGCCCATCGCCGCGGTGCAGGCCGCGGCGTGCTATGCTTTCAAGTTTCAAATTGACAAGATTTTACTACTCCTCCGTCCGTCCCACAAATTCCAACAAAGTGAAAAGTTCGCCGGTGCTTGGGACCCAAACAAATAAAAAATGATTTTCATCAAGAGAAAAAAATATTGAAGTCTCCCAGAACCCTCGCGGTTACGGTGGCAACTTTGGTAGGGGCAATTTAGGGTCAATTTCCATTTCATTAACTGGTTTGCGTGCACAAGTTGGACAGATTTCAATTGCATGCCACTTTGGTCACTCATAATTTCAGCATCAATCAAACACATGCACACAACTTGCCTACAAATAATCAACCAAGTTAACTCTAGAGATTAAATAAGGTCTAAAGATTTCCTACAATCATCCATCATACAAATGCGTACATGGCCACCATTGTACACTAACCAAAGACGATGCTAAGATTATTAAAGATTACATATGACCACTAATTAAGATAGATAAAGAGAACCAAAATATCACCAACTCTTTGGCACCAAGCATCAAAACGAGAGCCTACGAAGAAGAGCATCATCTTGACATCGTCACCATCATCCTTATCCACCGCATCGTCACCATCATCCTTATAGGGACCCCAACGAATTCCTACACTTGAAGTATAAAATGATATTTAATCATTTGTATACAAGGTTAATGACACCGGTAGAAAAATATGTTGTTTAGCGACACCGACGGATCATATCTTTGAGACCCCATGCCCGAAGACCACGGTGAAAAATGACGAGCTTGCTTCCTTCTCCTTCGGCCTCGCTTCCACGACCTTCCCGGACGCTGGCCATGGCCACGGATTCCGTGATGAGCATCGTGCCGCCGACAACGACGCCGTGGGGGGCCCAACGCTTTGTCCAAGATCTCCGCCGTCGCCTCCACTCCCACCGGCAGCTTCTTCTCCTTCCTCGCCGATTTGCCGCCGCCGCTTCTTCTCCGCCCCTCACCGCCGCTAGGGTTTACTTTCGCTAGTGTCCCTCCACAATGGGTTTGGGTCCCCTGTTCGTGGCGTCGTCATCTTCAACGGCGGGGGGGGGGTGGGGGAGAGGGGCGGCGGCGGCGGCGGTGCGTTGTGGGGAAAGCGAGGAGTGGAAAGCCGAGCGGAGGGAAAGGAGTGGGATCGGGAGGTGCGGCGCTAGGCATGCGGACGGGGTTAGACAATAGACACAGACAAGAAATGGCCCCACGGGCACCAATTTTAATTATTTCAATTTTTATGCCGTCGCCCGCAACCTTCGTGTGGTAGTGGGTGACACCGTGACAGGGAGGCAGGGAAGTGATGACTCAATACAAGTTGCAGTACTACTGTACTAGTAGTACGTACGTGACACGAAAAATCAGCATCCATGTGTTGAGCACATACTATCTGCACCATCCATTTTGCATTGAGATGTGTGCACCACACCAGCAGAGAGATGCTGGCACACAGTGCAAAAAGTGAACACGGGGTGGGAACACTGTGTAACATGAATCTCATCAACCATGCATATACTGTACAGTATGATCGATCTCATCAAATTAATAAGCTTGTTCGATCGAGATCATCAACAGTCCTATACATCATAAAAAATCCTAAATACATCAAGCATAGTATCGTGCATATGATCCATCAAATACCGCACTTTACTAACGATGAATAAACTCTCACTTTGTTTGCGGATCCTACACTCCTACATTTGCAGAACATGTGCGGCAATTTGGGATCCCGTCAATCTGAAAGTTTTACCGCACCATCTTTCCCCTGCGGTGATGCCCGTCATGGCGAGGCTCGGTGGGGGGCGGCATCGCGGTATTGTAGATACCACACACCAAGGCTACGCGAAGCGATCCCATATACATGTCGGCGTAATTTCAAATGCGAATGGATGTTCGGAAGGTCGCGCACGCCCCAGCCGCCACCGGTCCTCGCCGATCTCTCCAAGATCAATCGCCGGGCATAGTCGTCGGTGGCGGCACGGGTGTTAGCCCTATAGAGCAAAGAGCAAGGACATACTTGGCGGCTTCATGCTCGACGACGCCGGGCGCGGTCGCGGCATCCCAGCGGCGGCGGCGGGTCATGGCCACCGATGAAGGCGTCAAACAAGACGTCTCGGCACGCCCGGGTTTCCAACGGCGGCGAGCCGGGGATAATATTCTCAGCGGTACTCGCGCCATTGCGTGTACAAAGACACCGGTCCGGTGGGATGCTCCGATCCCCCGGGTCGCCGCCAAGACGCTTTCATCCGCGAACGTGGCCCAGCAGATTGGTGAGGTCCAACATGGGATCTTCGAGACCTTGGCGACTCGAATCGCGATCTCGCAAGCATGTCACGCGGAAGGTTTTCCATGGCGCGAGGCGGCGGGGCTTTTTTGGTGGAAGCTCTAGGTGCTCTACTAGCCAAGTTTTGTGCGGTGAAGAGTGGTCGCTAGCGCCGCGGGGAGGCGAATAGCGGGCGCCGGTTGGTGTTGGTGATGAGCACCAAATGCGGGTGTCCGGCCCGCGCGGTGCGTGGACGTGGGATTTTATGCGCGCCCGACCGGTGCAGTCCGGCGGAGGTGTCCGATGGACGGACATGACAAAGATGATGACGCGGAACGCCCAAGGAAAATGGGCGGGACGCTTTTTCGACCAAAAAAATCATTAGATGCTCGAAAAATGTTGTTTCGAAGTTGTATATTTTTGAAATACAAATTTCAAATGTTGTCGATGAAACATGATATATAAGAGTAATAGATGTAACAAAACAATCTCTTGATAGAGAACGATTTTTAAAAAATACTAGAAAGAAAAACCATCACATTTGGAGTTACCATGAGGGAGAAAGACTAGTCACAAGTTTTGACCACATATTAAAAAGAAAAATTAGGGTTCTTGAGCGGGAAGGGTCTCGACATGGTGGCACACCGGCGGCGCGGATGTTATCGGATATGCGGTCTCTAGCGGCGGAAGGACAAGCACAGTGATCCCAGAACCTATCGTTCCTATCTATGCTATCGGTTTTATGCTCGCCGCCGATCCCGACACGAGTGCAACACGGAAGAACTTACTACACTTTCGGCGCGGATCCTACACTCCTCGCTGCGAAAATGCACCACAACCTCCCCGTTCCGTCGTTCCAAAGATAACGGCCGCACCATCTGGCTCTCTCGCGCGCGATGCCGCCCCGGCGAGGCACCGTTGGGACTGAAGGAGGAAGATCTTTGCCTTGTGCATATGCGCGTGCAGACCAGTGGTTGTACAACACTCGCACTACGTGTGCGGGCTCATGCATACTCGCTCTTCGAGGGGGTGCAGCCATCGCCGCCGCCGTGTCGGCGCCCGGCTCCCGCAACACCGCCCGGGCACGGTCGTCATCGGCGGCGGTGGCGTTCAGTCAGAGAAGAAGGGCGTGCACATACCGAGCGAGTGCATGCCTCGAGGTTGGCGCTTGTTCCCGGAAGTCGGCGGCGGCAAGACGGTGCCACGGCCTTCCGTGAACGCGGCAAACATGCTCGCTCTGCAGCACGCCTCCCGGGTTGCCGCCACGGGCGAGCTTAATGAGACTCGCGCCCAATACTTCGGCGTGGTAGTACTCCGACCCCCCCCTCCACTAGATCCTCTCGCGACCATGCCGACGCGAGCGCATCGCCCTCTCAACAACTCGACCTTCCGCGCAGTAGTAGCCCTGGGCACAATTACCTTTTTGGAGTCATGGGATGTCTGGCCCCACTAGGTCGCCGCACACCGCTTTTCATCTGCGAACAGGTGGCCCGCAGATTGGCGAGGTCCAACATGGGATCTGCTGAGACCTGGCAACTTGAATCGCGATCTCTCGCAAGCATGTCACGCGGAAGGTTTTCCATGGGCGAGGCGGCGGGGCTTTTTTGTGCGGTCAAGAGTGGTCATTACGGTCACACGGCGGCGAGGAGCCCACGCAATCCGGCGGAGGTGTCCAAAGAACGGACATGACACGCTGAACGAGTCCAAGGAAGTGGGAAGACGCCTTTTTCGATCAAGAAAACTAACCCAATGCGGGTCGTACTAAGATAAACATTTTCAAACTATTACTACATGTTTTTCCATGACAAGATGATCTCAAATCAAAAAGTTGTAAACTATAAAGTTTCATGGATAGTTGAGAACTACTCCCTCCGTCCCTTTATGTAAGTCGCCCGGAAGCGTGTCTATGAGGGAAAAACACGGTTTTCTAGAGACAAGCATTTAGGACAGAGGGAGTACAATCGGTATGTTTGGGGCTTGTCTATCCGAAGTCACTTAAAACATTTAAATTTCAATTTTCAATCTTTTTGAAATTGAGACATAGTTTTCCTTTACAGAAGATAATGTCAAATCAAAAGTTTTAAGCTAGAGAGCTCCATAACTTAGCAAGATCAACAATTCTTATTTTGGTTGTTTCCCCATCCGACATAGTACTAATGACATTGTTCACAAATCTTAGAAATCTCTCTCATAGATCCATAAACTTTATGAGGCGTGTAAATCTAGTGAATAATGTTACCGCTGACGTCGTCGTCGGATGAATAAATGACCAATATAAAAAAATATGTACATCTTAAGAAGCTATACAACTTTTGTGTTCATTACTTCTTCTCGCTGAAATCATTAGATGCCCGAAAAATGTAGTTTGAAGTTGTATTTTTGAAATCCAAATTTCATTTTTTTTTTGAGATTACACAAAGTACAAACGCACATGCTCAACACGCACGCCAAACCCTACCCCTATGAGCACCTTGAAGGATTGAGCCGACAAATCTTGAAGTTCACGAAGTCACCACAGGCGCCCGCTATCGACGGGCGGCGTCGCCGCCACTTACATGCATAGCGCCGGAAAATCGTTGAATAAATCCGAGGATAAAGTGTCACACACAAAGCATTTGAACCCGGGGAACATGACAAGAGTAAGGGCACTCCCAACTCGGACTCTATAGTAGAGTCTAATAAGGTCATTTATTATCTCTAATATCGTGGACTTGGAGTCTAAATAAGACTTGGAGTCTTGGTATCTCTCTTCCATGAATATACTGCAAAATCAGCGCTATTGCATTTCTTAAGCGCAATCACTAGAAACAGGTTTAGAACCCATCTCTAATAACGGGCTAAGATGCGCCGTTGATATTCCCAAAGTGAAACCACCGTGTCGGTGATCTGAGCGGGATTATCAGCGGTGATAGATCTTGCCAAACAAGATATTCATCCGCAAGCGCACGGATCTATCATTGTAGCATTTCACCCGGAAGTATTCAGGGTATCGTTATTTATATTTTTCCCAAAGGAAGGCATGGTATAAAAGTCTCTAATTCGGACATGGTCAAGATAACACGAATGCATAAAAGACCAATGCTCATAATAGGGGTAAAATAGGATAGGTAGATATGATAACTTGACACACACACTCAAGCCAATCTCAAGATAAAGGTAAAATAATGAATAAAAGAATAAATCTAATATGGAGCAGGCATATCCTAGATAGTCATGTCAAGATAGCGTATATACACACATGTTTTATTGTTAGAGATTCTAGTTCAAGAAAGCCAAGATCTACGCTGAATTACCCGGGCACCGGATAACACCGGTCCGCCAGCGTTGCCGGCCTGACTCTTCACCAACCACGGACGTGGGGGATTACTAAGGACGGACAGGGCCGTCACCACCTGCCGCCTACCACCTCAACCGTACGTAGCCGAGGCAAACGAAGGCAGCCTCTAGCCTAGACACCATGTCTACGCCATTGACCACATACTCTAGCGTGTACAAGGCTTACCCGTAAACGGGGTCCTTCACCAGAGCAACCGCCACGAGGACGGACGACGAACCCGCAACCCAACATCGACCAAGTCTAACACTAGGTAGAACTCAACATATCAATCTAGCTCTTGGTCTAAAGATGTATGCATGAAATACTAAGCACAATATGACAAGATCATGATATAGAAACTATAGGCTAGTTCATCAATCAAGATTATATCATAAGAACTTTGCTCTAATTCAAGAACATGACTATATTGATAAGTAGAGAACAAGAACAAGATGAAGAACTCTAAATTGATCATACCGAATAGCTCCAAAATGTCTTGCTCTCCTTTATTAATCCTTGCCAAACTCCTCCTAAGTACAAACTAAGAAGAAGAAGAAAAAGAAGAAGAAGAAAGAAGAAGAAAGGGAGAAGAAGAAGAAGAAGAAGAAGAGAGAGGCTACATTGTGTGGTGTGTGTTACAAGTGTAGAGAGGGGTCTCTATTTATAGGTGCAGGTGCCTTGGGAGTGTGGAGAACCTTTGCATATTTTAGGAAATGTTTCCTGCATGCCTCCATGCACACAGGCGGTGGAGAAATTGCCGACCTGCTCCAAGTCGGTTTAGAAACCGTCGTAGCCTCCCACCGCCTGAGCATCGTGGGCCTCTCATTCTTTTCGCTGGATGCTTCAACTCACACGAGTGAGTGAGCACTGAAGTGCTGCTGCTGCCATCAGGGCCGGCCCACCTTGATGCACGAACGCGTGCTTTGCATCTGCTGGTGGAAATAGACGTAGTGCATTGGCTGGGCCCCATGGCTGGATATTGATCTTTACGTTTGTGGCTAATCATGTTGGTTAATGGGCCTTGCTACGTGGATTTGCACATTCTGATTTGGTGGACCGACTGCCCCTCTCTTGGTCACGAGGGCCAGTTGCAAGCTGCTGCTGCACGTCGAGTTTCGTGTAGATGGAATGAGCAATGACTCGAGTGCTACCTTCTTAATTTGTGAATATTATATTTCTTCCATCGGGATTTCAAGCAATATGAAATAAAATATTTATCTCCATCGTCTCAATGGACTCTTCACAATGGCGTGCTCCAAGTATTTGTTTTAATATCCTTTTAATGCACATTTTAAGTATATCCTGCAAAATAATATTTACGCACTACAAGTGGAATTATGTCAATAGTAAAAGTATATGTGTATAGTAAGATATAGTTTCAACCCCTTATTGGTATAATGTTGACGTTAAAAAGTGTCGTTAGTGACCGTCAACAAACTCCCCCAAGCTTACCCTTTGCACGTCCTCAAGCAAAAAAGATAAGTACTTGGTTGTTGATCGGGGAGTTGCTACTATGCGATTATATTTTTTTCAAGTGCCGGGGTTATAATAAGATTTTCTACTAGAGTTTGAATAAAATGGCATGCCTTTGCTCACCCTTTATTACCTTTCATCATAGCGGGGCTTTTTAGCTTTTTTCTCAAAGCCTTGGGCGGTTGCCAGATAGAACGGTTATAATGTAAATACTTTTCATTCATCCTTTTGATCAACTTTCTCATCCGGGATTTATTTATTTAAGTTTTATTTTGTTTTTTCGAGAAAGTATGGGCTTTATTGCTATATATATATTTTTTTTGGAGAGGTGGGCTCTACTCGCCCTAGACTTTTATCTTTTATTTCCTCTCTTTCTTTTTTTTCTTTTTCTTTTTTTTTTTTTCTTTTTTTTTTGGAGATGTGGGCTCTACTCGCCCTCGGACACGTGTCCATTTTTTTCATCTCTTTTTTTTGGCATAGCCCATATCTTTTTCTCTTTTCTTCAAATTAGATTCCCGGATGTCAAGTTTCTCTCTTGAACGAAATCATAGTAAATCTATTTGTACCATATCATACTTGGCAACAACTTAGACTAGATAGAGCCTATGCAACCCACATGAATCAAGTTTTTCGGGATGAGTTTTTAGACTTAGCCACTAAACCCAAACTTTAGAGAAATTCGAATTATAAACTAGGCACAGGCAAAACATAAAACAAAGCAACTATTCATCATTTCAACAGGGGTAGAACTAAACATTTCTACAACACACATATATGGAGTGGAATAAATCTCCTCTCTCTTTCTTCTTCCCCTCTTTTTTTTTTATTCTCATACCTCATCATTCATATAAGATAAGAAAATAATTGAATGGAATGTGAGATACGAGTTACCTTTGTGGGAGTCCTCCCCCAAGCTAGCTTTTGACTTACCTTCGGTTAGTAATGTTGCTAGCCTTTGTGCACGCCATGATTTGATCTTTGATTAACATCTTCTTTTTAGCGTGCCGGGGAGACTCCCCAAGCTTGCCTTGTGATGATCTTGAAAGAACGGGACAATCATTCTTGGGGTTTCAAAGGTTTTATTTATTTTTATTTATTATCATTTTTTTGGTTCACCAAACAACTTCGATCTCCATTGTCATCTCTTGGACTTACCCTCATGATGTTGATAAATTCACGCAACGGTTAGTCCATATGGTCGACCAAATTCTACACTAGCGACTCGGTTCAATAATCAAACTCGACTCCATGTCCGATTTGATTAGGGTAGACTTTTTTGACCTAAGCACCATGCTCAATTCAAAAACGCCTATGGAAGTATGATCATTCGAATAACCAAAACTTCCAAACCAAAACTTGCCAACATAGAAAAAGGACGCATGAAATGAAAACAAGATTCATCCAATGGAGATAAAAGGCATTGCAAAGGCGAAAAAAAAATGATTATAGTTCTTCTTTTTTTTTCTTTTCTTTTTTATATATACTAAAAATTTATTTAGAAAATATGTTTTATTTAGGAAAATATTTTTCTTAATTTTTTTATAGAAGAATTTATTTTATTTATAAAGATTTTTATTTTAGTTTTTTTGAAAATATTTACTTATAGATTTTTGTGTAGTAAATATTTTTGTTTATTTTGATAATTAAAAATTTTATAAAACACATTTTTTTCTTGGAAGGTAATGGACAGAGGATGAGAGTGTAGGTTTCTCGTTACCTTGGTAGGGTCCTCCCCCAAGCTAGCTCAATGCTCATCGGGTCGGGGTTTTACCCCCGTGCTTTTTGGCTTTTTCTGCATGGTTAGTATATGGTAGATTCACGATTTGGATTTACCATCCTTCGTGATTACCAAATTTCGAAACATATGCGGGAAGGAGCAAAAGAGCAGCTTTTTTTTTTTAAAAAAATTATTTTAGGATTTTATTATCAAGGGAGAATATAAAAGCTTCACCAAACTTTTCATACTCAAACAAGGCTAAGATAAAAATGCAATATAAGTCTAGCGTTGTTTTATCTCCATGATGAAATAATTTTTTTTATAAGGAGATAAGTATGAGTAAAAAGAATTGGTGAATTATTACTTTTGCGTGCACTCGAGTGTGTGTGTGTACCAACCACGCATGAAGGCAAGATGTTAAAACTCCCGCGGTGGTAGCTTAATGATCCATCTCAAGGCGGGCCACAAGGCTTAGGTGATACACTCGGGTAGTGTATATGGACCATGGGCCTTAGTGGTCACAAAGGAGGATGTTCCTCCTTTCCTTTACCTTCTTTTTTTTTTTTTCTTTACCTTTTTTTTTCTTTTATTGTTATTGGACCTTTGCATACCTGGAGTGTACTTGACCCGGCGGCTTGAGGATAAAGTTCATAATTGCTGCGTCGGTAGCGTGATAAACTTGATTTGGTAATGACTTCGTCACACCTGGAGTAGAGGGAGGCAGACCAAACTCACCCAAGTGCAATAACGGTCTTGGGAGAGAAAGATCCCTTCTTGCTTACATGGAAGCAATGTTGGGTGGAGTCAGGGTGCCTTCTTGTTTATTTTGATCTTGTGGGGCCAACCTGCTCCTCTCTCCTCTTATTTTTTTTTTCGACAACCATTTTTTTTTCTATATATTTTTTTTCTTTCTTTATTTTTTATATATCTCTTTTTTTCAACTCTTTTTTTTTCTTTTCTTTTTATAGCAAGGAGAGGCTAATCTCTTATTCATCTCTTTTTTTATATATATTTTTTTCTTTTTTTTTCACTCGAGCTCTTTTTTATAATCCCCTTGGTGCACTTGGAACTTGATATTCTCATCATCTTCCCTCACACACTTGGACTTTCGTAAAAAAAAAAGTCAAATGTGCAAAGTCGTGGTCTCCTTTTAAGTGTGTTCCCTCGCCCAAGAGCATCAAAGTTTTCTTGATGTAGCCCCCATGTTTTCAAGCGTCGCGTGCCCTTTGTTCTTCTTAGTCTCCACCTGAAATGGTTAGCGACAAGAATACCCGAAGGTGCATACTAACTTGATAACAAGTCCTTGCTTTTTATTTATAATTTTTTTTCTTTTTATAAGAGTTTTTTTTGTTATATAAAAGTTTTTTTTTTAGATAAGCCTAAGATGAACAAAGATCACTACACATGCATATTATCGGGAACATGTCTTAATAGATCATCCCTTTAACCAACGCCTTCCTCGGCAACGGGCGCCGAAATGCTTGTTGCATTTCTTAAGCGCAATCACTAGAAACAAGGTTTAGAACCCATCTCTAATAACGGCGCCAGAAATGCGCCGTTGACATTCCAAGTGAAACCACCGTGTCGGTGATCCGAACGGGATTATCAACGATGATAGATCTTGCCAAACAAGATATTCATCCGCAAGCGCCACGGATCTATCATTGTAGCATTTCACCCGGAAGTATTCGTGGTATCGTTATTTATATTTTTCCCAAAGGAAGGCATGGTGTAAAAGTCTCTAATTCGGACATAGTCAAGATAACACGAATGCATAAAAAGACCAATGCTCATAATAGGGGTAAAATAGGATAGGTAGATATGATAACTTGACACACACACTCAAGCCAATCTCAAGATAAAGGTAAAATAATGAATAAAAGAATAAATCTAATATGGAGCAGGCATATCCTAGATAGTCATGTCAAGATAGCAGATACACACATATTTTACTGTTAGAGATTCTAGTTCAAGAAAGCCAAGGTCTCTGCTGAATTACTTCGGGCACCAGATAACACCTGGTCTGCCAGGCGTTGCCGGCCTACAGCTCTACGCCAACCACGGACGTGGGGGATTACTAAGGATGGACAGGGCCGTCATCACCTGCCGCCTACCACCTCAACCGTACGTAGCCGAGGCAAACGAAGGCAGCCTCTAGCCTAGACACCATGTTCACGCCATTGACCACATACTCTAGCGTATACAAGGCTTTACCCGTAAACGGGGTCCTTCACGAGCAACCGCCACGAGGGGCCGGACGACGAACCCGAACCCAACATCGACCAAGTCTAACTCTAGGTAGAACTCAACATATCAATCTAGCTCTTGGTCTAAAGATGTATGCATGAAATACTAAGCACAATATGACAAGATCATGATATAGAAACTATAGGCTAGTTCATCAATCAAGATTATATCATAAGAACTTTGCTCTAATTCAAGAACATGACTATATTGATAAGTAGAGAACAAGAACAAGATGAAGAACTCTAAATTGATCATACCGAATAGCTCCAAAATGTCTTGCTCTCCTTTATTAATCCTTGCCAAACTCCTCCTAAGTACAAACTAAGAAGAAGAAGAAAAAGAAGAAGAAGAAAGAAGAAGAAAGGGAGAAGAAGAAGAAGAAGAGAGAGGCTACATTGTGTGGTGTGTGTTACAAGTGTAGAGAGGGGTCTCTATTTATAGGTGCAGGTGCCTTGGGAGTGTGGAGAACCTTTGCATATTTTAGGAAATGTTTCCTGCATGCCTCCATGCACACAGGCGGTGGAGAAATTGCCGACCTGCTCCAAGTCGGTTTAGAAACCGTCGTAGCCTCCCACCGCCTGAGCATCGTGGGCCTCTCATTCTTTTCGCTGGATGCTTCAACTCACACGAGTGAGTGAGCACTGAAGTGCTGCTGCTGCCATCAGGGCCGGCCCACCTTGATGCACGAACGCGTGCTTTGCATCTGCTGGTGGAAATAGACGTAGTGCATTGGCTGGGCCCCATGGCTGGATATTGATCTTTACGTTTGTGGCTAATCATGTTGGTTAATGGGCCTTGCTACGTGGATTTGCACATTCTGATTTGGTGGACCGACTGCCCCTCTCTTGGTCATGAGGGCCAGTTGCAAGCTGCTGCTGCACGTCGAGTTTCGTGTAGATGGAATGAGCAATGACTCGAGTGCTACCTTCTTAATTTGTGAATATTATATTTCTTCCATCGGGATTTCAAGCAATATGAAATAAAATATTTATCTCCATCGTCTCAATGGACTCTTCACAATGGCGTGCTCCAAGTATTTGTTTTAATATCCTTTTAATGCACATTTTAAGTATATCCTGCAAAATAATATTTCTGCACTACAAGTGGAATTATGTTAATAGTAAAAGTATATGTGTGTAGTAAGATATAGTTTCAACCCCTTATTGGTATAATGTTGACGTTAAAAAGTGTCGTTAGTGACCGTCAACAAAGCGCCACATCAGCAAATTACAATAAATATGAATGTAATAAATACACTTTTGTAGACTCTACTCCCTCCGTCCCTAAATGTTTGTCTTTCTCGCTTCCCGAGAAACTACTACTACTGGCAATTAATTATTAAAATATATAAATATTTATGCTAAGTAATTAATATCATCGAAAAGATATTTTTTTCTAGTTTTTTAATAAATTTTTTTGTAAACATTAATTTTGCAAGTATTTTGTACAAATCGAGTCAAACTTGTGGCACGAAAACCAACGACGACGGTCAATTAGGGATGAAGGGAGTATGGTAGAGTTTGCATTGTGAGTGCTTTTAATAGATGCACGTACTCCCTCCGTTCCAAAAAGCTTGCAATTATGCGAAGCGTGTCGGTCAAATTTTCTCAACTTTGACTAGATAGGTTTACGAGATAACATGTGCAATATTTTTATCTCCAAATAAATTTATTAAAAAACTAGATTTAAAGATCTTTTCCGATGATACTATTTACTTAGTATAAATATTTATAAATTTTAATATATAATTGCCGGTAATTTAAAAACGTTGACTCCTCGGGAAGCGAGAATTGCATGTTTTATGTAACGGAACGGAGGGAGTAACAAAACAATCTCTTGATAGAGAACGATTTTTTAAAAAAAAAAAAAAAAAAACCATCACATTTGGACTCTTACTACTACTGTATGATGTATGATGAGGGAGAAAGACTATTCACAAGTTTTGACCACAGGTCTAAAAAGAAAAATTACTAGGGTTCTTGAGTCTTTAGATTGAAGAGGCCCTCCACAGATCCTCTGCGGCCATGGCGAAGCGGAGCGCAAATGTCGTCTCAAGCAACTCCCGCGAAAAGTTCTCCATGGGTGGCTCGAGGCGCAGCTGCACGGCTTTCCTCGAGGCTCGAGGCGCGCCGTGGGTCGGGAAATAATGTGGGTGCCCATCCGGTGCAGACTAGTTGTACTCCCACCGGGTGTGCGGAGTACTCCACCTTACATGTGGGGCCTGTGCTGTCGGGCGCAGAGGTCGAGTGACGACATGACCGGCTCCAAGTAGTACTCCTACTACTACTATTTTTTTCCATGACACGTGCTGATCATATCCACACACCTTGCATGCGTATCCCAACTGGTGTGTCCTACACACCTCGCTGCCAAGAGGGCGCACGTCTGCCATCGTTCGCGAGTGTCATCAGCACTGATGCCGGTCTCGATCGGCGAGGCACCGATTGACGGGCGGATCGAGGACGAAGGACGGATAGAGCAATAATTAAAAAATCAATTTTATAAAATATATGGAATTTGACCTTGGACCAATAATAAAATTTATAGAGATTCAATTTTTGAGCGACTTTCATGTCCCATTAAGATTCACTTTAAAAATCTAACTTTTTTTTTCAAAGGTGTGTACATGCCGCACACAAGCTTACTAAAAAACTATGTCACTCCTTGAAGCCGTTAAGAAAATCTCAAAGGCCCGTCCATAAAGTGCAAAGGAGGGAGTACAATTCCTAGTACCACATTGCTAGTTGAAGGTGGAGTGAACCCACCTAAATATGGAAGTGTGAAATCTCTTGTTAGATAAATTATGAAGGAGAGAGGAGAGGTCGACATAGCATTCCTTTTTATGAAGGATCATAGTCATGCTTCTTCATAAAAAGTAGTGTCATGTGAGACCTCCTCTCTCCTTCATAATTTTTTTTAATTTAATTTATATTTTTTTTTTTTGCAGCAACTTTCATAGCTTGAGTTTCTTTTGCCATATGGTGGTAGAGTACCTTTCATTAATCTCTCGCTTCTCTTTTCTTCCTTTAAGCCATTAAAAAAAAAAAAGAAGCACCTTTTTATGAAGGATCAAATGACACTATAGTTTTCATACAATGCAATGCCAAAAATTACATATCTGAGGGACAAAGATTCTGGTCCCAAATAGGATAATTTTACAATTGGGACTAACTCCTCTTGTCCGGGGTCAACAATGGTCGGGACTAAAGCTCCAGGATCGAAAGTCTGTTTCTCCACTAGTGAAGATATCACAATTTATATAACACATCTCGTTTTTCATCATCATGCACCTAGGTAGGTACCCAATGTATCGGACATCAACCATCACGACGCACCAAAAGCTATCAAAATAAGTTTGTTTGATCGAGATCAACCATCTAGAGATCGAGGTAGCTATACACCCGCATAAGATCGATCAATCAGATTGAACACGCAGTCAAAATGCCCAGAATGCGGGGGACTGATTCCCGATGAACCTCTCTAGCACCCGTCGCGGATCCTACACTCTTATTTGTAGAACCTATATGAGATGTACATATTAAGAAGTTATACAACTTTTATGTGCATGATTTCATCTGCTGAAATCATTAGATGCTCCAAAAATTTTATCGAGAAGTTGTATTTTTGAAATTAAAATTTCAAACGTTTTAAAATAACATGAAAAAGTAATAGCAAAGTAAGAATACAATTTCTTGATACAAAGATTATTTCAAAAAAAAAAATAGAAAGAAAAACTATCACATTTGGAGTTACTATGCGGGAGAAGGCCTCTACAAGCATGTCTCGCGGAAGGTTGTCCGCGGCACGGGGTCAACAGTCACGCGCTTCGGGTTGGCGTAGCGATAATGCGGGTGAGTTAAACCCGGGCGGGCGGTGCACTTTCGGTTCGCTAAAGTGGCGACATGACCGTTGTAAGCGAAAATTTAGGCCCTCCTATTCCCGTGACACGCCCCGATCATATCCACACCCTTGCATGCGAATCCTTTGCGTATCCTACACACCTCATTCAGAATAGGGCCCACGCCCCGCCACCGTCGTTCGGTCCAATCCTTTGGCGCAGGCCGCGCGGTGTGTGTCACGCGCTGCTTATTTGGTTTTTTTTTTTTTTTTTTACAACCACCGCACCCATTGGGAAGACGAGAACGAAAGACGACGCCTTTTTTTTTTTCCAAAGACGGGTCTATTAAGTATTTTTTGAGTAAAATGCACCATGGGTACCTAAACTATTCGGTGGGTATCGGATAGGTACTCCAACTTAAAAACGTAACAGGTCGGTACTCGGACTAACGGATACTAGGTACTTCAACTTAGAGCATCTCTAGTACTACCTAAACAAGACTACTCCCTCCGTCCCCACCGACTTTGTCACCCACGGATTCCGCCATCTTCTTCGATACTTCGTCTTATTCAAATTTTATGCATAAATATAATTTATTTTGTTACGACTTATTTATCAATGAAAATACTTGAATATTGATTAATTTATTTTATGATTTGCAAAAATATTTTGAATAAGACGAATGGTCAAACATGAAGTTCAAAAGTCAAAAACGTCGGTCGGCATGGGATGGAGGGAGTACCTAAGAGGTACAATGGACAAATTTCGGCGGTGACAACCAATGAGGAAGAGAGAGAAAGGAAGAGAGAGAGGAGCGGGCGTTTCGGAGAGTCGCCGCCGCCGAAATGGGCGAGAAGGATCAACATGCGATTTGATTGGTCGAAAGCGGGGCATGCAAGCCTTCAATATCGGTGGGACCCGCCACTATTTTTAGTGCTTTGCCGCCAAGACCGGGCGAGCAAATGGGCGATTCTATTTGTTTAGATGGCTAAAAATTTAGCCCCGAATGTCACATCGCATTAATCGTAGTAGCGTTTTCGTTTGTTAGTGGTAAATATCATCCTACCATAGAGTAACTAGACTCAAAAGAATCGTCTCGCAATGTACATCTAAACGTGTAATTAGTTATTTTTTTATCTATATTTAATACTCTAAATATATGTCTTTTGGTGTATTTAATGTGATGTGATAGAGAGAAAGTGGGGAAAAAGTTAGAAACTTTAGCCATCTAAACAAGGCCTAAACTTGCTCTAAAACTACATCTAGGTAGCTACCAAACTTCTTTCTACCTACTAGTAAATTTTGCTTTCAACTCCAGCAGTACTACCTAAACTAGACTACCCAAACTCATTCCTACTGTCCATGACATGTGGAGCCCACCTGTCATCCCTTTCCTCTGCTCCTTCATTCGACGAGCACGCAACGCCGCACAAGGGGAGGGGCAGGCGGTTGCCCTTGTGCGCCCTGATGAGCACCGCCGGTGAGGATCCGTCGTGGCTACCCCGCATCTCGTCGGGCACGGGGTGGCGGCCTGAGCGACGACGTGGCCGTGGCACGGGAGGGCCGCCGCGCGCCCTTGTTACCTATCTGGGGTGTATTTTACTCTTTTTTTTTCCTAGCGCTCTGTTCACTAATCATTTCAACTGCAATCAAAAATCCAAACAAGACAAATTTGGAAAAAATATAACACAATGCATACTCGGGATCTTTCCAAAGATCATCCATACATATGATCGATCAAATTTAAAAAGACCACTCTTTACTATTAACGACGAATAACCTCGACATCGCTTGCGGATCCTACACTCCTTGCTTTGCAGAACTTGTACGACGGCCGGAATTCCGTCCATGCGCCAAATGCTACCGCACCAGTCTTGCCCTCTGCAAAGCAATGCCCATCATGGCGAGGATCCGGTGGGGGGCGGGATCACGGTATTCGGATGCCACACATTAATCAAGTCGCAGCGCAAAGCAACCCCACACATTTTGGCGGATTTCAACAGAATGGAAGTTGTCGAAGGTCGCGCACGTCCCCGCCGTCTCTCGGGTCCTCGCCGATCTCCCGCATCAACCGCCCGGGCACGATCGTCGTCGGTGGCCCGGTGTTACCCTTTGTAGAGCACAAGAGCAAGGACATACTTGGCGGCCTTATGCTCGACCTGGCCCAGCGCGCCTGCAAAGATCGCGAGGCGGCGTGATTCGGTTTCACGGTCTTTGATGAAGACGCATACAAGCCGGCTCAAGCACGCCTCCGGGTTGCCGACGGCCGCGAGCTCGTTGATCGGACTCACGCGATACTCACGCGAGTAGTGGAAAAGCTCCGGCCGGGCCCCCCGCCGGTATAGCGGCGAGGTCCGGTGGGATGCTCCGTCCCACCGGGGATCGCCGCGACGCCGCTTTCATCGAAAAAGGCTCCGCAGTGCGGAGTGCCTCCATGGGATCACCAAACCTTGGCGACACGAATCGCGATCTATGCAAGCATGTCACGCGGAAGGTTTGCCATGGCGCGAGAGGCGGGGTTTTGCTGGAAGCTCCAGCGCGATCTAGCCGGTTTTGTGCGGCGAAGAGAGGTGACGAACAGCGCTTGGCGAAGAGAGGTGAGCAAAGCAAATGCGGGTGCGAGGGGAGATGTAGGATTTTATGAGTGGGGCGGCCGGCACCGGGCGAAGAGATGTGAACAAGAATAATGTGGGCGCGTAGCCCAGTGCACTCCGGCGGGAGGTCGAGCGACGGACACACAACCGGTGGAACGCGGCGAAGGAAATCGTAGCGCGTGCGTAAGATTGCAAGAATCCAAAATCAAGAGAAGAGCGACTTCTAGCGATTTCGGGTGACAATTTAGCGCCCGTTTGGATCATAAAGTCCATTTGATTTAGATTCTAGATTTTTAAAATCTAGAATCTACCAAATGGGGCATTACTATTTTGCGCTCATAAAGTGCAAACGGCATAATGGAGTGCAGGGAAAAATATAGGTGAAATCGGATGCTAGAATCCCATGATCTAAACAACAAATTGGATTTTGAAAAACCAACTTTGAATCCAGATTTTTAAAATCTAGAATCGATCCAAACGGGGCCTAAATCTAGTAGCACCTCGGCACAGGTGCCAAGGGAGAGAGTTCGCGGCGGCCATTTTTTGCGTGGTCGCATCTTGGCGGGAATCGCGGAGACATGAATATAACACGAAGAACGAATTACCACATATATACAAAGAACATATACACAATAAAGTCAAAGTAGGGGAGAACCCCTCTGTTATCTCTTAAAAAAAAACATATACTACACAATAACACGTATTGATTCATGCAAGACTACTACCTACTCATACCCACACTGCACGAAGGAAGAACTTATGGCACTCGGCGTGGATCCTACACTCCCGCTGCAGAACAGATTGTTATACGGCTCCCATGCTCCCGGCGCCCGGCCATCCATGAAGCCGCACCTATTCGACCATTTGCACCGATGCCGCCCCGGGGCGAGGCAGCGGTTGGGCGAGCGCGGGAAGAAGTTTACTCCGCTCGGGGCATCACCAAGTCGCCCGCAGATATTCCGGGTGCGACCATCGTCGCCGCCCGTGTCGCCCGATCTCGCAAAAATCGCCCGGGCACGGCCGCCGCCGTCGGCGGCGCCGGTGTTATCCCCTGTGAGCACGAGCAAGGACATACTTGGCGGCCTTATGCTCGGCCGCGGCGCGGGCGCAGAGCATCTTGAGCGGTGGCGCGACGGTGCAACGGTCACCGATGAAGACGGTATACAAGCCGGCTTTGAAGCACGCTCGGGGTTGCCAACGGCGGCGAGCCTGGCGATAAGACTCTCCCCGATACTCTTGTGAGTAGTGGAAGGTCTCCGACCCCCCCCGTCTGACACCTTGTCGGTCGCGATGCTCCATCCCACTAGGGGTCGCCGCACGCTGCTCTCATCTCGTGAATAGCTGCTCCGCTGTGAATGTGGAGGGCCTCTATGGGATCGCCGAGACCTTGACGACGCGAATCACAATCTCTCCAAGCATGTCAACCGGGAGGTTTTCCATGGCGCGAGACGCTGGCGCGGCGGGGCGGCGGAAGCTCTTGAGCGCGCTCTAGGACGTTTTGTGCGGCGAAGAGAGGTGAGCACCGAGCAGCAATGATGCGGTCGCGTAGCCCAATGGCACTACGGCGGCGAGGTCGGCGACGGACATATATAGAGGCACCGGTGGAAAGTTTAAGCGTCGAAGGAAATGGGCAGACCGCAGACGCCCTTTCAATCAACCGCATAGTAGTACGCGCTATCCCGGTCGGCGTCAGTAGGAATAAATGTTTTCAAACTTACTCCCTCTATCCCTAAAAGATTGTAACCGCGTTTTCCCGAGAAACAAATGCCGGCAATTATATATTAAAATATATAAATATTTATGCTAAGTAATTAGCATTATCGAAAAGATATCCTGAGAAAAAAAAATAGCGGCTAATAGCGCCGCTATTGTGTTTTGACCAACCTCCCGCTAAATTTTTATAGCCCGCGATTTTTTAGATCTTTAAGTCTAGTTTTTTTTAACAATTTTATTTTTAAGATTTAAATGTAGCACGTATTTTTGAAAATTTGAGTCAAACTTGTGGCACGCATCCCACGACGACAAGCTTTAAGGGATGGAGGGAGTACATCCGAAATCAAAAGGTTGTAAACTGTACAAAGTTTCATGGATATCCGAGAACTACAATCGTTATATTGGTGGTTTGTCTAAGCGAGGTCACCTAAAACATTTAAATATCAATTTTCAATCTTTTTTGAAATTGAGATGTAATTTTTCTTTACAAGATAATGTCAAATAAAAACTTTTAAGCTACTCCGGTTTCATAACTTAGCAAGATCGACAATTCTTATTTATACCGAAAGCAAAACTAACTCAGCCGCGGGCCGGCTTAGCGCCCTCGACGTGTTTTGGCCCGCCCACGAACCTTATTGGATAGGGCCTGGACAAAGTTCTTGAAGCCCCGGTAAAATTTTCTTTGGCCCGACCCGCACCGAAATATTACTTTTTTAGCTATTTTATTTGTAGTGGAAAATGCGCTTGGTAGCCCGCCGGGCCCGCCCCAAAATCTCTAGGCGTGACTTCCCGGTGGGATGTCATGGGCAGGATTTTTTTGGTCCGAATAACCGGGTTTTTCGCCCGACACGAAAAACACTCAGGTATATTCTTTATTTTGTTGTTTCCCCATTCGACATAGTGCTAGTGACATTGTTCACAAATCTTGAAATCTCTCTCGTTGTTTCATCAACTCTATGAGACATGTGTAAATCTTGTGATGAACAAAGTTATCAAGCGACGCCGTCGAATGAAGAAATGACCAATATAAAAGATGTACATATTAAGAAGTTATACAATTTTTATGTTCATGAATTCTTCTACCGAAATCATTAGATGCTCCAAAAATGTTGTTTGAAATTGTAATTTTTAAATTGAAAATTCAAATGTTATCAATAAAACATGACGTAAGTAATAGCAAGAAGAATACAATAGGTTTATACAACATTATTTTACGAAATTTTAGAAAGAAAACTATCACATTTGGAGTTATTATGTGGGAGAAAGACTAGTCACAAGTTTTCGCCACAGATTAAAAAAAGAAAATCGAGTTCCAAAGAAGTCGAGCGGCGGCGGCGAGACGGGTGCCGCTGCCTTCCACGAACATGGTAGACATACGCGGGAAGCACGCCCGGGTTGCCGGCCTCGGCGAAGCTTGGCGATGAGACTTCGCGGGTAGTACGCCGCCGCCAGCCATAGCCATAGCCGCCGACGCCGACCCGCCGCCGTTGGCCGGTCCGGTGGAATGCTCTTTCCAAAGATGGCGCCGCGGCACGTTTCTCATGTCGGTATAGATGGCTCAGATTGACCCGCCGTCGGGTAATCGCTACGGCGACGACGAGCACGGAGCCGCGCAGATGAGCTGCTACGGCGACGACGCAGCGCCGGCTGCGGGCGCGTGGTGGCGGGGTGTGCCGCCGCCGAGCACGGCCGGGCGGGCCGGGTCGGTGGCGGAGGACGGCGGAGAGGGCGGGCCCGGCGCGCATCAGACGGGCGGCGCCGTCCCCGCGGCGCTCTCTCTCTCAGGCGCGGAAAGTTTCATGAGGTCTCGCTCATGGAAAGATTCCTCTAGAAAAAATTCATGAGGTCGTTCATGATTGCTGTTCTTCCCGCGAGGAAAAATTGAATTCCATGAGGTATGAGCTCATGGATTTTTCCTCTATTTCACCCGAGGAAACCAAAGAGCAAGAACCTTTCCTGTAAAATTCCTTTGGCCCTAAGTTTGTTCGAAAAGTTTTTAGCCATTTAGATCGAGGTAGCTATACATAAGATCGATGGATCAGATTGAACACGCGCTCAAAATGCCCCGAGAATAGAGGACCGATGAACTCCCCGACACTCATTGCGGATCCTACACTCCTCGCCGCGTAAAAACGCTCCACGACTCCGATTCGTGCATCCGGCTTCATGCCCGCACCATTCGGCTCTGCACCGATGCCCATCATGGCGAGGCACCATTTGGGCTACTAGGCGAGTTGTAGGCAACTCTTGTATCAAATGCGCCGCCAAGTAGAGCGACACAAAATCCCATGCCCGTCGGTTGGGCCGAGTACAATTGATGTTCTTCCACGTTCAGCCGTCGCCGGGTGGTCGCCTTCGATCTCCCCGCAACACCCGTCGGCATAGTCGTCGTCCGCGAGACCGGTGTTTGCCTCAGACCAGACCACAAGAGCAAGAGCATACTTGGCGGTTTCATGCCCCGACACGGCGTGGGCGCACTGCAAGATCTCGAGCCGCGGCGTGACGGTGCAGCGGCGTTCGACGAAGACGGCATACATGCCGCCCCGAAGCACGCTCCGGGTTGCCGACGGCGGCGAAGCCAGGACAAGACTCTCGCGATCCTCGGCGATACCCTTTGCGCCGGCGGTATGTAAACATCCGGCCCGGCGGGATGCTCGAATCCCACCGGGGGTCGCCGCGACGCCGCTTTCATATCCGAACAGGTGGCCCGCAGATTGTGGTGGTCCTCCATGGGATCCGGCCGAGACCTTGGCGACACGAATCGCAATCTCGCAAGCATGTCACGCGGAAGGTTTTCCATGGCGCAAGGCGGCGGCGAGGGGGGGCTTTGCCGGTGGAAGCTCGGAGCGCGCGAAGAGTGGTCGCTATCACCGGGCGGGGGGAGGTGAGCAGCGGTGGCGCCGATGAGCAAACAAATGCGGGTGCGTGCATGCGTAGCCCGACGGCGACATGGGTGCACTCCGGCGGAGGTGTCGAGCCACGGACATGAACCGCGGAACGAGGTTCAAGGAAATGGGCGACGAACTATCCCAATGCGGCGTCTATACGATAAATGTTTTCAAACTGTTTGATTTTCCATGACAAGATGATCTCAAATTAAAATGTTATAAACTACAAAGTTTCATGGATATTTGAGAACTACAATCGTTATGTTGGGGGCTTGTCTATCCGAAGTCACTAAAAACATTTAAATTTCAATTTACATTTTTTCTTGAATTTTTTTATAACCATTTTTTCTTGAGATTGATCGAGACACTAAGAGTTTCATAACTTAGCAAGATCTACAATTCAGTTGTTTCCCCATCCGACATAGTGCTAGTGACATTGTTCACTTAATCTTAAATCTCTCTTCTACTTTCATAAACTCTATGACAGTGTAAATCTTGTGGATAGTGTTACCGCGACATCATCATATGAAGAAATGACAACTTTTATGTTCATGACTTCTCTGCTGAAATCATTTTAGGTGCTCAAAAATGTTGTTTGAAGTTGTAATTTTGAAATTCAAACTTCAAATGTTGTCGATGAAACATGACAAGAGTAATAGAAGTAAGAAAACAATCTCTTGATAGAGCATGATTTTACAAAATTTTAGAAAGAAAAACCATCACACTTGGAGTTACTATGAGGGAGAGAAAGACTAGCTAGTAACAAGTTTTGACCACAGATTAAAAAAAGAAAAGTTAGGGTTCTTGATCCCTAAAGGTCTCGACATGGCGGCACACAGGCATGCACGGATGTCGTCTCTCTCGCCACCATCACCGTGTCATCGCAATGATATCTTACCGGCGACTTTTCAAGCTAATGTGTCAAAAAATTTAATAAATATTATTCGCCTTATTTTCACTACTAGTATAATTAATCCGACACTTCGCGACAAGGAACCGGAAGTGTTCACGTCCCGCCTCGCCTCTGCGCCGCCGTAGCGCCCCCGTAAAAAGTATTGTTGGAAAAGGTTTTGGTCAAAACTTTTTGGGAATATAAAACTCGTCGTTCCGGTCCATCCTTGGTGCGGGCCGCGCGGTGTCATCTGCACTGCACTACGAACTCCTTTTTCCAACACGGGTCTCTAGAATCGTAATCATGACATACCTCAACACCGCGGTACAAGTAGGTGTATTGTACATCGGGGTCATGTATGGAGTCATTTCACATGCCCTGTTCGATGGATCGAGAGAGAATGAGGTGAGTGTTCGATGCCAAATTTGTTTCAACACAAGGCCAAAATTTGGCTCTTTAGAACAAATCAAGCTGAATTGTTGAGCCACAATGCACAAACTAGCAATACAGGTTCAATACAGATTCTTGGAGAGCCGGAGCATTCCAAATTTGAACAACTTTTTGATAATATAACAACATTACGGAGAACAGGTTGTTTTGCTAGCGCCTGATTTTGGCTGATTTAATAGTATTCCGTGAGACATAACAAGCTGAAACAAGATGAAGCAAGAGCACACGAACATTGTCAAAGAGAGGAAGCAAGACCTAAGCTACGAAGACATTATATGGACGTCCCTCGGGTCCAGACTCGAGTAGGGACGACGACACCCTCGAGGAGCTTGGCCGGATTATAATCTCCAGCGCAGGTCTTAAGCGCTAGCCATGGCCATGACCAAGGCTCGAGACCTACACGGGAGATTATAGTCCTACGGCCGTGAGCCCCACTCGTCAAAGTCCATTGAAAGGGTCTCTCAGGAAAACTTGAGTCCCCCCCTTAAAAATGCTCAACTCGGCGAGGAGAGGGAGCAGCCCCGCCGGCGACCTCCAAAGACTTGAAGCCAAACTTTAAAATAGAAACTATATGTAAGAGCCAAATTATTGAGCAATATATAGGAGTCACATAAATTTGTAAGACAATAGACCTGTTCCTAGCGTTCGCGCTGGATCCGGTGCTGGACGCTAATTCAGTGTCACTCAAGACTTGTCTATGAGGGAGACATGCATTCCAAACGACACTTAACTCCAAGGAGTTGGCAAAGCAATACAAAAAGAAAAAAATTGCTTTTCTTGCAATATTTTCTTCGACGTGTGGCCCGTCGGGGCACCTTTCGAGCTCGCTACGCATTGCTCGGACTTTTTTTCGCCTCATTGCAAACCGCTCCTTCCCGCCAAAGGTAATCGATCCATTTTTCATTCTTTCCATACTTTTATAATCTCCCGCGTAGGTCTTTGCGGTTGTACAAGCTATAGCATGAATCACACAAATATTCCGACAAAACAAAACCTTTTTAGAGCCACTAAAAAAACTTCAAAAAAAAAAAAGTGCATTTCGTGAGATCTCAGCGGTGTTTACCCAAGAAGATGTGCTTCTTTTTGCGACATTTTCTTCGGCCTCCTTCCCAACCCAACACTAGCTAGAGATCGAGCGGCCGGGACTTCGAGACCACATGAAGTCGAGATCCGAACGCCGGACTCGATCCAGATCTACAACCATACAAAAAAAAAAAAAAAACTCATGTATTTCTTTGTTTCAAAAACCACATGAAAAACCATATCTAGTTTGCATGGATGTGATAAAGAGCACCACCTGCCCAGGATGGAGACGAAGGCGAAGGCGAGGCAGTCGCCTGTGTCGGACAGCTCTGTACTCCCAGGTTTGGTTCAGATGAGTTTGGAAAGCCAGGACGGAGAAGAGGTGAGAAGAGTACTACTAGTACGATTATGAGAAGAGGTGTGTAGTATGGGAGAAGGAAGAGACGAGAGACTGCGAGAGAAAATGCGCCCATAGTAGCACTATAAAAGGAACCGAGGTGGCAAATCGTAGAGTGTTCGATGCGGACACCATGGTCCCATGGTTAATGTAAAAGGGCGATCAGAACTTGTGTGCTATTTTGAAATTTCAAACATTGTTTGGAGTAATAGGACTATGAGAGAATTAGGAATTTGGCCCTGAAAAAAAGTTTGTCTTAGGAATCGGCATCATTTCTTTTGAATTTTGGAATCTGGCCTCAAAACGAAAAATTTGTTAGGAATCCGGCCCTTCGTCACTTTTGAAAAATATGCATGGTTACGACTAACAAAAAAACATCCAAGTTTTCATCACGCATGTGATCGATAGATCGATCAATCCCAATTTAAAACTTGCTCATAATGCCCACACAACGCCACAAAAGAAACTTTCACACTCCTTGCGGATCCCTACACTTCAAATGTTGTCCATGAAACATGACAAGAGTAATAGAGAAGTAAGAAAACAATCTCTTGATAGAGCATGATTTTACAAATTTTTAGAAAGAAAAACCATATCACACTTGGAGTTACTATGAGGGAGAGAAAGACTATAGCTAGTCACAAGTTTTGACCACATATTAAAAAGAAAAATTAGGGTTCTTGATCCCTGAAGGTCTCCAACATGGCGGCACACCGGCATGCACGGATATCACCAGAGATGAGGTCTCTCTAGCGATGGAACGTCCATCACCGTGTCATCAGCAATGATATCTTACCGCGTCTTTTCGAAAGCACAAGGTCTATAACATACCGCATCTTGTTGTCGTACTCGTATGCTTTCAAATTCAGTATATACTATATTGGACAGATTTCAGTTGCACCGTCACTCTATTCACTCATCATTTTAGCAACATGTATCATACGAAGTATATCACAATTCACAACTATTAAAACACATCTCAGTTTTTTCATCATGAGGCACACACCCTCCATCCCACAAATAAGTGCACTTCTTATTTGACCGTTCGTCTTATTCAAAAAATTTTAATAAATATTATTTGTTTTGTTACGACTTGTTCAATCATTAGAGATATTTTCCTCATGATGTATTTCTTCTATTATTTGCTTAAAAAATTAAATAAGACGAATGGACAAACAAGAATTGTAAAAGTCAAAGATGATTTATGGGACAGAGGGTGTACCCATCACGTAGTACACACCAAAAGCTATCAAATTAAAGTTTGTTCGATCGAGATCACCATCTAGAGGCCGAAGAACCTCGACACTCGCTGCGGATCCTACACTCCTCGCTCATAACACGCACCGCCACACCGTTTGCAACGAGAGATGCGGCAGCGGCCGCACCATCCCGCTTTTCAGACCGATGCCCGTCATGGCGAGGCACCATTTGGGCTATAGGACGGGGTGTACGCCACTCGTCGGGTATATGCGCGTCGCCAAGTCGCCCACCCTAAAATTACATGCCCGTTGGCGGGGCCGAGAAACGATTGATGTTCTTCCACGGCCCGCCCGCCACCGTGGTGGTCGCCTTCGATCTCCCGCAACACCGCCGGGCACGCGATCGCCGTTTGCGGCACCGGTGTTGGCCTCAGAGAGCACAAGAGCAAGAACATATTTGGCGGTTTCATGTCTCGGCGCGGCGGCGCTGCGCAAAGATCTCGAAGGCGGGGCGTGTGGTCGCAGCAGCCCGGCGCTCGGCGAAGACGGCATACATGCCGCCCCCGGCACGCCTACGGGTTGCCGACGACGGCGAAGCTTGGTGACAAGACTCGCGATCCTCGAGCGATACCCACCGCGCCGGCCGTGGTACAGAAACATCCGGCCCGGCGGGATGCTCCGTCCCACTGTGGGGCCGCCGCACGCCGCTTTCATATTTGAACAGTGGCCCGCAGATTGTGGAGGTCCTCCATGGGATCCGCCGAGACCATGGCGACACGAATCGCAATCTCTCGCAAGCATGTCACGCGGAAGGTTTTCCATGGCGCGACGCGGGCGGGCTTTTTTGGTGGAAGCTCGAGCGCTCTAGCTATTTTTTGTGCGGCAAAGAGTGGTCGATGTCACCCGCGGCGGCGGTGAAGATCGAGTACCGGGCGCTTCGAGGTGAGCAAAGCAATACTGCGGGTGTGTAGCCCGGTGCGTGGAGACGGACATAACCCGTCGGAACGCACCGAGGTCATCCATGGGATCCTCTGCGTCCCTGGCACGCGGATGGCAACCAATTTAATCAGCCAAGCACCTCCCGGTGGAAGCCGCCGCATGGTGCACGGCGAGGGACGACGCGGCGCCGCCCGGGTGGTGGTCGACGTGGAAGGCGACGAGTGAAGCTAGCGGCGACGGCGAGATAGATGTAGCCGGGCGTTGAAGTGAGTTCGCCCCAAATTGCGCAGTCGCGAGAGAGGTAGCGAACCCCCCCACGGTTAACGAACGTTTTTACTCACGCATTTTCATCATATTATAAAAGTGATAATCTATGACTTTTCATCATATAATCCATGATGGCATATTAATCAAAGTGATAATATAATATATAATCCATGAATTTTCATCATATAATCTATGAGTTTCCAACATAATAATAGCCAAGTGCCAATGAGAATTGATGATAACATGTGCTAAGATACACATAAATAAAAGTTCGTTTTTGACTTCTACAATCTCTCGTTTGACCATCGGTCTTATTTAAATTTCTTATGCAAATAATAAAATAAACAAATCATTATGAAAGTAAACCATAAAATAAGTCATAACTAAATAACTAAAATTTCTTAAAACTTTTTTGAATAAGACGAACGGTCAAACCTAGATTATAGAAGTCAAAAACGTACTTTTTATTTGTGGGACGGAAGTCATAATAAAGCAATAAAAGCTACGTAGATTTTTTGCCATTTTTTTTTTAATGATGAAGTAACGGCCGCGCAAGCTATTTTTTGGCTTAGTAGGAATAGCGGAAAATAGCGGCGCTATGGCGCTATTCGCGTTTATAGCGCAATAGCGCAGATTTATGACCCCGACGAGCGGCCCCCACCACGCGCCTTCTCCCAACTGCGGTGAAGTGGTGCTATTTCGGTATTTCCTCCCTTTTCCTTGTGCCCGCTCCCCCAACTTTCCACGATTTTTACGCCGAGCTTTCGCGAAACTCAAAAACCCTCAACCGCCTCCTCACAGCGATCCATTTCATATCTCATCCGCCTATACTAACAGACGATCCATTTCATTCCTCATCCGCCCCCTCACGGGGAGATTCTAGGGTTTCGGCCGCCTCATCGGCCCCGCCGTCCGCCCGACGCATCCACGCCATTCTAGCCGACGCCGCCTCCGCCCGCGACCTCCTCCTCCGACGGCGTCTTCCTCCACCAGCGATTCTAGGGTTTGATATGTAGCCCATCGGTCTTGTGCGTGCCTATTACATAAACCCATTCTTGAACTACATTTTGTTGATTCCACTATTCTGAGCTTTTTTTTTTATTCTCTAAGAGAATAAAGTTGAAACAAGTCGAAGCAAGCACAAGCGAACAAGCTTGACTAGTCCTCATAGAGACATAGACCGCCTATTACGGAATTGAACTATATAATTTTATCCCGATATTTTTTTTGACCGAGATCGCTACTATAACTATAAAATACCGCAAATACTGCCGCTTAATTTTCTTTATACATGAATATACGTGCTCAAGAACAATGACTTTCTCAGAGTACATCGGCTATCTTGTCTTACGAGAATGTCCATATTAAAACAACTGTTACTAAAGTACTTTCCTCGAACTACATTTTTTTTTTTTTTTACGCCTCGGTGGTTTGTGTAGTCCTCATAGAGGCGCCTATTACTGTAATTGAACTGTATAATATTAGGTCCCGCTATCTTGTCTTACTGAAATTGATCCTATTAAACGAACTGTTGCTAAACTACGGTTTGTTTATATTCCTCTATTTCTCGAATGCATTTTTTTTTTTGTTCTCTGCCTCTTTGGTTTGTTTAGTCTCCTCATAGACGCCTATTACGTAATTGAGAATTTACAATTTTATCCTCGATGGATATGTCGAGTTGTAGATCTCGAACCCGACACGTGAGTGCTACTACAATGTTGTTATCGTGTGTGTTTACGTCATAGGACACCGCAAATCTTGTTGTTTGCCAAGTCTCGCAAGATGTTTGTCAAGTTAAATCAAACCCCATCTCCAACGGTTTGGCATTTTTAACTTGGTAGAACCCAAATTAGTGGTTGCATGCGGCATGCATGGGAGAGAAGCGAGGCGGCGCACGCAGAGAGGAGTTTTGCCAAGTTGAGATTCACTTGGCAAATATGTGCGCTTGGACCCTCAAATGCCAAGTCTCACCATCACCAATTTGCCAACCCAAATGCCAAACCATTAGAGAGGACAATTCATAGATTTTGGCATAAATATGGAATGCCAAGCCCAAATGTCAAACCGGAGTTGCTCTAATACTATCTTGTCTTAAAAAATTGCCTATTACATGAACGGTTCTTGAACTACGTTGCTTGCTACTATAATGTAGTTATCTATGTGTTTTTGTCATCATAGGAAACTCGCAAATACTGCTGCTTAATTTTCCTAATACATGAATATACGTGCTCAAGAAGACAAGAACAATGATCTCTGTAGAGTACTTCAACTATCTTGTCTTACAGAATGTCCTTATTAAAATATCAAGTTACTAAAGTACGTTTGATTTTGATTATATATTCCTCTATTCCCCGAACTACATTTTTTTTTTGTTTTTCGCCTCGGTGGTTTTGTGTAGTCCTCATAGACCGCCTATTACGTAATTGAACTGTATAATATTAGGCCCTCGCTAATTTTCGAGCGACCGAAATTTTCAAATCTGTTCAGCGACAAAGCTACTTCAAGTGATTTCCATCCAACGGCTGGGCATCAACGCATCATCGGGCCGAAGAGATAGAGAGCACGCAGTTGTCGCCTCAATTTTTTTCTGTCACCTATTAGTGAGGAAAGGTGATAATTTTGTCCTCGGATGGATATATAGAGTTGTTGTAGATACTTGAACAATACACCGACCGCTACTATAATGTTATTATACGTGTGTTTTTTGTCATAGGACACCGCAACTCATCGCTGCTTGTTTTCTTTATGGATGAATATGCGTGCTCAAGAAACACAACTAATCAGAGAGTACAACTATATACCTTGTCTTACAAAAATGATCTTATTAAACGAATGTTGCTAAACTACGTTTGTTTATATTCCTCTATTTCTAAACTGCATTTTTTTTTTTGTTCTCGCCTCTTTGGTTTGTTTAGTCCTCATAGGCGCCTATTACGTAATTGAACTGCACAATTTTATCCTCGATGGATATGTCGAGTTGTAGATACCGAACTCGACACGAGTGCTACTATAATGTTGTTATCGTGTGTTTTACGTCATAGGACACCGCAAATACTTCTTTGCTTAATTTTCCTTATACATGAATATACGTGCTCAAGAAGACAAGAACAATGACTGCTCTGTAGAGTTCTTCAACTATCTTGCCTTACGTAAATGTCCTTATTAAAATAATAGTTACTAAAGTACGCTTACTTTGTTTATATTCCTCTATTCCTGAACTATATTTGGTTGTTCTTTGCCTCATTAGTTTGTGTAGTCCTCATAGAGTGCCTATTACAGAATTGAATGTATAATATTAGGCCCCGCTATTTTTGAGGTTCTTGAAATTTTCAAATCTGTTCAGCGACGAAGCTACTTCGGTGATTTCCATCCAACAAAGAGGCATCAACGCATCATCGGTGGGAAGAGACAGAGAGCACACAAGTGTCGCCCTAAATTTTTTCGCCGCTTGTAAGTGAGGAAAGGTGACAATTTTGTCCACGAGATGGATATATGGTGTTGTAGATACTTGAACAAGACACCGACTTCTACTATAATATTGTTATCTCTGTGTGTTTTTGTCATAGGAAACTGCTACTACCGCTTTGCTTATTTTCTTTATAGATGAATATATTTACGTGCTCAAGAAACACGATTGCTCAGAGTACTCTACTATCTTGGCTTACAAAAATGTGCCTATTAAATGAACCGCTACTCAAATCGTTCTTATTAAAACAATCAGTATAATATTATGGTCTTGCTAATTTCTAGGCGACTGAAATTTTCAAATCTGTTCAGCGATGAAGCTACTTACGTGATTTTGATCCAACAAAAAGCAAGGCAACAACACATCATCGAGGCGGGAAGAAACAGAGCACGTAGTTGTAGCTCGAATTTTTCGGTCACCTATTAAATGAGGTGTCTTGGGATAGTTGATTATGCGGCACTCTCCAAAGGTTGGGCGAAGGAGGACGGTGAATTGGCCGCCCAAGGAATCCGTAATCCTTGGGACAAATATCCACGTAACCTTGCTTTCGGGATTTTTTTGCGTGCATTGAGCATACTTGGCGGTGTCGTGACAAGGCTGAAATTGTTTGGACCCGTGAAGAGGCTCGGTCTTTATCTCGAGATAGTTTTAGAGAAGGCAGCCCGCCCTTCCGATGTCATTGGTGTAAGGGAAAGATATGAGCCTACGGGAGATGTTACTACGGATGGGGCGGGCATCCGGCCGCCCCGGCTTTTGTCGCAGTTGAAGGGAAGGGAAAAGGCACCGGCAATTCGTAGAGAGAGACACACGGCTTAGGAAGAAGAACAAGGCACGGCGTGTTTTGGTTGGTGGGAAGACTTGTTGGTCCAACTTGTGCGAAAAGACTAGATGCGTAAGAAAGAGGGAGGCGGACGAGACAAGCGGTTTACACAAAGCTTCTTGTCGCACTAGATGAACTCAAGGCTAAGGTGGAGGCGATGCAATCACGATATCAATTTTCAGCGCCGCCAACATCTCTAGTCCTCAGTAGGTGATCTGGCAGAGCGGCGGCACCTTAGCCATTGCCGCGGCGGACCGGATGCCTGCGGTTGAGATGGAATTGGAGGACAAAGCGGTTAGGAGCGAGCCCGGAGTTGCAATAGATGAGCTCGGGGACCGAGAGTGGCTTGTGCCCTTCCGGTTCATACCGCCCAACCCTAACTACCAAAGATGGATCTCCAATGCTATCACCCGAAGAGCTTCAAAAGGCGGGGCCTTCTTGTGTTGCTCTTCATGAGTGGTACATGCGACAGCGACCACAAACAGGGCAAAATGTGGCGTTTCTTTGCGGCGCCCGCGAAAAGAGGTTTTTTGGCGTGACACGCACGAAGAGGCTGCGATCAATGTGGGTTTCGACGATTTGTTTGACCTCATGGCACTTTGGAAGTATTGGATGTGTCCATCCTTCGCCGCATGACACCGTGAGTACAATTTCTTCTATTCTCGCACTCACTTGGGATGCCTGTTCATCTATTTGCTTGCTAAATTTGCTTTGCATGCCTCTATTCCTAGATGCCCGCTTTCGGGAAGCTAGGGCCATGTCTTTGTCGGTTGGCTTTCTTGATCTGAACCATTGACCTTGAAGGGTTGAGCGGCGGGCCCGGCAAAGATGGGCATGACATATCTAGAATGGGGCCTAAGGAAACATCTTGACAAGGATTTTTGTCATGTTCACGCATAACCCCGGTGGACACCGGATTGCCGTTGTCATTGCTATCAAATGGAGCAGGGTTTATTTCGTTGACTCTCGCGCCTAGCTTGAATTCGAGATACTCATCCGTTGAAAATTGCAATAAACAGTTGAGTGTTTCCTAACCTACAACTGACCGGGCATTTTTTTTTCTTAATTATGTTACTAAAAAAAAAAAAGAATGTGACATTTTGCACTTTACTCATGTGTAGGCTTACTAAGCGTGTTTTAAATCCCACGGCTAAGGAGGTGACGAGGACACAAAAGTTTTTAGTTGACCCCAAATATACGAAAGTAAGTAGTGCTTCACTTGAAGTTGTGCGCATGCGTTTCCATTGATGAATAACCCTTTGTGTTGTTGATATATTAGGCAATTTCAGATTAATTTCATAAAAGTAAACCATGACGAACTGAAAAAAACTAGATTAAGCATGTGTACAAATTGTACTAGCATAACACAAAAGCATATCAAGATCATAGCATGATTCAACATCATATAGCATAACATGATCATAACAACTAGTGCAAACATGTGTATCATACTAGCATGACTTAGCATCATATAACAAAGCATAGCTGTATCCAAAGTAGTAAGTTCTCGCCTCTACGGTTGATTTAGTCAAAATAGTTCTTTTACAAGACCTCCATGACACCTTTTGCTCTTCACCTTTTACTACAAACCCATCAGCCGATCCATGTAAATCTCCTCATCCAACTCTCCATTAAGAAAAAGCTGTCTTCACATCCATTTGATGAATGATCGGACCATATGAGGCGACCAAGGATAGTAGTGTTCGAATAGTGGTCATTTTAAAGTGGTCTAATTCTAATGCCTCGGCTTTAGTTTTCAGCAAGTAAATATAGCAAAATCTAGAAGCATCATGAATCAACGTCATCAAATATCTCTTTCCACACACCATTCATCTCACATAGATCGGAATGTATGAGTTCTAGAAGTGCCAAGTGTCTTTCCTCCACGCCTTGTGAGGCTTTCGAGGTTGCTTAGATTGCACACAATTATGACACTTAGAACCTTTGGTAATGGTGAAATCTAGAATTAGCTGCAAGCTAGATAGATGTGACACCAAAATTCACATGACATAAATGAGAATGCCAAACACTCGAATTATCATTAATTGTGCCACATATCTGATTCACTGACTTATTACAAAAATCACGCCAAACTTAGGCGAAACAAACCTCCGCAACCATAGCCTTCACCAATAAATTGTCCATGCTTAGACATAACTACTTTATTGGACTCTAACACTATCTTAAACACACAGGAATATTAGCACCTATATCAACCCACCAACTTGGTGATTGAAACACTGATAGCACGGTAGGAACATTACTGTACTCGTCATCAGCATTGCTAATAGTCACGAGGTTGACGTTCTTATTTTTGGTGGTAGTTGTTAATTTAGCATTGAAAGATTTATTCCTACCTTTGGTCTTGCCATGTGGGTTTTCCTGCACCAAATTCGTGCCAGAATGGCTCTGGTTCCCCTTCTCAATAGTGTTCTTTGTCCGAATCTTTTCCTCAACATCAAGAGATGCTATCAGGTTTTCAACTGATATTTTCTAGCTCTTATATGAAGAAGGCAACTTAGCATTAATGCATATAGCTACAAAGTCATCGGGTATGACACACTTAAGGAGTTCAAGTTCTTTTGCCATGTGCTGAACCTCATGAGCTTGCTTGACTATAGATCGGTTATGAAAGCTCTCCATAATCTACTACTTAGAATATATATCTGATGGTTGCATTCAGTTGTTAGTGTTGCCTCCTGGAATCTTCTCTCCAGAGATATTTCCCTCAGGAAAGCCAACAATAATCCAAAACAGGCTCCGCATATTGCACATGGTGCGGGTAAGGCTTGGCGCTAAAATACCCTTCCCGGACCTCGCAAGGTAAGTCGGAGAGCCTACTTACGGGTACGCCCTTTAGGATTTTATAATTGAAACTCCCAATTATAGTTGTGGTGTTGTGTCTAATCCCAACGGGCTTGGTACAAATATATAGGGCGGAAAACTCCCTACCTCCACATCAACCCGACAATCGATACTAATTGATATCGCACTCGCACCTTTACTCATGGGCTGAAACAATAAAGCCCATTAGGGAACACAGATATTGGGCCTTTGAGATTTATCGTAATTTCTTCATATGAATTTTAGGGGAACTATTCATATATAAATTCTAACATGTGTTTCATATGTTTGCAAAGGCTGTTGCAAAACCGATAAGTGAGAACAAGACATGTGTTTCATATGTTTGCAAAGGCTGTTGCAAAACCGATAAGTGATAACAAGACATCTTTCCACACACCATTCATCTCACATAGATCAGAATGTATGAGTTCTAGAGGTGCCAAGAGCCTCTCCTCCAGCGCCTTGTGAGGCTTTTCGAGGTTGCTTAGATTGCACACAATTATGACACTTAGAACCTTTAGTAATGGTGAAATCTAGAATTAAGCGCAACCTCACCAAAATTCACATCTAGAATTAAGCGCAAGCTAGAAGATGTGACACCAAACTTCACATGACGTAAAACGAGAATGCCAAACACTTTCGAATTATCATTAATTGTGTCACAAATCGATTCATCGACTTATTACAAAAAATCGCCAAACTTAGGCGAAACAAACCTCTCGCAACCATAGCCTTTCTCACCAATAAATTGTCCTTGCTTAGACATAACTACTTTCTTGGACTCCAACAACGCCTTAAACCCATCTCTTGAAAGAAGGTAAACTTGGATCTCTTTGTATGTTTGCATTTTTTTTTTGAGAATATATGTTTGCAGATATTGGGAAAAACATAGATATTGGGCCTTTGAGATTTATCGAATTTCTTCATATGATTGCAAAGTGCACTGTTGCAAGGTAACCGATAACAAGACATGTTGGTTAATTTTTCTTTCTAGTTAATTTTCAACTTCAGCCTTAAAGATTTTAAAGTAGTCTAATAATGCCCGATCTTTAGTTTTCAGCAAGTAAATATAGCAAAATGTAGAAGCATCATCAATTAATGTCATGAAATATCTCTTTCCACACACCATTCATCTCACATAGATCAGAATGTATGAGTTCTAGAGGTGCCAAGAGCCTCTCCACGCCTTGTGAGGCTTTCGAGGTTGCTTAGATTGCACACAATTATGACACTTAGAACCTTTGGTAATGGTGAAATCTAGAATTAACCGCAAGCTCACCAAAATTCACATCTACAATTAATCGCAAGCTAGATAGATGTGACACCAAACTTCACATGACGTAAACGAGAATGCCAAACACTTTCGAATTATCATTAATTGTGTCACAAATCTAATTCAGCGACTTATTACAAAAATCGCCAAACTTAGGCGAAACAAACCTCCATAACCATAGCCTTTCTCACCAATAAATTGTCCATGCTTAGACATAACTACTTTCTTGGACTCCAACACTACCTTAAATCCATCTCTTGAAAGAAGGTAAACTTGTGTCTCTTGTATGTTTGCAGAGATTTTTTTTTTTTAAGAATATATGTTTGCGGATATTCGAACACAGATATTGGGCCTTTGAGATTTATCGAATTTCTTCATATGATTGCGTGTTCGTTGCAAACCGATAACAAGACATGTGGGTTCTACATGGTGCACCACTTGATGGCTGCGATGAAACAAGTTCATTTGGATCGCCACGAGGTAACTTGAAGTGCGGCTCCATCTTGTGCCTACCTTTGTTTGGCAATATAGACCATGTGTACACAAACACTTACGCCTACCTTTCTTTGTATTAGGATTTTTGACTTGACGGGAGATTCCATCAATTTGGAGGATATTAGAGAGAAGATGACCAAGTTTCTTATGGAACATGTCATCACCCCGAAGGCGAGCATTTCGTTTAAATAAAACCGTGAGTTGATTCTGTTTCTCTTGCCGCATGACGATCGGGTGGATACATGCATGTGAACGTGGTTCTTGTTTCCCTTGCTACATAACGATCAAAGCTGGATACATGCATGTGAACGGTGTTATTTGTGTTGTGAACAATGCGGGCGTGCCCTCAAGAACCGGGTACATCTCGTGTGAACAATCCGAGATACACCTGAATTTGCAATCCTGCTGCCGTCCGCCATTTGTTTGTGATCGGACTGTCTATCTCGTATTATTTGTGTTTGCCGGTGTCTACCATTTTCAATTTTCGCCGCATAGTTGAAACGATTACGTTATCTATGTACGGACCACGACTCTCGATCGCGCGCTGTAGGTTTCGTACTAAATGTCCGTCGGCAGAATCAAGAAACGTCCTAAAACACCGAACGGCGTGCGAAAATCTGTAACGTTTACGGTCGAGCGTAATCAAAACGGCCGTCTGCGAAAAGCGACTAAATCCCACGTATTACACGGTAATAAAAAGAACGTCAGAATAGCGGTGGAAAGGAACGCATACGAGCTTACTAAAACGCGGCGTCGTAGCTCGTGTGTTACTTCTCGACATGTTTTTGCGACCAACCGCTCAGTAACATGGAACACATTGCGGACGATCGTTTTAAACATGCGATCAGAGCGGATACGAGTTACGGTCGAACGACCACGGAAGCGTCCCGAAAGTGTATTAAGGTTCACGTGACGGTAGTACAAAACAAGCGTCGCGGAACCGGAGTGTATTCTGAGCCGGCGATCTAACTGCGTCTCGTAGCTCACAGAGGGCGACACTGACACGTGTACCACAGCGCCTCGTAAGTACTAAGGTATCTGATCGATTGCGTTCCACACGGGTGCAGTATTTGAATAATGGTTTACGCACCCTTATAGTGATCGGGTGTCTCGTGAATGGATACCGATTAGAGGCGCGCGATGCATACAAGCGTCTGTCGTAGGCGTTAGTGGCACGAGGAGACGCCTTCTTATGTACGGCGCTCGCACATTCGAATCGTTACGCCGATCGCGGCTTCGCGGCGTCACTACTTTTGGGACGCGATGCGGTCGAGTACCGATGCCGCGGTGCGTGAGGTTTCGAGGTACGGTCGCATCTTAGACGGTATGTCGTAGATACCGTACACCACGGTCGAGCAAAACCCCGGGACACGAGGCGTTCCACGGCGGCGTGTGTGACAGGGCTCACTACAGACGGGAAGTTTGAGACGCACGAATCCCGTCTGTGATAAAGCCCATTGCGTGACGCCGCTAGACAGTGTCTGTAAAGTCGACATTTAGAGACCCTAATGGGCGATCCACTTGCTGCTGATGATCAGAAAGCCCTCAACGCAACGATCAGAGGCCTTTTTACATAGTGAAGTCAACCTGTGTTTTCCAGTGCTCTTGCCTTTTTGGCACTTGCGCTTAGGAAATGCAACAAGCATTTTTGGCGCCGTTTGCCGGGAAGGCATTGGTTATAAAGATTCTAGAAAGACATGTTCATAATGATGTGCATGTGTAAGTAGCCATTACTCATGCGGGCTAATCCTTCATGTTTTCTCATTTGTGGATGAAGACGGGGATAGTGTTCGATTGGTTTGTCCCTATTGAACAACTACATCGCAGATCCAGGAGGCACTCCTAAGGAAGAACCCAACTCATATCACATCTTCTCTCGCTACTCCGCCGACAAACAAACCAATCACCCCAAGCATCATACGCTACTTCACACATGGCCAAGTCGATCCGTGATCACTCCATCCCCTCTGTTGCCAACATGCCCGTTGGAGCTGGCCACAACAACGGGAACCGAGAACTTTGAGCTCCGGCTGGCCTAATCAAGATGGTACTGGGCAAACCAATTTTATGGTTTGCCAAGTGAGGATGCAAGTGCACATCCGCAACACTTCCTTGAGCTTAGTGACACCGTTGTCATCCAAGGTGTCGCGCCGAAAGCCATTAGAATCCGTTTGTTTCCCTTCTCCATCACGGGAAGGCAAAACGATGGTTCTATAAAGAGACGGAAGCCGTCAACACGTGGGACAAAGTGTTCCACGGCGTTCCTCACTAAATTCTTCCCCATGAGTAAAACTCACACCCTAAGGGGAAGAATTGCCAACTTCAATGAGAATTCCATGGAACCCATACCGCGGCATGGGAAAGGCTACAAGAGTACATCCAAGCATGCCCGCACCATGGGATGGAAAAGTGGCTCGTGATACTGAGCTTCTACAATGGGTTAACACCCATGTCAAAAGAGCACATTGATGCCACTTCTTTGGAGGTGCCTTCCTCTCCCTCACCATCAATAGAGCAACAGCTCTTATGGAGAAAATAGTGTCCAATCAAGCTTGGGGGAGGAAAGTCTTGGCAAACAAGAAGATAGCATGCAGGGCGTGGAGGAGACGGACATGCCCTCGCTACAATGGATCTCCTATTGAAAGAACTTGACAAGTGTGCCACCGAAGAAGAAGAAACTTACGGCACTATCAAGGCCATAGACTCACACGTAACATATGAAGTGCGTGGCAATGTTGGCCATTCAGGGGAACAAGCGTCACGAAAACCCGTGAAGACATTACTCACATCAACAACGGGTTCCGTCAACAAGGAGACCATAATGGGTGGAACAAACGGTCGCGCCCACAAAACCAAGGAGGTAAGTCAAACTCAAGGTACAATTCAAATCCTCTCTCCTTGGAAGACTTGGTCTTAGATCAAGCAAAAATAATTGAAGAACTTTCAAAGAAGTTGATGCTTAATGATAAAATAATTGAAAACATGATTTTCAAAATTAAAAGTTTAACTTCTTCTTGAAAGACAAGCGAGCTTTAATAAAATGATAGAAACCCAATTAGCTCGTTTTTACTGGCGCTTTCACTTTGTTGTTGGTTCGGGAAAAGTTTTGGGGCAACCCAAAATTTCTCTTGAATCTGTTAAAATGGTCTCAACGAGGTCCGGTAAGCCTCTATGTCGAGAAGGCGACAAGTCTCCTACCGAGCCACCACTCATTATCAAGAAGGAGGACCCCGGCGCTCGACAATCACATGCTCGGTTGATTGGCCCGCATGTCTTCGAGGATGTCTTCTACGACCTTGGATCAAGCATAAACATCATGTCCAAGGTAACATATGATAAAATATTAGGTGGACCTTTGTCCCTGTACATTTTGAACTGCGAGATGGCGGACCTATCACTAAGGAAACCGGAGGGAGTAGCTCGGGGACGTTATAGCAAAAATCCGACAAGCATACATCCCGACGGACTTTGTCATCCTAGACATGGGTCACAACGAGAGAGCTGCCCCAATCCTTGGGAGACCATTTCTTAACACTACAAATGCAGTTTTGCACGTGGGATCGGGGCATGCTAGCTTCCATATGCAGGGCCAAACAATGAGATGCACATTCAATGGGTTCAAGAAGCATAAGAATGCTAAAACAAGCAGCCCAAGAAGGTAAAGCCACAAAGTGTTAGCGAGGCATGGCGGGGGCGAAAGGATGACATCCGCATCCACTTCTCCGGATACGGGTAACACTCCGTCAAGCACTAAATGAATGGAGAAGAGTCCCGCTTGTCGGACTTTAAAAAGGTGAGCCCCTTGCCGAAGGTAAATCGGTAGTTATCTTTTTATTTTACAATAATAATCTCCAGTAATAACTCCATGATGTTTACGATAAAAATAATAAATAAGAATAAAATTGTTTACCTCTGTTGGAAGAATCTTGTTTATCAATGCATGCTTCCTCTTTCTATTTTGGCATGTCTTGGTTTGGAAGTTTAGGTTATACGTATGATCATACTTCCATAGGCGTTTTGAATTGAGCATGGAGCTTAGGTCAAAAAAGTCTACCTTGATCGATTAGACATGGAGTCGAGTCCAGTTATTGAACCTAAAATTGCTAGTGTAGATTTTGGTCAATCATATGGACTAACCCCCGCAGGAATTTATCAAAATCCATAAGGGTAAGTCTTGAAGATGACAACAGGGTTAACGACAAATAATAATAAAAAAAAAAAAATAAAAAAGAGAGAGGGTAGAGAAGAGAAGAAGAAGAGAGGAGATAAACCTTTCAACCCCAAGATTTTGTCATGTTACTTTGATAACATCAAAAGACAAGCTTAGGGGAGCCTCTAACCACGCCACCGGGCACAACTTCGGATCATTGCGTGCTCAAGCTAAGCGAGAACCATAAAAGGTAAGCAAAGGCTAGCTTGGGGAGGACTCCAAGAAAGGTAACTTGTATCTCACATTTTGATCATATTCTCTATCTTATGAAATGTTGAGTTACGCTAAAAAGACAAATTTCATTCCTATATATGAGCTATGGAAATGTCTAGTTAAACCCCTTTGTTGAAATGATGAATAGTTGCTCTGTCTTATGTTTCACACATTGCCTAGTTTATAATTCGAATTTCTCTAAAGTTTGGATTTAGTGGCTAAGTCTAAAAAACTCACCAAAAAAAAAACACATTTCATGTGGGTTGCATAGGCTCTATCTAGTCTAAGTTGTTGCCAAGTATGATATATGGTACAAATGGATTTGCTATGATTTCGTCCAAAAAAGAGAAACTTGGCATCAGGGAATCTACTTTGAAAAAGAGAAATGATATGGGCTATGCTAAAAAAAAAAGAAGAAGAAGAAGAAGAAAAATGAGATGAAAAAAAACGGACAAGTGTCCGAGGGCGAGTAGAGCCCACATCTCTAAAAAAAAGAAGAAAAAAAAAGAGAGGAAATAAAAGACAAAAGTCTAGGGCGAGTAGAGCCCACCTCTCCAAAAAAAGAGATATAGCAATAAAGCTCCTTCTTTCAAAAAAAAAAAAATATCTAACTAAATAAATGCCGAATAAAAAGTTGATCAAAAGGATGAATGATAAAGCATTTTTGTAATAACCGTTCTATCCGCAACCGCCGCCAGACTTTGAGAAAAGCTAAAAAAGCCCCGCTACGATGAAAGGTAATAAAGGGTGGGAAAAAGATGAGCCATTTTATTCAAACTCTAGTAGAAAATCTTATTATAACCCTAGCACTTGTGAAATGTAATCGGCATAGTAGCAACTCCCGATCAACAACCAAGTACTTATCTCTTTTGCTCGAGTACGCGCAAAGGGTAAGCTTGGGGAGTTTGTTGACGGTCACTAACGACACGTTTTTAACGTCAACATCCTACCATAAAGAAATTTGAAACTATACATTATCATACTCATATACATTTATAACTCACATATTTCCACTTGTAGTGTCCAAATTATTATTGTGCAGATTTATATAAGAAACAAGTCGGAAATGTACCAAAAGGCGCCTCCCGGAAAGTGCATTCCTGAAGAACATCAAGCCCAAGGGAGAAATGGACCAAACACGCCGAACCGGGCCGAGCAAACACCGCCATACAACTTTTCAGGCCCAAAGACGCCGGTCGGCCAGAGCCCGGCCGAGCGGGGCCCAAAGAGGTGCTTGCGCGCACCACAGTGCGGCCGCACCCCCGCCGAGGCGGCTCGGGCCCGGCCGAGGGAGGCGGTTGGTTACCTTCCAAAACCGGCGTTGCCGACATTGGTTGGTCGGTTTGGTAGTTTTGGAAGGTGTTCCTGTGTCGATTTTGGCTCCTTCCATATGGGGAGGGACATTTTCCAATGAACCCCCGTCCTCTACCTATAAAAGGAGGCCATCTCCCACCATTGTAACACACACCATTTGGAGCCTCCTCACTTTCCACTCCTCTTCTCCTCTCCTCTCTGGTCGATGTTTTACGACCGAGAGCCCGCCATGGGGTGAACGAGGCGGTTTGTTGAACCTCGATGAACACGGAGCCCGGTGGTTTGTTCTTGCAGATTGACATGGAGAGCGGGGTTTTATACTTGGTTCGGGCCCTCGATCCTTAATCGAATAAAGACCTTTACGTCCGGTGGGCGTGAGCCTTTGTTTTTTGATTGATGGGGTCAACCGAGAATCGGTTGTTAGGTTTCAAAGACTTGATGTGTTCAAGTTGCGCTCTCCTCTATGAGGTGCTCTTTGGCCGCCTTTTATAGTCCAAGGAGCCAAAGAGCTTACTACGGACCTAGTCGGATACGAGAGAGGGTTGTCCGTAGAGGATTCAACACCCAACTCCTTACACGATGTCGACTAGGATTCTATCCAGATTACAACAGAAGTCTATCGTAGCTTTGCTTCCATTGCCCATGCGGAGTTGTTTTCGGCCGAGCTAGGATAGAATCCTGCGAACAACTCTGTAGAGTCCTTAGGTGATCCTGTATCCACAAGCCCCCGAGCATCTCTAGGCTGAGACATGAGGGCTGTCTTGCACTCTTCGGGTGAAGCCTTGATATGGTCTTGAGATCATCATACGGTGTGCACTTGAAAAAGTGCACCCGTAGGGTGTAGCCCCCGAGCTTCTTGCTTTTTGGTACAAAGATTTGGAAGGTCTTTGAGTTCTTTGCCTCTGTCTTTGGGGTTCTTCTCTTCTCGGTTGCTCTTCTTCCGCAAGCCCCCGAGCTCCTCGGGTATGAGTCGTTAGGGCAGTTCTTCTCGCCTTTCTCGGATGAAGCTTTTAAGTGCGGTCTTGAGATTCTCTCCTTCGAGTTCTTCTTGAACTCGGAGTTCTTTCTCCTAGATGGATCTTCTTTTCGCGAGCCCCCGAGAGCATCTCAAGTGTGAGTCATGAGAGCGCTTTTCTTGCTCTTCTCGGATTGAAGCTTCAACGCGGTCTTGAGATCTCCATCCTCGAGTTCTTCTCGATTCGGAAAAAAATCTTATCCGGGGTATCCTCGTAGCCCCGAGCGTCTTGGAGTTCTTTCTTTGGAAAGGAATCTTAGAGGTTCTTCGTCCTCCGGGATTTTTGACCGTTTCTCTTTTTCCGTGCAATCACGGGTCATACTGCGGCGCTTTTATCGCGCCGATTTTTTCGGGAAAGGTCGGGTGTATGGCAGTCATTGCCATAATTCCTGCTTCCATGGTTTGAGGTGACCGTTCCTTTCTGGTGGTTGCCTCATCTTCTGTGGACTTGGTCCATGGGCGATCCGGGTACTTGCCTATAAATATGCCTCCTTCTGCTTCGTTGAGGATCCGAAGGAGTTTCCTTTCTTCTTCTCTCGCTTCTTCCTCCTCTCGACAGTTTCTCTTCTCGTAGATAAAAACCTTTCTTTGAGCTTTTTGATCCATGGTGTTGCCTTTGAGTGAATTGGATTAGCCCCGAGGCGTCTTTCTTCGCCTTTTCGGGTTCTTCTGCTAGTGAGGGATGTATTGTGATGTGGAGTAGAAGGGGAATGCTCCAGCGGTGGCTCCACTCTTGGACGTGGCTAGCGGTTGGAAAAGGATGCCTTGCGATCGAGTTATCTTTCGCTCTGTCGTCCTATCTCACTTCGCCGGCCTTTGAAGATGATTGGGGCGCTCTACTCCCGGTTGCTCCTTAGCTTGTGGGTGGCTAAGGTGCTTTCTTGGTCGGCTAGACTGGTCCTCAAGATTTTTGTTGGCTCGAGTTTCTTGGAAAGGATAGCTTTTTTGTTGTCTAGTTCAGGGGGTTATCTTTTCCCGGATTCTTGCCTTTGAGTCTTGAGGAACCGCCGTGTCTGCGCTCTTGTGGCATTTTGTCCCTTTCCAGGGTGTTGTGCCGACGAGGGTTCTTTTTCCCTAGGCCAGCAGCTTTGGAACTCTATGGTTCGTTGGTTCCCCAGAATGTTCGGGGTTCTTCGGGCTTTGGTACTTACGTGCCGATCTTTGATTCCTCTGTGGTCTTCTTAGCGTTCTTTGGTGCTTTGAGTCCCCTCGTACAAGGTTCTTGATTTCCTTGTTAGGATGCGGAGGGCTCTTTTGTGCATCAATTGGAGTTGACTTGGTGGAGTTTGGAAACAGATCTTGGTGTTCTGTCTTCGTTGCTCCTGAACGCGGACTCCTTCTGTCTTCTTCAAAGTACTCTTCAGAGTTGTTGGGCTCCTAGCCTTCTTTGTATCTTGTACGCGGGAGTTCTTGTTGGGCTCCCCCGTGCATCGAGTCTTCTTTGTATCTTGTAGGGACTTGTTTCTCATGTAACTTGTAGTCCCAAGATGTTGAATAAAAGATATCTGTTCCTTTATCCATTGTGTACTTGTATAAATCTGATCTGTCTTCGAGCAGACTTGTTTGCGATTTGTCTTCTTCCGCCGTCCTCTCGAACTCTTCTTCTTTGGACGACTTGGATGTGGTTGTGGCTTTAGATCTAGGCTTCTGGCTTTGTCCTTTCTCTGAAGACGTGTGTCGAGTAGTTGTGTGGAGTCTTGCTCCATATTCATCAGGGTTGTTCTTCTGATGAGTCAGGTTGCCCTTCTTGTAGACCTGCTGAAAGAAAGGTAGAAAGGAGTCTTGCTCCTGTGCGTTAGAGTTCTTTTTTCTCCTTACGCGTCAGCCTTAGCTTCTCATGAGCTTGCTGTAGATTCTTGGAGTCTTGCTCTTGCATCTTTCGGGTTCTTTCCTTGGCCACGACTTGTCTTTTTTCTTCGAGACTTGTCGTTGGAATGGAGTCTTGCTCGGGTTGCTAGGGTTGTTTCTTCCCACTTTGTAGTAGCTTGCCTTCGTCTTAGGCTTGCTTGAAGTGGTTGGGGTCTTGCGCCTGCGTCTGCGGCTTCTTTCCTTTTACGCACGACTTGTCTTCTTGTTCGAGACTTGTCGCAGATGTGGAATCATGCTCCGGAGTGCTAGGGTTGTTGTTTCCCTGCTGTAGTAGCTTGTCTTCGTTTTAGACTTGCTTGAAGTAGTTTGGGTTTTGCCCCAAGCGTCTGCGGCTTCTTTCCTTCGACCACGCGACTTGTCTTCTTGTTCGAGACTTGTCGCAGGTGTGGAGTCATGCTCGGAGTGCTAGGGTTGTTGTTTCCCTGTTGTAGTAGCTTGTCTTCGTTTTAGACTTGCTTGAAGTAGTTGGGGTTTTGCCCCTGCGTCTGCGGCTTCTTTCCTTCGACGCACTACTTGCCTTCTTGTTCGAGACTTGTCGCAGGTGTGGAGTCATGCTCCGGAGTGCCAGGATTTTATTCTGGGCTTCCAGCGTTGTCTTTTATTTTAGACTTGCTGTAGATGGCTGGGGTCGTGCCCCGCTCTGTGGGTGGCTGGGGTCGTGCTCCGCTCTGCCAGGGTTGTTTTCCTCTGGCTTGTGACTTATTGTCTTTTTTTCTAAGACATGTCACGATTGGTGGAGTCTTGCTCCCGGCCGTTTTTGTTAAGCCTCCAGCGTTTGTCTTTTTTCTTAGACTTGCTAGTGAATGTTGCTGGAGTCGTGCTCCGCGTAGAGTTGTTCTAACTTCAGATTTGCCGCTTTTGGGCAAGGGCTCTCCCATCTTTGTCCGGTGGACTTTAGCATGACGTCCCTATATAGGGTTCTCAGTCCGGGCCCATTTAAGTGCACTGCGGACTGAAGGTCAAGATGGTTGGGTTTCTATTTCACAACACTACAATCCATCTTGCCTAGTTTGGGCTACTCTGCTTTCTGAGAGACTTGATGTGAGACGATGGGTTCATATTTCATAACACTACACCGTTCACGCCCGATTCGAAAGGCCGCCCTCTGCCGTAGGACATATTGGCTCTTTCTGGACCCTCGATGGCCTCTGCGACCTAAACGGGCCGATCCCCACGTCCTCTTTTCTTGAGTCGTAGTTCACGATCTACCGCTAGGATTTAAGGTATGGACGCTATTCCATTGGACTTCGCGTGGTTCCACCCTTTTTGTGACCTCCGTTCGGTGGTCGGGGTTGCCTTTTGTCGGTCGACTTCTTTTTCTTGAAGTGCCGATTGGGGCTGTTTTTGTTCTTCTCCTCTTGGGAGGCATGCGGCCGTGCTCCTTTTGAGTCCTTTTTGCTTTGCTTTGCTAGAGTGCCGCGCATTCTAGTACCTCTCTTGGGCCTAGACACTATGTAAAAAAAGACCTCTACGATCGCGCGTTGAGGGCATCTCTGATCGCGCGCGCGACCGCCCATTAGGTCTCTAAATGTCGACTTTACGAGACCAAGACCTTACCGAAGGGTGCGTAACACACTTTATCACGAGCGGTTTTTCGAGGGTGCTGTGGCCGCGTTTTTTGCTCGACCGTAGTGAACGCAAGACCTACGGACAAGTTTTCCTATGGAGCGATCAGCACTTCGTATTGTTGGCTGACACACGCAAAGATGCATAAAGCGACCGTATCACTTCCAAAGTTACCGACGCGACGGGCCCAATGTGTGACTTGTGACGATTTCGCATGTACGGACCCCTCGTGTCAAAGGGCGCCCCAGAATGGGCCACATGTCGACGGCCGAATACACCGCTAGCGCCAGAATCGTTAGAATCTTACGAACCGCAGGCGATAAAAGTAATCGGACGCTTTCTTAATACGCATAATATTCGAAATGCAAACCGTCTCGTTCGTCACCCACCTCTGACGCCGCCACACACGCGTCTGCGGGTTTGTACTACTATGAACCACGCGTTTCGTTTATCCGCCAGGCACGTTGATTCGCTTACGCACACCGCTCTTGTACCCGAACAGTGTCTTCTTATGTTTACGCATCGCCGTAGCACCTAGAATCGACCGTACATTTCACGGAGACTACTGACGCTACAACGACCCATCGATCGTAACTCTTGGAAAATTATAGACGCCGCACCTTTGCAAAGTAATTCGCAATGAGGTTGACGTTTGGGCGCTTAATTTTCGGGAGCGACACAAAAAGCGCTAAAACAACCGACGCCAAGATCGGGGCGAGACAGTCTCAGAACTATCAGGAGGCTTGAGACGCCTCTTAGATAGTTGACGGCTGTGCGTGTCAATGATGACGTTCTGCACACTGCGACTTAGAATCGTCGACACCACAAAGATTGATATAATTAATACGTATATAATACATATACATAGGTCCAAGCACAAACAAATGGTCGACGCCGGCGAAGATTAAAAATTCAAGTGTATCGATTGTTCTTCACACGCACCCGGTTGTTCGGGGCACACCACGCATTGTTCTTCACACGCACCCGGTTGTTCAGGGGCACACCACGCATTGTTCACAACACAAATAACACGGTTCCGTGCATGTATCCACCTCGGTCGTGATGCAGCAAGGGAACGTATAACTCACGTTTATTTAATCAAAATATTCGTTGCCGTGGTGGATGACATGTTCCATAAGAAACTTGGCGATCTTCTCTCTAATATCACCCAAATTGCATGGTACACTCTTCAAGTCAAAATCCTAATACAAAGAAAAGGTAGCCATAAGTGTTTGTTGTACACATGGTCTTTATCGCCAAACAAAGATAGGCACAAGATGGAGCTGCACTTCGAGTTACCTCGTGAGAATCCAAATGAGCTTGATTCATCGCAACCATCAAGTGGTGCGCCGCAGGTGTAGAACCCACATGTCTTATTATCAGGTTGCGCCCAAAGCCGCAAACATATGAAAACAAGTGGTTATTCGCTGAATGGAAACCTAAGTGGCAAGTGCACAACTTCAGGAGAAGCACAACAATTACTTTTGTATACTTGGCGTGAACCGTAAACTTTTGCGTCCTTGTCCCCTTCGGATTGAAAACATGCTCAACACGGCTACACATGAGTAAAATGTAAAAAGGTCACATTCTTTTCTATTTTTAGTAACATAATTAAGAAAAAAATGCATGGGTCAGATGTAGGTTAGGAAACACTCACTCTTGTAGTAAAGTTTTCAACGGGAGCGTTTCTGTCTTTGCGCTGGGAGCAGAGTCAACGAAATAGACTTTCCTCCACTTGATAGCTATGACAACAGCAATCCAGTGTTGGCCTGGATTATGCGTAAACATGACAAAGTCCTTGTCATGATGCTTCCGTAGGCCAAATTCTAGATATGTACGGCCCTTCCTGAGAGGCCCATCATCCTTCAGCGCTTCGTAGGTCAATGGCTCAGGATCAAGAAAGCCAACTGACAAAGACAAGGCCCTCGCTTCTCGGAGCAGGCATCTAGGAATAGAGAAGCATGCAAAGCAAATTTAGTAAGCAATAGATGAAAGAGGCATCCCGAATGAGTCCACAATAGAAGAAATTGTACTCACAGTGTCATGCAGCGAAGGATGGCCACATCCAATCCATCCAGAGTGTCATGAGGTCAAACAGTCGCCGAAACCCACATTGATCTTAGCCTCTTCGTCTGTGTCACGCCAAAAGGCCGCTTTCCGGGCGATGCAGTAAACGCCACCATGTTTGGACCGGCCGCTTGCATGCACCACCCATGAAGAGCCAAGACAACAAGGCCCTACCATACTAAGTCGTTTCTCGCGTGAGCATTGGAGATCCATGCTTGTACTTAGGGTTGGCCAGTGCATACCGAAGGGCACTCGAATTGCTTCGGGTCATAAGGGGACGACCCCTTCGGGAACATATGCCGTCACCGTTGGATGCTCTATGCCTCTTGCCCGAGGCATGCTTGTTTTGGAACACCGCTTTGTTTGCTTCCGCTTCGGCCGGGCCGCACTTTGAGAGGCACTCGGACATTCTTGTCATGCGAGCCACTCCCCGTGTTCTCGGCCCTTGCGGTCTGCGAGGCACTCTCATCATTCATGCCTTGAGAGCCGTTTCCGCATTGTTAGCCGATGCACTCGCAAGGCAACCGAACGTCATTGGCATGAGTGCGAAGTCACCGCATTCCGATCCATTGCACCTCGAGAGGCACTCGATCACCATTGGCATGCAAGCTAGTCATCTCATTCCCACCCATTGCACCCCGAAGTCCGAGAGGGACTCACGGTCATTCTGTCATCCCCATTTAATAACCCGTGCGTACCATATGGTCCTTTAGACCGGCTAATACCACGGAGACGAAGGCGGAGGAGGTTTTTCTTTCAGAACAATTTGGTGCGTAACAAGCGGTTTGTTGGGGTGTTATAGTCATAAGGTCTCCGCTCTCCTTTGGATCCTCTTAAAAATAGCCCGGCCAAGAGTCTTAATTTCGCCCGGCCGGCGGATCCAAAGAGTGTAGCATCAAAACCGGGATTTACATGTTCAATCGTTACAACAAAAGATGTCCCGCCCAAGATTGGTTGACCCTCAAGTAGCTCGGGTGATTGGTGTACCTTTCCCCAAGCTACCTCAACCCGATAATCTCCAGTCTTCATTACAAGGGTACATCGTTCGAATGGAAACCTCAAAAAGATCCGGTTGGCCATCCGGATTGGGCGAGGCGCTTTTTGCTCTTCATCCACGCAGCGCTAGGGGTGTTGCCAGGCGGGGAACCTTGTGCTTGTGCTTGTGCTTGTGCTTGTGCTTGTTGCAATCGCAACGCCACCACCTGACCTTGGAGATCATTCAATCTAGCGAAAATCTCTTCTTCAACTCGCTGCGACCGGTGACTTCCTCTTTTCGTACATGTCCCCGCAGTCAGGCCAATTCCTCCAACCACACGAACTAGACACCCCACGCACACGCCCCATGCTGTTTCGGGGTGCCTGTGACCCCCGTGGAGCGAGATCTCTTTCCCTTACACGGTGACCCTAGAAGAAGCATGGGTTGCCTCTAAAATACGCTCACCTAAAACCCGAGCTGCTTCATCGTTCCAAACAATTTGAGCCCCGTCACCGACAATTCCGGGTGTGGTCAAGGCGTCCATGCAAAAAAAAGCCGTAGAGCGGTCCTTAGGATATTCGTCCCAAGGATTACGGATTCCTTTGTCGACTAAGTCCCCGTCCTCCTTCGCCCACCTTTCACACATTGCTTCATAACCTCCCCGTCCCCCACGCAGTGGTGGGTTATACCGGGTTCCTCCGCCTAAGCTCCCTGTATCTCTGACTTTTTGCCACTGCCTCTTCGCTTCGAGTCGCTTGAACAAAAGCTGTCCAATCCTCCTTGGGGATGTATGTGTGCTTCACTGTGGCATCCCTCCCCTTGTTGACGAAATTGCGCACTAGATCGCTTTTGTGGGTCCTAAAACTTTTTCCTACCAGCTGCCACAGCCTTTTAATTGCTTTGTCCTTTGAGCTCGATGGACACTCCAACTCCAATGAATTCTGGACACACTCCTCAAATAATTCTCCCTTGACATGAGGACTTAAGGAATGTGATCGAATCTGTGAGCAAGGGGACCCTTTGTCTAGCAATCAGACCAGCAAGTCTCCTCATTCTTAGCTTGCCCTCCTTAGTAGTGGGATACCCGTCCGAAGTGACCTCCGTCACAACTACCTTATTCTCTGGCCACTTTGTGATGGTCCTGACCCTCCCCTTTCGCACCGACCGGCCAGATGACTGCCCCTCTGCAGTACAAACTCCTGAATTCAGCCCTGTAGTAGCTTCATCTGTCTCATGCGCTGTCTCTTCATATGTATCTCTCTCGACCATCCTCTAGAGAATTAGTTGTTTCACCGCCGGGACGATGTTGCACATGTGTCATCATCGACGCCTATATCAAAGCAGGATTGTAGTTACACGTAGAGAAGTCAACGGCTAGCACTCAAAAAAGCTAACCATAAGCAAGGTTTGTATATCACATAGCCGCAGACTTACCATTTTCGAAGGTCGTCAATCCGCCAAAGACACACGACAAAGCTTCACCGCAGATCCCGAGGGGGGTAAGGACAGAGCAGTCATTGTTCTATCTTGAACACGCGTATATTCATCTATAAAGAAAATAAACAGCAGAATTTGTTGCAGTTTCCTATGACAACAACACATGGATGACAACATTATAGTAGCAGTCAGGTGTCAAGTTCAGTATCTACAACTCGATATATCCATCTGAGGATAAAATAATACAGTTCAATTACGTAATAGGCTTTGCTTTTTTTCCAACACAACTGTAGTAGGCTTTTTATGAGGACTAAACAAACCATCGAGGCGAGAACAAATAAAATGTAGTTCGGGAATATAGGACTATAAACAAACCGTAGTACAGTTCATTTAATAGGCAGATTTTTGTAAGACAAGCTAGTAGTAGTGCTCGATGCAGCGCCATTGTTCTTGAGCATGTATATTCACCTTTCCTCCCCAGCCCACCAACCCCCCCAGTCAGGTGTCAAGTTCAGTTTCTACAACTCTATGTATCCATCTGAGGATACAATTCACCTTTCCTCACATATCTAAATATTTCTATTCGATATTGGTTCAGCTTGGAGTTTAAACATAAGATTAAATAATCTTTATGCCAATGAGTATGTACTGTTTCATACATTTAAGTTCTTCGTTACTAACTCGCTTAATAGCTAATTGTGATCGATTTCTTAGCGATTACAATTCTTCTTCATTTTTTGAGATTACACAAGACAACAATTTAATCCTTTAACAATCCCTTTTCCTACCAAGAAGAACGCGGAAAATTCCGCTAGTTTTTATACGGTTCAATCCTATAATAGGCAGTCTATGAGGACTACACAATCAACAGAGGTACAGATCACAAAAAAATGTAGTTCGGGAATAGAGGGATATAAACAAAGCGTAGTTTAGTGCAGTTCATTTAATAGGCAAACCTGTTTTGGTTGCGAGTTTCCTATGACAAAACACACAATGTAATGACATTATAGTAGCAATGTATCAAGTTCAGTTTCTACAACTCTATATATCCATCCGAGGATACAATTATCACTTTTCCTCACGGGCGACGAGAAAAATTCAGGCATTGTGTGTTGATGCCAGTTGTTGGATGGAATTCACTCAAGTAGCTTCGTCACTGAGCATTCGAAAATTTCGGTCACACGGAAACTAGCAAGTCCCTAATATTTATACAGTTCAATCCTGTAATAGGCGGTCTATGAGGACTACACAATCCAGAGGCACAGATCACAAAAAAAATGTAGTTCGGGAATAGAGGGATATAAACAAACTGTAGTTTAGTAACAGTTCATTTAGTAAGAACATTTTTGTAAGACAAGATAGCAACATTATAGTAGCAGTTAGGTGTCAATTTCAGTATGTACAACTCAAAATATCCATGTGACGATTGAATTATACAGTTCAATTTTGCAATAGGCGGTCTATGAGGAGTACACAAACCAAAGGCGGAGAACAAAAAAAATGTACTTCTAGAGAAGAGGGATACAAATAAACTGTAGTTTAGTAACAGTTCATTTAATAGGCACATTTTTATTAGACAAGATAGTAATAGTGCTCGACAGAGCAGCCATTGTTCTTGAGCAAGTATATCTACTACACCTATGTAGAGAACCCCCACTAAGGAGTTCTCTCGACTTGCAAGCATGCCACCATGATCATCCAATGGCGGCCCCCATCGTTTTGAACTAACTAAAATAATATTATAACTCACAAACCAAACAAACAAATTAAATTTCGATTATACCATTGAATTCCTTTTAACAAATCCTAAGATCTCATATGGATATATTTCGATAAATTATAAGTGGGTCCCAGTAATAGTAGTTGGTATATATAGAGTAAAGTAAAAAATAAAAAATAAGAGACTAAAAAAAAGGGAAAAAAAAGAATATGAGGGTGATAGTAATATTTTAACTCATAGATTTCTCCTTCATACCCGCGGCAACGCGCGGAAGCTCTAGATTAGACATATTCCCATTAGGATGGATTTGGTCACATCGTTGTTGGTATAAATTAACGCAAATGTAAAAATCCGCAAGCGCACGGATACCGATGTAGCTTTCACCCGAGAGTATTCCAAGGTATCGATTTCCATGGGGAACGTGAAGTGTACTAGAAGGAATAAGATCATCCTAGAAAAGATAGATAAGATGGGTAGAGAGGATTTTGGGTTTTCTAAGTGGTTTTATCTAATTTAAGACTCACTATACTTTATCTACTTTGGAGCAACAGTTCCTTTCCAACTCTCGAGAAAGACCGAGAAGAAGGTAGTTGGGAGAAGGCTGCCTAAAGTTCTACGAAAACACCAACCCGAGCGTGGTGGATTACACAGGCCCCGACAGTTTGTCACCCCTGGGGCTACCACAACTAACCGTGGGATTGGGCGCAACCTCGGGTAACCTCTAGTCTAGACACCACGTCTACACTACAGATTACTACTCTAATTACCCGGAATAACTAGAGCACTCAATACGAGCAGAGATCCATTAGATAAAATAAAGCAAGAACTAGAATTAAATAAATACTTAGAAATAAATAAAGAACCCGGAGATTGTTGAAGACGCAAACCAGTTCAAAAGAAGAATACAAAGTTGAAGAAGATCCGACAGTCCAGGCTCTTCGAGTTCTCTCCTCTACTCTCTCCTTGATCTAGTTACAACTAGATGAACTAGACAACTAGACAACTAGAGGGATCTCTCTTCTAATTGAAACCCTAACTTTTGCTCGTAGAATACTAATGAATAATAATGAGAGAGAGATAAGCCTTGGGGTCGACCCCCGGGTCGCTTATATAGTCCGGTGTGGAGAGTCCTTTTGTATTGCGTTTTACAACTCTAATCTCCACCATTGGATCAAACCAACCTTGAGCAACGGTGTAGAAACAACCTCAATGTCGGTAGTGAACCGCCATAAGAAGATGAGACTTAAAGGTGGGACCCACCTGGCGGCCGGCCTACATGGCATCGGGGGCGCTGTGGTGGAATGCCACCTTGGCATCCCGCTTTTCCCCGTGTCTTCCGGTGTCTTCTAGAATGTTTTAGTTCACTTTTCGGGTTGAGTTGCTTCATGGACAAGTTTGGTCTTCATATGCCTTGAATATTCGGAACTTTCTCCATCTTTCTCTGTAATTATCTATTAAGTCCTCGGAAAATTACGTAATACCAAAACTAGTGGAATTATGTTAGTTAGACCCCTAAACTTATATTTATATCCATTTTATGCCCTTATTTCATATTAGTTGACTATTAATATTATGCTATAACAGGTGTCAACAATCGTTCACAAACTAAATTGTTGATTGACTTTATATATCATTAGGAATGTCTCGTTCATATGTTTTCTCCATTGATCTCTAAATATACATTATCCAAAATAACTTTAGATTATCGTCTATATATCATAACCTTAAAATCTTAGTGATTAACTTATATTCCACCTTCATACCCCGGCAACACGCGGGAATCCTTCTAGTTCATCTATAAAGAAAATAAGCAAAATGAATTTGGTTGCGGTTTCCTATGACAAAACACACGTGTAACGACATTATAGTAGCGATTAGGTGTCAATTTCAAGTATGTACAACTCAAAATATCCATCCGAGGATACAATTATCACCTTTCCTCACCGGGGCGACGAAAAATTCAGGCCGTGTTGATGCGGTTGTTGGATGGAATTCACTCAAGTAGCTTCGTCACCGAGCAGATTCGAAAATTTCAGTCACACTGAAACCGCGGTTCACGCCGCCGCGTTCAATCGTTCTCCACGGCGGCAACCCCTCTCGGACCCGCCCCCGCATCGCCGAGTCTTGAAGCGTCTACACTGCGTTTTCGATGCTTTCCATCCCGTCCATTTAACCTCGGCCGGTCCTCGTCGGCCGGAGTGTCGCCCCCCCCGCTCCGCCGCGCCCGCCCGCCACCGCCGGGCGCCAAACTGTACCGCCTAAACCCGCTCATCCGATAGCAAAGATAGGAACGCTAGGTTCTTCAGGGGATCATGGTGGTGGTCCTCCCGTCGCTAGAGGCCTCATCTCCGGTGACATCCGCAAGACGCCGGTGTGCCGCCATGTCGGGAGACCTCCGTGGCTCAAGAACCCTAATTTTTCTTTTTCTTTTTATTATAATCTATGGTTACAACTTGTAACTGGTCTTTCTCCCTCATCGTAACTCCAAATGTGATGATTTTTCTTTCTACGATTTTGTAAAATAATGATGTGTCAAGCTACTGTATTCTTACTGCTACTACTTTTGTCACGTTTGGTGGATAACATTTGAAATTTGAATTCCAAAAATTTCAACTTCACAGAATATTTTTGGAGCATCTAATGATTTCAGCATAAGAAGTCATGAACATAAAAGTTGAAGAATAATTCTTAAGCTGCACATCTTTTATATTGGTTATTTCTTCATCCCCAGTAACATTGTTCACAAGATTTACACATGTCTCGTAGAGTTGACAAACCTTGTAGAGAGATTTCTAAGATTTGTGAACAATGTCACTAGCACTATGTCGGATGGGGAAACAACCAAAATAAGAATTGTAGATCTTGCTAAGTTATGAAACACTCTAATTTAAAACTTTTGATTTGTATCATCTTGTAAAGGAAAACTAGGTCTCAATTTCAAAAAAAAATGAAAATTGAAATTTAAATGTTTTTAGTGACCTCAGATAGACAAGAAACCACAGATATAATGATTGCAGTTCTCAAATATCCATGAAACTTTGTAGTTTACAACTTTTTGATTTGAGATCATATGCATGATGTATAGAGCGCATGATGTATCGCTCTGATGATCTCGATTGAACAAGCTTAATTTGATTTTGATCATATGCATGGTGAAAGTTGAAAAGATCCCGGTGAGTATGCATGAGATATGTTATACTCCAAACCAAAAAGCGAAATTAAATTTTGATTACACCACCGAATTTGAATAAATCCTTGAAACAAGATCTCACATGGATATTTAGATAAAATTATAAGTGGACCCTAACCGATGGAGTACTAAGTAGAGTAGAGATATAAGACAAGCTCGGCACCTCGTAAAGCGGTACTAGAGGTCCGGGTTTACTACTCCTACGTGAAAAAATTTGCCGCAGTGGGTACCGGAAAAGCTTCAGTAAACTCCCCGACAAGCTTCCACCCGGGTCCGTGGGCGCATGCATGGGGACACGGTATGCTCGCCTTGGGCCCACATCACAAGAGAGAGAGCGGGAGAGATAGAAAAACCAGAGGAGAGAGATAAGCGCACGGTGGGCCCACGGTTTCAATAACTAAAAACTGCTAAAAGATCAAATTAAAAACTGATTCCACCCTTAAATTCGTTTCAATAAATTCTTCAAAACTAGATCTCACATGGATATATTTAGATAAAATTATCGATGGACCCCATTGGTGGTAGTTGGTATAGAGTAGAGATATAAAGGAAGTATGTGGAAGAAAGGTTTGTAAATGAGGGAATCTTGATGATTGAGATGTAATAGAGGGAGTAAATAGAGAAACGTGAGTGCGGATAGTCAACGGCACTCATATGTTCCTTTATTTACTTGGAACAACAGTGCAACCGCCCTTTTTCGAGTCTAATTGCTCGTTTGCCCCTATTTGGGGCATTTGCGCAATTGGAAAACCAAAACAGGGGGCAAACGAGCAAAGTTTGAAAACAGGGGGCAAATCGTGGAGCCCACTGCCGGGCGCTCTCTCTCAACCTTTTCCTTCCTCACTCACGCATGCGCGCAGGGGACCAGCGCGGGCCCGCGCTCTGACATGAGTGCGGATAGATGTTGTGAGAGAAAAGCACTGTTGAACCCGCCCGGTAGAACAAGCCGGGACGGAACGACAAAGGGCGCACATGGGCCCTATTCTAGAACGAGGTGCGTAGGATACGCAGAGGATTCGCATGCAAGGGGTGTGGTGGGGGCGGAGCGGGCGGCCGAGGAGCTCAAGGTCGTCGGGGGCGCCCGTGGAGGAGCGGCGTGTGACATTGTTCACAAGATTTACACTTTTTTTTTTTTTTGCGGGAGTTAACATTCACAAGATTACACTATTATTTTTGTCCGTATTTTGTCGAATCCCGTTTTGCACGTTAGTAGAAACAGGGTTTTCCCGGGTCCGCTTTCCGAGTAAGCCCGTTTCCACCGTAAATTGACCCGTATTTAATCGCTTTTTTCAAGACATTTTTAATCTCCATAAGTTAGTAGTATGTCTAAAAATTTATATGTTCAAAAACATTATAATCACTGATTATGCACGTTAACATGCTAACACAAGGCGTACCACTGAATATTGGACTAATAACTTCGTATGTGTACATTATTTTATGACTTTGTCCATGTATACTCGAGAATATTTGATCGCGTTATTCTTTCCGGCTCAACTTCCGTATTGGTTCGTTTCCGTACTTTACGCATATTCCGATTCTGTTTCCGTACCCGCATTTTCCGAACTCGATCCCGCCCCGCTCAAATGAGGTTTTTCCGTCCGTTTTCATCTGTAGGGCCAACACCGGTGTTGCGGGAGATCGAAGGCGACCACCAGGCGAACTGGCGAAGGCGCTGACTCGACAGTTTCGTGTGTACAGTATGCGGGACCCGTTGGCAATTAAAAAAATCATCAAAACCTGTTCTTCACTCGTCCAGAAGCATACAGTACGTGTACTACGTACGAAACCTCCCGCCACACCATTTATAGAATAAAAATGAGTACAGTAGTATTCTCGTCCACTCGTTTCCAAATTTGTGCTGTTTGGATTGGAAAAAAAATATACTGGTATAGTACAACACTAGTAAGGACTCTGTCTTTGTATGGAGTGCTAAGTTACGCACTTCGTGCTAGGAAAAGGAGTATCGTAGGGAGTCAGATAAAAGTACTACTCCTAGGCCGTAGGCGTCCGTCGCTCATTCTCGTCTTCTCCGGCCGATGCCTCGTCATTCGAGACGGGCATCCATCACGGTGCGGATGCGAGCATCTGCGCCACCGCACACGGGCCCTATTCTACGTAAGGGTTCGCATGCAAGGGTGTGGATATGATCAAAGACGTGTCACGGTTATAGAGGCGCTTCGCGTAGGTGTACACCTACTAGTCACGCTGTCGCAAGAAAAGGCGCCGCCCTAATTTTTCGATGCGACGGGTCATGTCGCACCGCTACGGAGTGCACCGCCCGCCCCGCCATGGTCCTTCCGCAAGGCCTTCCCACTCAAGAACTCGATTTTTCTTTTTAATGCGTGGCCAAAACTTGTGACTAGTCTTTCTCCCTCGTAGTAACTCAAAATGTGATGGTTTTTCTTTCTTTTTTTTTAAAAATGCTTTGCCGGGATATTGTATTCTTACTGCTATTACTTTTGTCATGTTTTATTGGAAACATTTGAAATTTGAATTTCAAAAATTACCACCACTTCAGACAACATTTTTGGAGCATCTAATGATTTCAGCAGAAGAAGTCAAGCACATAAAAGTTGTATAACTTCTTAAGATGTACCCTCCGTTAGAAATTATAGTTCGTTTGACTTTTTTGACCCTAAGTTTGACCACTCGTCTTATTCAAAAAATTTGCACAAAAACAGTCAAATTTAAGTCATTCTTAAATACCATTTGTTAATAAAGCAAGCTATAACAAAATAAGAGATATTTTGCATAAATGTTTGAATAAGACGAGTGGTCAAAGTTGGGGTTGAAAAAGTCAAACAAACTACAATTTGGAACGGATTTAGTACACCTTTTATATATATTGGCCATTTCTTCATCCGACGATGTCGCGGAACATTGTTCACATGATTTACACATTCTCATATATAGTTGATGAAACTAGGAGAGATTTCTAAGATTTGTGACCAATGTCACTAGCACTATGTCGGATGGGGAAACAACCAAAAATAAGAATTGTAGATCATGTTAAGTTATGAAACTCTCGGTTTCAAACTTTTTTGTTTTGACATTACTCCATCTTGTAAAGGAAAACTAGGTCTCAATTTTAAAAAAATGAAAAATTGAAATTTAAATGTTTTAATTGACCAAGGATGCACAAACCACCAATATAATTAACGATTGTCGTTATCAAATATCCATGAAACTTTTCTAGTTTACGTACATCTTTTTATTTGGGATTTGAGATCATCTTGTCATGGAAAACAAATGTACTAATAGTTTGAAAAAACAGGGCTCGCCCGTATTTCCTTCGCTCCACCTCGCGTCGGGCCGTCTCACTTTTTAAAATCACCACGTCTCCCTACATCGGGCTCTTTTTGCATTATTGCCGAGCGCCGCTTGCTCTTTACCGGCCGTCGCCGGTGACATCGACGGGATGGAGTGGGAGGAGGGGCTTCAAGTGGAATCGCCCTTTGACTTTGCTACTAAGAGCTTCCACAAAAAAAACCCCGCCGTGCCGCCAAGTCCACGGAGCCATTCCACTTCATGCCCCTCGATACCCTCCGCGTTCGCCGCATGCCGCCGATTCTAGTCTTTCTTTGGCAAGTCGGGCGTTGTAGTTTACATCCACTCTTGTGAACGCCGGTGATTGGGTGGCTCGCGATGTGCCAGGCCGACTCCCGCGTCCAACCCACACGGACGCCGCCTCGCCGGCACACCATAGGCTACCCGATCACCGAGTTTAGGAGAGTGTAGCCCTCCGGAATGTTGAACAAATGGGCGAGTGTAGACTCGCCCCCCGCTTGAAGGTCTACTTGATTGTGCTGGCTTCAGGTCATCTTTTAGCGATCACGCCGACGCGGCGCCGCCGGTTCGTGGCATGAAACCGCCAAATATGCTCTTACTCAAGGCAACGTAACACCGTGCCGCGGACGCCGTCGCGTCTGCCGTAGGTGTGTTGCGGAGATCAAAGGCAACCACCGTGCAACGGCCGGGACGCGAAGAACATCCATTGTATCGTGTACACATTATGGAATTTTTAGGCCGGGCGACTTGGCGCGATATGACCCCGTGGCGCATTTAACCCGCCATGACGGGCATCGCTGATGATGAAAGTCGACATGCGTTTTATTAGTTGTGATAACTTCGTGTATATCGTTGTCAAAAAAAAAAACTTCGTGTATAATACGTAGTAGTACATGTGTGCATGTGTGATTCTTTTCGCCGTCAATTTGATGGAAGTCGTTCGGCACGATCACGATCACGCATGCACGCTGAGGTCAAAGGTCGCCATGCCATGAGGCCCCACTCGCCTTGCCGACGGGGACGTGTGAGGAGCCGAGGAAGCCGACTCGACAGGTTCGTGTGTGCATGAACAAGGGCTCGCGGCCCCGCCCGGCCCTTCGCCCCTCGACCGCCCATCAATCGATTGCCTCGCCGATCGAGACCGATCGATCTTGATGACACCGGGCGATGGCGTACGTGCGCCCGCTTGCGGCGAGGTGTGTAGGATACGCAAAGGATACGCATGCAAAGGTGTGTGCATGTCTCATGGAAAAAAAAATTATAGACTCTAGTTTAATTTGGAAACGTAAGTATTATTTCTATGAAAAAAAATGCTGCGTCGGTAGTAAATGGCGCCGCCCTAAATTGCGCCGCAGTTGCTTTCAAGGGTCATGTCGCCCCTCGATCTCTCTCGCCAACCGGACGCCGCACCCGCATTTGATTTCTGGCGTGACTTCTCGCCCTTCAATTCCTACCCGGTTGCTAAGGTTAACAAAAACAACCGACGGTCACATGAAGATGCATATTACTACGCTCAACATAAGGAAGACATAAACACACGTAGTACATTACAATATTAAGTATTATGTAAACACAAGTACGTAGTAGTATATACTACATTACAATATATACTATCAAATAAAGTTGAAGAACTAGCTAATGATATCAAATCGACGCTTCCCGTAGCGCCGCCCGCCGGGCCCGGCCGCCCGGCGCATCGTCATCGATCTCACATCCCGCCGACGGCGTACATCACCGTGCTCTCAAGGCCCCGCATCCGAGGTCGAACTCATGCATGATGCGGCACCGAAGCGCGCGAAGACGGACGACTTTGGGGGTGACGGGCTCGGGCCCATACCTCTTGCATCCCTCAGGCCATGAACAGACGTGGCTATCCTTGGCGAGCAGCGTGGACCTCGCTTCGCCTCGCCGCTGTAAGGAAACCTTGGGCCGCTGAGCGCTAATGTCCTCGAGGTCCCGCTGACCTTGAGCGCTGTCGAAGGCCCTCCCACCGGCCGCCGTGGAGCGGCCGGCGCCGCCGATGATTCCATGGAGCAAAGACCGCCGCCGGGTTCAGGGGGTTCGACGGTACTTTTAGCATCGCCAAGAAGTAAGCCGCGGGGTCCCTACCGCTTGGCTTGTTTGACGAGCTTTCAGCCCCGCGGATCCGGGCGGCTACCGAGTCTTCCTTCGCGCCAACGACCAGCCCGCCGCCGTGTCCATCAACTCGTGATCCCAACAGAGCATATGGCCTCCCTGATGACCGGGCCTCGAGGGAGCGCTCCAATTGCTCCCCGGGCTCGATGACTTCCCCAGGGGTGGCGCCACCGCCAGATTACTAAGATGACGGAGCGACACGAAATGGATCATGTCGCCGCAGCCGGTGAAGAGGATCCGCAACTTCCCACCAGACTTGACGAATGTACAAGTAGAGCCATGGAGAAAGAAACCGCCGGGCTCCTTGTAAAGGCACGAAGATCTCGCATGCCAGATCATCGCAAAGATCAAAGGAAGCAAGTCGTCGCCGCCGCCGCGTCGCCTTGCCTTGCCTTCTTTGCGTGGCCTTTCCGCCATTCTTGGAGCAATCGACTAGCTGGCCCTAGCCGGCTTCACCGCCCTCCCGCCCCGTTCTTTTTTTGCTTGGAGTATTTAACATCTCGAAACGGCGCCTCCTCCGAGAACGGCCGGGTGGTGTGCGTTCCAACGTAATTGGCGGTTCACCGGGGCAACCAACCCGCCAACAGAATTGGATTTTTTTATAATAAATAAGAAACGAAAATACTACAAAAGGAAAAATAAAGTAAAAAAAGAGTTGGTTCCCATCTCTACACAATGTGTTTACAAAAAAATAACCGTCTCTATGGTCGTTTTGGAAACAAGGCAACACGTGCATCCCGCTCTACCGTATCGTATAAAGAAAGAAAGAGTGATGCCATTTGCAACACATCCCTCTCCAAGTCGTGTTTCCTTTCGTGCTTATTCCCTCCGCTCCCAAAACATGCAACTATGGGTTTCGCGGTCAAACTTTCTCACTTTGACTAGGTTTATAGAAAATACACCCTCCGTCCCACAAATAAAAGTTCGCTTTTTGACCTCTACAATTTTGTTTAATCATTCATCTTATTTTAAATATTTATCCAATTAATAAAATACATAAATTATTATGAAAGCATCTCTAACGATAAAAACAAGTCATAACAAAATAACAACTTTTTTTTGAATAAGACAGACGGTCAAACAAGGATTGTCAAGTAAAAAAATGGACATTTTACGTGCAACATTTATATCTCCAAATACATTTATTAAAAAACTAGACTTAAAGATCTTTCCGATGATACTAATTGCTTAGTAAAATATTAATATATTTTAATATATAATTGCTCAAGTAGCTTTTTAAATACATTGACTTCTTGGGAAACGAGAATTGCATTTTTTTTACGGTACGAAGGGAGTACTAAATACTACTCTATTAATCACATTCAGATTAATTTATTAAAAAATACATCTCATAATCAATCTAATGATATTTATTTCATAACATAAATAATAACAATTTGTTTGATAGACCGATCTTATGCACTTTTTTGGCGCTTATTATTCAAGCTAGCTAATAAGCTCAAATAGTGTCATACCGCGCTATTGTGGTATTTGTTGACAAATTGATCAGCCTAGCCCAATTGTTAGTGATTGAGTGATTTCAAGAACTTTATGGTTGTTTGCTTATGTGCTTGACTTGATGCTTTTATGGTTGTTTGCTTTGAGGATAAGAACTTTATTATATGGTTATCAAATTATCACTTATCAAATTATCACTTATCGATTATATATAATTATACACTTGTCCCGATTTCCTATTTTTCGAAAACAAATAGCGTGCTATATAGCTTTTTTGCGTGAACCGCATGCCGACGCTTACTTTGCAAATAGCGCTATAGCGGCAATAGAGTGACGAACAGTCGCCGCTCAATTTCATAGCGCACAATCTAAAAACGTGGGTTGTGATATACTTCAGTATAATACATGTGTTATAACGTTTCCAAATTTTGTGCATGTTTGATCAAGGTTTGAAATGATGAGTGAACAGAGGGACATGCATCCGAAATATGTCCAAGTTTTAGTTTTTCTAGATTTTTAAAATTTAGATTCCTGGATGGATTTCCAAAATCCGCACTCTAAATAAAATCAAATTTCCTATTGGGATCCCGGATTCTAGTAGTCGATTTCATCTCTTTTTTTTACCCGCATTCCTTTAATGTCCTTCATTCTCCGACTTCCTACAATATGGACGAGGGGTAAATGGTAAAATGAAACTCGACCTGGCTGGAAGCAGCTCATGTTTCTACATTGGTTTTTTTTCTCCGTGATTCTAGAATCCAAGGTGATTTGTTGTGAGAGAAAAATACCGCCGGGCCGGCCGGATGGTGCTAATTTGTTGTGAGAGAAAAGCTTTGTTGGATCGGGTGGCCGAACGGCCAACCCGAACAAGTATCCACCGTGCGAACGATGGCGCACTTGCGCCGTGTTGGCGCGAGGTGTGTAGGATAGGAACTAGGATACGCATGCAAGGTGTGTGGATATGATCAAGACGCCTCATGGAAAAAAATACTAGTATACTACCGAAAGGCTGCATCGGAGTAAATGGCGCCGCCCCTAAATTACGCCGCTAGCTGCGTTTCACCGTGTGAGGGTCCGTCCATCTCTCTCGCGCGCCCACTCATACTAGTACTAGTAGGAGTACTAAAAACCCACATTTTCTCGCCCACCAATTTTGATCGAGCGAATCGTTTCATCTTCCTTTTCCGCAGCGCACAAAACCGTGCCGCGCCGCGCCGAGCCATGGAGAACCTTCGCAGAGTTGCTTGAGCACATTGCGCCCGCTGGGCCGCCATGGCCGCAGAGCATCCTATGGAGGGCCTCATGAATCTAAGGGCCACCTGTACTGGCACAGAGGCGTGCCGCCCGCTTTAGTGGGATGGAGCATCCCGCCGACTCGGTGCCGGATCGGCGACGACCGGGGCGCTTACCGCTCGCGCTGAGTTTCGCGCGAAGTCTCATCACCGACCGCCAAGTTCGGCAACACGTAGGCGCGAAGCCAGCAGGCATGTCCGCCGTGTTCGTGGAAGGCCGCGACACCGCCTCGCCGCCGCCGACTTGCCGGAACGAGCCGCCAACTTAGGGCATGAACTCGCGCTCGGTATGTGCACGCCTGCGCCTACAGGCGGAACGCCGCCGCCGCCGATGATGACCATGCCCGAGAGGTGTTGCGGGAGGTGGAGCGCCGACACCGGCGGCGACGATGGCCCCTCGAAGACCGAGAATCGTGTAATGCTCCGCGGGACAGTAAAGGGCGCCTTGCACGACGACCGGGTGGTGCCCCATGCGGTGAGGCCGCTCCTTCCTCCTTCGCCGAACCGCGCCGACGGGCATCGCGTAAGGGCGGAACGTGCGGCGCCATCGACCGGTGGGTGGAGGGAGCGTGGCAGCAAAGACTCCCTATACCGCGGCAAAGGGAGGAGTGTAGGATCCGCGACGAGTGTAGGAGGTTGTTTGTGCTGTGGTGGTGGGCATGAGAAGCTAGTGGACTCGCATGAATCTATGTATATGTTGATGATGACGAAAATGCACCCATGCATTGCATTATGTGATCTATCTTACTTTTTTGGTGCGTGATGGATGATTATGTGGTAATTCGTGTTATATTCATTCATGTTTGCGATGACCGCCGCCCGCGACCATGCAGCCATGGCCGCCGCGAGCACCTCGACGTTGCTAGCTATGCTCGTGCCGTTGACGGCGCTTTGGAACACCGCCAGTGTCCGCCGGTTCACGCCGCCGCGTTCGGGCCGTTTTCCACGGCGGCAACCCCTCGGACCCGCCCCCTCGCATCGCCGAGTCTTCAAAAGCGCCTACACACCGCGTTTCGATGCTTTCCATCCCGTCCATTTAACCTCGGCCGTCCCCCGTCGGGCCGGAGTGTTGCTCCCTCGCTCCGCCGTGCCCGCCCGCCACCGCCGGCGCCAAACTCGGTACCGCCTAAAACCCGCTCATCCGATAGCAAAGATAGGAACGCTTGGTTCTTCGGGGATCACGGTGGTGGTCCTCCCGCCGCTAGAGGCCTCATCTCCGTGACATCCGTGCACGCGGGCAAAGCCGCCATGTCTGAGACCTCCGTGGCTCAAGAACCCTAATTTTTCTTTTTTCTTTTTATTATAATCTATGGTTACAACTTGTAACTAGTCTTTTCTCCCTCATCGTAACTCCAAATGTGATGATTTTTCTTTCTACTCCCTCCGTCCCATGCCGACCGACGTTTTTTTGACTTTTTGAACTTCATGTTTGACCATCCGTCTTATTCAAAATATTTTTGCAAATCATAAAATAAATTAATCAATATTCAAGTATCTTCATTGATAAAATAAGTCGTAACAAAATAAATTATATTTGTGCAAAAATTTGAATAAGACGGAAGTATCAAAGAAGATGGCACGGAATCCGTGGTGACAAAGTCATTGGGGACGGAGGGAGTACGATTTTGTAAAATAATGATGTGTCAACCTATTGTATTCTTATCGCTAATCCATTCCAAATTGTAGGTCGTTTTACTTTTTCAACCCTAACTTTGACCACTGCCTTATTCAAAATTTTATGCAAAATATCACTTCTTTTGTTGTGGCATGCTTTATTATCAAATGTTCTTTAAGACTGTTTTTTGCAGAAATTTTTTGAATAAGACGAGTGGTCAAACTTGAGGTAAAAAAAGTCAAACAAACTATAATTTGAAATGGAGTACTACTTTTGTCACGCTTGGTGGATATTATTTGAAAGTTGAATTTCAAATATTTGAAGAGTTAACATTTAAAATTTGAAGTACTACTAGTATGGAGATATGGAGATATAAGTAAGATGCAAAACCATGGGGCCATGCGGGCGGGTGCCCATGGGGCCATATGGTGTCTGAACACTCTGCAGTAGTACTACTACTAGTACACATATTGTCTCTCTGTTTCTCTCGCAGTCTCTCTGGCCTCTTCCTTCTCCCATACTCCAACTACTATACTAGTACTACTCTTCTCCCCTCTTCTGCTCACTTCCAAACTCTTCTGAGAACCAAACAAGAGTAGAGAGCGGTCCGACACAGAGAAGGTGTCTGCCTCGCCTTCGCCTTCGTCTCCATCCAGGTGCACCTCTTTTATCACATCCATTTAGCTAGATTTGGTTTTTCCCGTGGTTCTAGAAACAACAAATACAAAAAGTTTTTCTTCGGTGGTTGCAGATCTTGGGTCCGTCGCGGGGGCCTCCCCGGTGGCGGCTACGGCGAGGTCGCGCCATCGCCTTGACTTCCCGGGGGGGATCCCGACCGGCGTGGGAGCGCGGCGGTGAACGAGGAGTTTATCGCGGCGTTCGGTCGCTCAGATCTCTGGGTGTTCTGCGCGGAGGCCGAAAAAGATGTTGCAAGAGAAGCACATCTTGGGTAAGCACCGAAATCTAGATTGTAAAGTGCATTATACTTCCTTTTTTGAAGGTTTTTTGAATGGCTCTAAAAGGTTTTGTTTTGTCCCGCATATCTCGTGTGACTCGTGCTATCTATAAGCTTGTACAATATTGCTCAATAATTTTGTTGTCTTATACCTTTTCCGATTCATCCTAGGACACCTAGGTACAAACACAAAGGCCTACGCTGGAGATTATAAAAGGATGGGGAGGAGGCCAAGAAAATGTCCACATCTTCACCTCATCGGCTCATCCTTGTTGAGCTTGGCAACCACCGTGGCGCTGTCATGTTCATTCATGAGCTTGGCAACCACAAATGTGTGTCCGTGTGCGCCCCTTGATCCGATGAAGAAGAATTTGTCTTTCCACGTTTTATGGGCATCTTGCCGGTGAAGAGGCAGCTACGGGCGCCACCGCTTCCCGAATCCAGCAGAGCGTATCGGATGGCCTGAAGTGAATCCACCCCCGTGGCTTGCCTTTCTCAGTGCATATGTGAAACAAAGCAATATCCGAATGTTGTACGATATTGAAGGTATGCAAGACGTTGATATCTACTCAATGGTGCACTTCTTCATGCATGTAAACAACTATGTACCGATCCGAAATTTGTCCTTTGTGTTAGCAAGGACCATATGTATTGCTAATGGACAGTCATTAAGAAGTATTGCATCTAAGAATATTCCAAGGCCATATTTTCTCGAGCCATACCATACAAAGAGATTGCTTTTCAGTTTTTCTTTTTTATTCTATCTTCACGACTTAGTTATCTAGGATTAAATGCGGCAAGTATTGAAACAATTGCATATTATCGGGGTATTGGCATTTAGGATCTTGATAAGAAGTTGGTCCTATGAAAAATGCCGCCTAAGTGGATGTTTAATTCAACATTTCGGCAAGGCTTTCATTTTTCATATGTATGCCAATCGCTCATTAGCATTTTTGCTTTGTATTTGTTTTATAGCGAAGAAATCTAATGTCCAATTCAAGAATTGGTGTCAACTCTTTTGTAGGTTTTCATGTGAGTATTAAGAACAATTCATGAATTGGCATCGCTTTTACGAACACTCCCATTTCAATTTAAGGTTGGTCGCAACAAGGTAATAACTCGAACATTGTCACTTTCGTGGTTGGACTGTAGTTACCTATGAATTAACCTAACATAGCATTGCAAAATATGACAAATTTTAGTTGCCTAATATAGCACGGCAAAATATATGATGATTCTTCTATTCTTATATAGCTTTGGGTCCGATTTTTTCTCGTGTAGTTACCTAATGCTTAAATCTCGCCTTTGAAGGGGATTCAAGGGGGTGCTACATCTATGGTGTGGAGGAGTCGTGCTAGGCCTACATACCGTGCCTGCCGGTATGGTTCCTCTACGCTGGTAGTTCTACATATAACTGAAGCTTTTAGTTATTAGATTGCATTTCCCGTTGTCCGCATTTCCGGTTTAGTTGAGTTATTTTTCAGTTGCTTCTCGCTGGTTAGGTATTGTAAATTGGGTTCAAGTTAGTTTTTGTTTGTTGCAAAGTGGGGAATAGTTACATTGGATGGATTTGGTTATGTTTATGCCAATTAGTTTTATTCTGATTCCACCGTAAATTTACCACTAAGCTTATGAAAATGGCTTAATTTCGTGAGTTGCAAAAAAGTGACAAAATTATAGTCCTTTCACATGGGCGGTTTTGGCTTTTGCTTGCTGATTTTTTTTGTTGGACGGTAAGTATTAGCAAGGCAGGTTAGCAATAGCAAAGAAGGAGGTGTTTTGGACAGTCTAGCAAAGCAATTGGTCATCTCCGCATTGTTTATTGAGATGGAATAGTAGCAAGGTAGGTTAACTATAGCAAAGAAAAGTGGGTTTAATAGCACAATGACTATTATAAGTTAATTTTGCTATACTTCATACATAATGATTTACATACATGTAAATTTGTCGAACCCGACAATATTCAATGTTGCATAGATAAACTATGTGCCGGTAATTGCAGACACTAGGTCCTCAATTTTAAGACATCTGTTTTTTACTCGTGTGGCTTTCCTTTTACAAAGAATTTGTGAGCATTAGATTCACAAAGAACAGCAAAAGCCATATGGTTGAACCTCTGTTGCCCGGTGTATATTTGCGTAATTAGCTTTTCACATATATATCGTATCCATGCGTTAGTTACATGTCTTCTAGAGGTAGTCAAACCATTTTTATTCCATTTATTTCCAACCTGAATTGATAATTTTGGTGAGCCGATCCCCTCGTTGCTTGTGTTTGTGTTGTTCGCGATTCTCGTGGTTGCAAAAATAGAATCTTGTGTTTCACGCCGCACTGTGACACAAATAGCTATATTTAATTCTATTGTTGCATACATGCCTTTCTTGTTTTACATCGCCCCTGATGCATCATGCATGTTAAGATGAAAATTATTTACATACTAATTCAAGAATTGTAATGTGCTATGACAGCCTACATTCTCTAATCTCTACCATTTATAACATACTTTTAATTTGGTTCTATGCAGGTAGATCCGTTGCTTGGTACTAAGAAAATGGCTCGTGCAATGCAAGATGGTAAAGAGATAGCTAAAAATCCCCGGAAGTGTTTCGTCTCCATTTGTGAACTTGCGCAGTCGGGGTTATGTGGGTGTGGGTTGCTTCATGGTCTACTTTTTGTATGCAATGTAAGAAAATTGGGCCTTAGATTTGTTTTTCAAGGACTTGATTCTGGCTCGCCTAGCTATTACACTTGCTTCATCTTCACGACTACTACCTAACACGCTCCCTAAACTGAAGATTGTTTTTGCATCGAGTTGTCATGTGAGGGATGCCCCATGAATATGAACAATGGTATATTGTTTGCTTATTGAGATCAATGTATCCTCGTAATGTATTATATTTTGTATCAAGTTGGTCGTATCCATCCCGGCATTACCAATTGGAGTTGCAATGATTTCATGCCCGCATGACTTCATCACCGTTGTGGTTCGCTAGATTTAGGTTATGCAAGAACAAAATGTTTGTATCATCATGCTATTGGGGTGTGCCCTAAACACCGTTGTGTTGAGGTGAAACCCGACTTAGCCCTTCGTATGATAGTTGTGTTCGGCGTTTGGGACCTTAGCGATCACGGTTTGTATTTTTTATGTATGCGTAATATCAATGCTTTTGGTGGCACCCGGCTCTATCACAAACCCGGCAAGTTCATGTTATGCAAGAACAAGAACTACTATGACCTGTCTCTCGGACTCTCGGTGCCATTACACACCTGTCGGTCCATTGTTTCCATATATATATATACCGCGTCGTCGTCACCTATCTTTGCTCAGCTCCTTCCACCGCGCCTCCACTCTTCTCTCGCACAGAGCCTTCCCCCGCGTCGAGGCGCCGCCGCCCGCGCCCTAGCCTCTTCCCCGCCACGCGCGCCGCCACCTCCATTCCTCCCGCCCCTCTCCCTCCCGCCGCCCGAAGATGAATACGGGGAGGTTCGCCCGGCTCCTCGTCCCAGGTGGAAACGGTGGTGAGGACTTCGCTGTTCAACAAGGGCGCCCCCGCCGCTCCACGGGGGTACAAGAAGCAAGGCATCCCGGCCGCTCCACGGGGTACAAGAAGCAAGGCATCCGGGCCGCCTGGGGAGGGAAGATCGAATCGCCTCGCTCACTAGTAACTTGGAAACCCTAGCGACGGTGACGCGCAGGGAGTATCGCCGGGGAGCTTAAGCGATGGAGGAAAGAGGACATGCTCCCGCCTTCAACGACGCCGCCGCCGAGTCCTCCTTCCTTCCGCCCGAAGCGGCGTCGTTGAGTCCCGCTTCCTCTCGCCGGAAGAGGCGTCGTTCTAGGCGGCCTCCGGCCGTGAAGCCGGGCGACGCGAGGGCGAAAAGTCCTCGACGCGGCCGAGGAAAGGAGCCGAAGCGGGAGGCGAGGCGAGGGCGAAGGAGAAGTCATCGGCGGCGGCGCCGAGGCAAGGAGCCGGGGAAGCCGGAGGCGACGGCGAAGGAGATGGAAGCAAGATCGTCATTGGCGCAGTATTAATGCCATATGTCATATGAAGACCAATACCACTAGCTTCGTTATACTACTAGTTTTAGTTTGTTAGCGGCATGAATTGAGAAAACCCATTTTGGCTTGGCATACTTCTGAGAATAATGGTAGTTCGGCAGCAGTTTTTGCAGTTTTGGCATAGTTCACTTACATGCATGCCTTGTTTAAATTGAGAAAACCAATTTTGGCCATTTGTTTTTGGCATAGATCCGTGAATATAATGGTAGTTCTCGGCCACGGTTTTGGCATAGTTCACTTTGCATGCATGCATGCTTTATTTCACTATAGCGGTTTTCTCATTGACCAAATATATGAACGAAGACGAGAGGCTCATGATGCATAGGCTCGCTTGCCGTGCTCTTGAGGATCTCATCAAGAGGAAGGCCGAGAGCGAAGACGAGAGGCTCATGATGCATAGGCTCGCTTGCGGGCCGTTGAGGCCGGTGTTGAGTACCGCTGTGGTGGCATGCCTACGATGCCGACAACACACTAAATAATGTGATTGATGTTATCTTTGTCTTGACTTACTTTTGGTGATCATGTACTAGCTAGGGTAGTATCAAAACAATGTGATGATGCAAGCTCGATGGCTGGTTGTTCGGTTTGAGAAAATATATGATGACTAGAAGCTTTGACTTACTTTTGGTGATCATGTACTAGCTAGGTAGTATTAAAACAATGTGATGACGCAAACTCGATGACTGGTTGTTCAGTTTGAGAAAATATATGATGACTAGATCAAGCTTGTACGTACAACTTGTTAACCACACATGCGTACATATGCCTGCATATGTAGCCAGCTAATAAAAACTGGTTGCACAACGCGATTTTTTTTTTTTGAGAAGGAAAATGTATTTATCTCAACGCATTACACCGGCCCATTTACAAACAGGATCCACAAGAAAAGAAAAATTACAGAGAAGTAGAAAGCTCCTGTTCATCTTCCTCGCAGCCTTCAGAGATCCGTTCGTTACCGCCGCCGAAGCCGCTTTCCAATCGTCGTCGGGACGCGAGCCAAACTCCACCGTGGAGGCCGCAGAGGAGGGCTTACTTCTAGGCGACAATCGCCTCCCACTCCCAAAGATCGCCAACTCTCGTACCCACGACGCATCCACACCAAAACCACGCTCGAACTTCGAAAAAACGGATGCACCATTGCATCAATCCGTCATTTGAACTTCCACAACGATTAATGGAATGTTCACAAGTTCCAACGGACGCAACTCAACCTTCGCAAACCATTCGCGACCGGCAACTCGTTCGAGACCCCATCTACTTAAGAAGCGCGACCGTTTCTTCCCTCGGCAAAAAAAACACGAGAAATGGAGTCATCTCACAAAGAATCTGGCAAAGACGATGCCCGAGACCGCCGCGACTTGCCGCCGAGATGGTCATTGCCGCGACGGATACCCGCACATCGACCACGGCAAGCCACGTCGCGATGCCACGAGCCGTGGAGGACTTCATCAACGAAACCGAGGTAACCGTGTCCAAAGTCCAAAACAAAGGTATGCTCGTTGGCCTCGACTCGGAGTGGTTGATTCTTCCTCCCAACGAGTTTGGCAAAACGCAGATTCAGGATCTCATTTATTAATTTGTGTGTTACCGTCGATGCCTTGTATATCAAGTGCACCGCAGTCGGGGCCGGTTACCCCAGTGTTTTGAACCACTTTCTTCAAGATGAGGGCCATATGTTCATGGGGCGGCCATAGGCAAGGACGCGAACGCCTTGAAGTTAATCGCGGGTCCGCCTCCAATCCACGCGACTTACAACTTATTGTGCCCGCTCTTGATGTTAACGAGTACAAGAATCTGGCGGTAACTGTGAGTGTCTCCCCTCGCGGGATACTCTAGCATCGGTGGTTCTACGCATTCCTCGTCAAGAAGAAGAAGCGGCAGAAGAAGGACGGCGACTCCATCGATCACCACCGATGGGGGACTTTCGTTGTCGGCGAATCGATTAACTACACGCCAGCATAGATGCCTTCGTCCTTTGAGATTGCTAATCGGGTTCGGATCAAGCATGGTTATGACTTCCTTACGAATGCTAATGTACCATAAATCGTAAGTAATGCGGTATTCTTTAAAAAAGAACATTCAGCTTTGGGTAACGTATTATATATAGAACTTTTGTCTTTATCCAATGTCCGTAGGTGAGATACTCTAGTTACCGACACATACCACTACCAATCGCCCGCACTCCTACAAACGCGGGATCGACGGGCATACGATCCAATCGCCCTCAGAATAATCCGTATATGTACAGACACTGTTGCTATAAACCTCTCGTCCAAACGCGGCGATCGTAATGGACGTGATAGTTACAGCGCCCGTACTCGCCAAGCGCCCGTATATTGACACGCGTCCGCAATATATTCGAACGTTACGGACACACCGCCGACCGCGACGTCTCTACATTATCACGCCGTCACGAAAACAGATCGTGTATCACGCATACCTGGTGATAAAAATCATCTCTAACAAAACGCCGCGATCGATCACCCTTTGCGAAGTTACGACAGTGCACCCGCCACGCCGTCTCGTTTTACGGCCAATGTCCGCAATAGTTTGAAGCAAAAGATAGACGGGTCGTTTGACTAAACGCGTCTGAAATTCGCCGCGTAACGTATCACGGATACGCAGGACGCCTTCGTAAAACGCTGTCAATCTAAACGCGATCGTAATACACGCGTGACCGTTATGCACCCTTTGCACATTCCAAGCGCTCGTGACGACGCGCGGTGTCTCGTAACACTCGCGAACCGCATGCACGGGTGGTACCAAAAGAGTGTCCGTACACACGAACACGCCGTCTGAATTAGTGTTCGGTATCCACGCACGACCGGCTCCAAGAATGCGCTCGTGCCTAAACGCGCGTCTATGATATGGTGAATCTTGCGCACACTTGGTTTGAAAAAGGCGTCGTCATACCGCGCGCCTCGTATCCAGAGAACGGAAACGCGCTCGAACGGGAAAAAGCAGACGCCGGTTATATGCGCCGTCTATAATCACCCTTATTTCGTGACGCTGTTTGGCCGGGTGGGACCGTCCGACACCTATTACCGACGCTTCGCCCAAACCACGGCGTCGGGCATGTATGACGCATGACGCACGTTATTAGCGGCGCCTCGGGCTCACCGGCGCTATTAGCCTTTTTACATAGTGAGAGCTCTTTCGAGGTCATCTTCTCCTTCTTCTTCAGAGAGTTGATCTTTGTTCTGCGACTGCTATGTGGTCGTCAGATTCTTTTGATTATGGGTAGAACCTTTCCGAGTTGGCCGATGTGCCAAGCGTTTTCGATTTCTTTTCCTTCTCGTGGTCATCGGTTTGTAGGTTCCCGGGTCCCGCACTCTTTTGACGATGAAGGGTCCTTCCCATGGGCCGAGAAGTTTGTGCTTGCCTTCGTCTTCGATTTCTCTTGAGTACTTGATCTCCGGGTTTAGGTTTCTTGGTCGTGTGCTCTTGTCATAGTGCCTTCGAGTCCTTGTAGGTATCTTGCATTACGTAGGATGGCATTTTTTCTCGACTTCTTCTCGCACGGTCGACTTCGAGTCTTCTTGTTCCGTTTCTCCTTCTCCTTCTTCGAACCGCTTTCGATCCGTGGAGAGCTCCATATCGATCAGCTTTGGTAATACCGCTTCTGATCCGTATGTTAGGAAGAAAGGGGAGTAGCCTGTTGCTCTGCTGATTTGAGTTCTTAGGCCCTAGACAACCTTTGGTATCTCCTCGATCCATTTTGCTCCGTAATCTTTGAGTTCTTCGTATAGTCTTGGCTTTAGTCAGGCAAGGATGAGTCCATTGGCTCTTTTCGAGTTGTCCGATTCGCCTCGAGGATGTGCTACAGAGGCATAATCGATTTGTATGCCGCAATCTCGCGCCCAATCTTCGAATTCTCGCCGTGAAGGGTGATCCGAGGTCTCGTGATGATCCCGTTGGGCATGCCGATCGTGCATAATCTCCACGGATGAACTCGATCGCTTTCTTTCGAGTTGTAGTTGACCAATGGCTTGTATTCTATCCACTTGGTGAACTTGTCGATTGCTACGAAGATGTATTCGTATCCTCCTTTGGCTCTTTTAAGTGGTCCGACTTGATCTAGTCCCGGCAACGAAAAAGGCCATGATGGTGGTATGCATATCGGGTTGTGTGCGGTACGTGTGCCTGTCTTGCGAACATCCGGCATCCTTTGCATCTTCTCGACGAGTTCTTCAAGCGTCTTTGAGAGTTGTTGGCGGTAATATCCAGTTCTGAATGCTTTTCCCACGAGGGTTCTCGACGCTACGTGGTTTCCACAACATCCAGAATGGATTTCTTTGAGGATATCTTTTCCTTCTTCATAGCCGATGCATTTGAGTAGTACTCCTGATGATGCTGCTCTTTTATATAGCTTGTCCCCAATGAGCACGTAGTTCTTGCTTCTTCTCAAGATCCTTGTTGCTTCTGTCTTGTCTTGGGGTAGCGTCTTGTTTTTGATGAAGTTGATGATGTCCTCGATCCAGGGAGGGGTTCTGCGACCTGGAGATATTATCATCACTCCTGTTAGAGCTGATTGCTCCATGTTGTCTTGTTCTGGGTTCTCTTTTATTGAGGGCTTCGATAGTTCTTCGACGAATACTCCTGGTGGGACTTGAGCTCTGTCAGATCCGAGTTTGGCTAGTACGTCCGCAGCCACATTTGCATCTCGGAGCACATGTAGGATTTCTAGGCCTTGGAAGTTCTTTTCCAATTTGCGTACTTCAAGCAAATAAAGGCCCATGTTATCCTTGGTGCAATCCCAGTCCTTGTTGACTTGGTTGATGACAACCGTATGAGTCGCCGTATACTTGAAGTCTTTTGATTCCCAGAGTTTTTGCTACTTTGAGGCCATGGATGAGTGCTTCATACTCTGCCTCGTTGTTGGTAGCTTGCCACATTATTTGCAGCACATATTTGAGTTGTCTTCCTTCTGGAGATATGAAGAGAATCCCGGCTCCTGCTCCCCCGAGCTTCAATGATCCATCGAAGTACATGCTCCAATGTTTCTTGATGTCATCGGGTATGGGCTATTGGAGCTCTGTCCATTCTGCAATGAAGTCTGGAAGTGCTTGGGATTTGATTGCTCTTCGCGGGGTGAACTCCAGATTTAATGCTCCGAGTTCTACTGCCCACTTTGATATGTGTCCTGTTGAATCCTTGTTCCGCAGGATGTCTCCTAGAGGAGAGTCTCAGTAACCACTTGTTATCTTGTGGCTATCGAAGTAGTGTCGTAGCTTCCTTGATGTAATCAATATGGAGTAGAGTAGTTTTCTCATGACGTGAGGGTATCGAGCTTTGGACTCGAAAGGACCTCACTCACGAAAACCGGGCCTCCGGGTTTTCTTGTTGTTCGGGCTCTTCTCTTTCCACAATAATTCTTTGCCGACTCATCGAGTTGGTGGTCGCTATGTAAAGCATAAGGTCTTCATGATCCTTTGGTGGAGTGAGGACTGGGGTCGACGTTAGGTATTGTTTGAGTTCTTCAAATGCCTTGTATGCGCTTCCTTAGTCCATTCGAACTTTCCCTTGGTCTTGATCAATTTGAAGAAGGGTAGTCCTTTCTCTCCGAGTTTTGATATGAATCTGTTTGAGTGCTGCCATGCACCCCCGGATTTTTTGGACATCCTTGACGTTTTACGGGTTGCCTCATCTCCGTGATGGCCTTGATACATTTGAAGTCGGCTTCTATGCCTCTCTTCTGTCGACCAAGAACCCGAGTAGTTGTCCCGATGGTACTCCAAAAACGCACTTTGTTGGATTGAGCTTCCACTTCCACTTTTTGAGGTTGTTGAAAGTCTCCTCCAAGTCTTGAATCGAGTGTCCGCTCCCTTGTTTTCACTACCACGCCGTCCACGTATGCTTCGGCGTTTTTGCCAATCGCCCTTCTAGACAAGTCGTAGACGCTCTTTGATACGTTGCTCGGCGTTCTTTAATCTGAATGACATTGTTTTGTAGCAGTAGGCACCGAAGGGAGTGATAAAAGAGGTCTTGCTCTGACATTCTTTCTTGAGTGCTATTTGGTGATAGCCCGAGTAGCAATCCAGAAATGACAATAAGGTCGATCTTTGTGGAATCCACTATCCGATCAATCCTTGGTAGCCCAAATGGATCTTTTTGGGCAATGCTTGTTTAAATCGGTAATCACACACATGCGCCATTCTCGAGGTGTTCTTCTTTTGAACGTAATTGGATTAGCTAGCCAATCACGGATGTAGGATTTCTCCGATGAATCCTCGCCGCAAGTAGTTTTGTGATCTCCTTTTTGATGGCTTCCTTTTTTTTTTTTTGGAGAATCTTCTCGTCTTTGCTTGATGGGTTTGGATCCTATATTGATATCAATTCTCATTGCTCAGCCTGGACCCTTTGGTACGCGGGCATGTCCGCCGGTTTCAAGCAAATATATCTTTGTGTTGCCTTAGGAAGTCGGGTGAGCGTGAATTCCTATTTGGGAGATAGATGAGAACCGATGATATTTGTCTTGGATGGATCACCTGATGCGTAAGTCAATGTGCTTGACGACGCTTCTTCAGGGGTACCAAGATTGCTTGTTTCTTGGCTGGTATCTCGAGTTCTTCCGGTCTTGTCTCCCCGTGCCATTTGGTGGATTTTCTTTTCTCCATGAATGCTCAGGTCTTGTTTGCTATTTCAACGGCTTGTACATCACACTCGAAGGCCTTTTTGAGGTCTCCTTGATGGAAAGAACCCCGAATGGCGCGGCATCTTTAGCAATAGATACGGGTAGTGTGGAATGGCCATGAATTTTGCAATTGCCGGTCTTCCCATGATGGCATGATATGGTGACTCGAGATCCGCTACCGAACTTGATGTATTACGTAGGTAGTTTGACGGTGTTTCGAAGGTAACTGGAAGGGTGACTTGCCCGATTGGTACTACTTTGCTTCGCCCGGGAACTATCCGTAGAAAGGTGTCTTTGGAAGGTGCAATCAATCCTAAAAGGTCTAGTCCCATCTTGTCCAGTGTCTCCGAAAATATGATGTTCAGCCCTGCACCTCCGTCAATCAGTAGCTTGGTTACTGTTACTCCAGCTATGGTGGGTTCTATCACCAAGGGATACAGGCCGGCGTTGCCTACGCTTGTCCATTGATCCTCCCTTGTGAATTGAATCGGGTATTGGGACTGTTGACACCTGTTATCCTATACTTTTATATGTCAACAAGAGATGAAATAAGGTTATAAAAAGAATGAAATACATAGAATAGGTGTTAAAGCGATAAAGTTCCACGAGTTTTGGTGAATTATATCTTTTAGGGGGACTTAACAAGTAAATGCTTGGGAAAACCGAGAGAAAACCCCCAACAAAAAGGAGAATTACCAGAAAAGAATTTCAAACCGAAAAGTGAACTAAAACATTCGTAAGATACCGGAGGACACGAAGAAACCCGAAGGCGTGAGGCACTAGGACACCGGGCGCCCGCCAGTCCTACCATTGGCGGCCGCCAGGTGGGCCCCTCTGGTAAGCCTCAGCCTCCTATGTCGGTTCACTACCGACCTTGTGGTTGTATCTACGCCGTTGTTGAAGGTCGGTTTGATCCGATGGACGTCGTTCATTGCCAAGGACTATATAAGAAGACCACCTGTCCCCAGGGTGAAACCCTAACTCATAGTAATTCATTATCAATCCATTGTAGACCAAAGTCAGGCAGAAGTAGAAGAGAGTTCTCCACCAGAGATTAGAGTTAGCTACTAGTACTAGTTCTAGTTCTAGTTCTTCTAGTTCTAGTTCATCCAAGTTGATTAGCAAGCGGATACAATTAGATTTTGGGTGTGCCTACCCGCAGTTCTTGATCTTCAAGTACTACGGTATGAATTATCTTGTATCTATGACTTTGCACTTTATTAATAATATGTGTTTGTTTGCTATGTTCTTACTTTATTCTAATAGTATGATTGATATAGATATAGTTTATGATAGATTTATGTATTTATTTGTAGAGCGCCTAATTCAAAGACTTTCGAGTGGGTTAGGTGGTAAAGATATTTATGTAAGCATGGTGCTTATATATGATTTACCTCGCAAATGCACCTTATATTCGGGGCCGTGTGGTAGATCGCGGGTGTGATGCACTGTTGAGTCCTTTGTAATCCACCCTCCGTTTATAAGACACGTGGATAATGATTATGGGGATTATATTGTTTCGCTTCTTGATTTTCCTTGATAACCTTCCCGATACATGATCTAGAGTTTACTATGCTATAGATGATAACATTGGCCTTAGAGTAGATGTAATGACTTAGTAGATTAAATGCTATAGATGAACGTTTCTTGTAATCCTATGTTAAGTCTAACTTGTAGTAGTTAATCTCAATCTGTGTGTGATGCCTCGCCTTTATTTATCATCATTATCATATCTTTATCATTATTGGTTTAACCCTCGCTAAAGTAAGCCCTAGTAATGAGAATCTATCATAAGTATGCCACTTATTAATTATGATTGTTCCCACCTTAGATTATTCCTCCCCGTGGTAGAATATAAATGATAAACCTGGATTACTCGATTGAAATGCTACAAAGGGTATTTTTATCCGTGCGCTTGCGGATAGACCTTTTATATTTATTTTATTAGATTGCAACAACACATATCACAAGTATCACACATGCATTTCCTAGCATTACTATTTGGGGATGACAACCTAGCACATAGTAGTGTTAAGAGATGAACCACACCGAGTATCTTTTTGATGGCATATAGCCTCGAGGTGAGATTAACTCCACCTTAAGTTATAGTGACGTTAGATTTACCAACAAGCATTTAAAGCGTTCTTTCGGGAGGAAATATAAGATAGTCGACAAATTAATAAATGGAAACTTATGATGAGAATCTAAACTAGGAAGTCGCTTTAGCAAAAAGCTTACCCTTGTTTTTCTTTTGTTTATTTTATACGGGGTTTATCAAATTGAAATTGATTGTGATTCACTTCACTTCATTCATCGAATCAAATCAATCAAGAGAGCGTATATCGGTTTTTTGAAGCTATGGTCGGAAAATCCCTACGAGAGTTTTTTTCGCTCCAAGCACCGAGAACATTAAATACAGGACCAACACTTCAACTTAAAGATCTTGAGTTTGAGCTCAAGCCAAGCCTCATCAACATGATACAAGCTACTCCATTCAGTGGAAAGATTCATGAAGATGCACGCTTACATCTGCAGAATTTTCTGGAGATTGCCAACACCTTCATACCCAAGGATGTTCCCCAAGATATCATACTACTCCGCTTATTTCCATTCTCATTGAAGGAGAGAGCGAAATCATGGTTCTATGCCAACAAAGAAGAAATCAAGAAATGGGATAAATGTTCTACGACTTTCCTATCAAAATTCTTTCCCACGGGTAAAACCAATGCCCTACGAGGAAAAATTACCAATTTCCAACAAAGAGAAAGGAGAATCAATTCGTGTGCTTGGGAACGTTTACAAGAATACATATCGATTGCCCTCATCATGGAATAGAAGATTGGTTGCTCATGCAAGGATTTTATCATGGATTAACACAAAGAGCACAAGAACAACTAGATGCAACTCTTTGAAGGATCATTTTTATCACTCACTCTTGACAAAGTTGAAGCACTCATGAACAAGATATCGAAAAATCAAAGTGGAATCAAGACACTCAACACTACCATCGATAGAAGAAGTTCCGAAGAAATAAAAGCAATATCAACCAGAATGGATGTGTTATTAAATTGGCTTGAACAAAGAGCCAAGGACAAGCGGGAAAGACAAGATTTACAAGATTATATTAATTCTCGCTTCAAATTCAAGCATGGTCAATTAACACTTCAACATCAACTCAAGAACAAAAGTTACAATGATTTACATAATAATCTAGGTAAGTATAAAGGTAATACTCCTAGAAGTCCATTTTTAAGAGAATTAATTGAGGATCAAGATAAGTTAAATAATGTTCTTCTTACAAAGCTTGATACTCATGATAGTGTTTTTAGAAGGTATAATTTTTAAGATGGATAATTTCTCTTTTGCTTTTAAAAATCAACATCTTTTTAATAAAAAGATAGAAAGTCAAATAGCAAAGTTGTTTCTTTGCAAAATCTGTTGCCACTAACCTTGAGCAGGTAAATAATGTTACTACAAGAAGAGGTAAATCTACACGTGATCTGTTGACCCAAGAAAAATAATTGAAACAATGAGTCGGGACACCAATTACAAAGCACTGCGGACCAAAGAACAATAACAAGACTCGTGATTCAACCAATTAGAGAAGAAGAAAGTGATGACATAGAAGATTTGACTCAAGAACCTCGGATGACAAAAGACTTTAATGATACAAATCTCTTACCATATCCAAGAAGAAATCGTGGACCCCAAGTGGATGATCAATTTATAAAGTTTGTGGAGGTAATTCAGAAATTATATATCAATATTCCTCTACTAGAAGCTATTCAAGTTCCAACTTATGCCAAGTATCTCGTAGATATCTTGAATAAGAAAAGACCAATACCCACTACGGAGGTGATCAAACTAACGAGGAAGAATGCAAAGTGCAAGCAATACTTAATATATTGCCACATAAGATGACAGATCCAGATACCCAAGTAATTAATTGCTCAATTGGAGATCAACATTTTACAAAGACTGTGTGACCTTGGAGCAAGTGTTAGTGTTATGCCCAAGACTGCTTTTTGACAAACTCAAGCTTACAACCCCGGAGCCAACTTCAATCTCATTACAACTGGCAGATCAATCAATGAGATACCCCTCAGGAATTGCAGAAAACGTACCAGTAAATATCAGAGGATTCATTATACCTGTGGATTTTGTAGTTTTGAACATGCCACCGCACTCAGTATCAATCATTCTTGGACGACCTTTCCTTAGCACGCCTAATGCAAACATCAATGTCACAATTTGGAGAGATTACATTCAACTTAAATGGAAAAGAAGAGAAGTTTGCATTCAAACCCAAATCGAGCTTAGCTTGACAAAGACACAAGATTGAATCGTAAAATGAAGAAGAGTCATCATTCGGTACCATCTCGGAACCGGAGAATTCACCCGATAATTAATTAATTTTGGGAAGTCCCAGTTCGAGGACTTTAACTACGGACATTTATCAAGGTAAGTCATTAATTGATTATATTTACTTTATTATGTATTTACTTACAGAAAATTCATGCCCCATATAAATAATTTTACGGTGTATCACAACTCGTGAAAATATTTATTGTGGAGGCTCAAAAATATTTATTTCTGCATTATCATTTTTACTCCTGCATTTATAAATTAGAAAATACAAAAATAGAGTCACTATGTGATGGGTCCTACATGTCATACACTAAATTCCATATTTCACCTACCTTGATAAGACATATACCACTCAAACCTCACCTACCACCATACACCACTACCGCCATCTCTTTTCCATCGAAAGCACACACAAAACAATGGCATTGGGGTGAGCAATATGCTTTGTATGAAGATGAGTGGAGGATGACCCACCACCATGGCGGCCGGGCGCCATCACCACCGGCGGCCGCCGTGCTTCCAACTCCTCTATAAAGGCCCTTCACCCTCGCTTCTTCCTCACACCAACACCGCTTTGCTCAAGTATTCCAGTTAGTAGTTCGAAGTTCTAGTATCCTAAAAAGCTTTGGGCTTTGTAGTGGAGAGAAGGAGAAAGGAAGTGCTAAGTAGCAATAGAAAAATCTTTGAGAGAGGAGAAGATTTTGATAGTATTAGAATAATCAAGAGAGATTAGTGGAAGTGCTGTCCTAATGGAGTAATCAAGATAAAAGTTTGCTAGGGGAGTTACGTCAAAGTAAAAACAATCTTGCAATTTCTTTTTAGGACGACTAACCCCTGGATGACTAACCTTTGGACAGTGACTTCTACTTTTTTATTCTAACCCTTCCATTAGTCTCTTGTTTGTTTTTGTTTGTGTACTAATCTTTTGCGGCAGGATGAACCTTTGGAAGTCATTCACAGGGAGACGATCCCAACGTCTCCGAGAAGATAGGAGAATCATCATCCGAGCTCCGTCGAGAGATGAGCTATGAGCGAGCAAGATGTGCCACCACATCCGGCCCACTCTTTCAAAGTGAGAAGGTTGACTTCAACCTCACACCTCAAGTTTCATGGACAATATGAGAAGACAAGGTATGGACAATTGAAGGATCGTAGGTTCACTCTCACTCCTGAGATTGATCATGATCTCCTAATCCAAACAGGTATGGATGTTGAATTTGCTCATATTTTTTGCTTCTTGGGATGGGAAACTTTTGCAAAAGTCACAGAGGGAGGTTCTAAGTATTTGACCATAGAATTTCTTAGCACCCTTCGTTTTAATCGATGAAGGAGTCACATTTAGATTCTTCCAAACACATTATTCTCTCACTTGGAGACAATTGAGTGATGCACTTGGTTTCCTACACTCTTGTGTCATGGACTTGAATGTAGCTTTAGAAGATTTCAATCAAGCCATAGTCTGGAAAGACCTGACCAATATAGATACATTCTTTGATGCAAAAGCCAGAGACTTGCACTTACCCACTTTCCGCTTTTTCCACAAGTGGATACTTTTCACTCTTTGGCCTAGAAAGGATGGTCATAATGTTAGAGTAGGAGAGTTACAGTTGATCTATGCAGCTATTAAGAGGAGACAAATTTCACCGATATACATGTTAGTCCAACACTGGATAGCTGTACCATCTCTCCTAGGAAATGTTAATTGCACATCACTGATCACTAGAATTGCCAACCACTTAGGAATCTTGGATGATAATGCTCATGTTGCCTATATAGGGGATGATAGACCTGTCATAGGTTTTGATTTCTTTAGTAAGGGACATATCTTAAAGAAAGTTGGAGATACTATTGTCATGTGTCATGCTACTGTTGGGGAGATTCGGTTGCCTAACCCCGAACTTTCCATATATTGTGTGCAGTCTTATCTGTTGAATGTGCAGGCACAACCAATTAACATGCAGAGAACCATGCCAGCTCGACAGACACGTGCCCATGATCCAGTTTGGAGGGAAGCAGACCCAGGACCACAAGGACCAGCATTTGGAGCATACCAGCCATGGACGTACCCTACACCGTCTCAAGCAGATTACAGTCGTGTTGACCAGTCACCCAGATTTGAAGAAGGAGGCCCAAGTGAGCAGGGTGGAGATGCTCGTATTCGTAGAGAATTCCAGCATGGAAGTAGTCACTTCTACACTTCCGCAGGTACTTCGCAATACCCTACTCCCGAACCACCTCGTCACTCTTTTGCAGGTGTTGCATATTCGTTCCAAGGGCTGTACAACACAGTCCTAGACATAAGGCAAGACCAGGTCAACCAGTACAACTACCAAAGAGAGTGGAATGACCGTACAGAACAGAACATCACCGACCTTAGAGAAACCGTTGAACAGCAGAATGAAGAAAGGAATGTCATGTACGGACGCCGCCGTCATGGCGTCGTGAACCCTTGAATCAACACCGGCTTGGGGAGTTGTCCCCGTTTGGCGAGGTAAGTCTCAATAACCTGGCAGTTATCTATTTTTATATTTTTATTTATATTTTATTTAGTTTGTTTAAAATTTGCTTTGCTTTGTTTGCTAAAAAACAAACAAAAAAAAAGATGCATAACCATGAAAACCAAATAAAAAGTGTGTGTATAATTAGTTTGTTTGAAAGTTTGTTTAAATAATTTAGTAGCTGTCTCTTGGAGATGATGAATAGTTGCTCATTTTGTTTTCTTACAAGTACCTATCATTGGTTTAGAATTCTCCCATGCCATGAATAAAATTGTTTACATTTGAGAAATTTGCTTTGAGCTTAAAAATTTTATGGGAGTAAATATCCGAGCTAATCTAGGTAATTGATAGATATGATATGAGATAGTCCGAGCTGCTATTTATCTTACTCCTAGTTGCACTAAATTCGGAGAATTGATTTGCGAAAATTTGAAAATTGCATGATGAGTTTCCTATATGTGAGAGAGTTTCAAAATTCCTACCACGACCATATATGTTTCTAGAACAGGAAAACTCTTTCACTACTTGCTTAGTGTTGAGTTTAGTCAACCATTGAGACCCCTGGGAACTTGTCATACAATTGCACTTACACACTCACACCACATACCCTTCATCCATTTGCTAGCCATAAAAGATGTTTCACTCCTATCATGGGAGTAAACACCAAAAAATATTTTCCTCATCTTTATATTTATTCTCTAAACCCCAATTGTGCTCCATAAAATTTCAATTGTTATCTCTCAAATTATTCATTTGACAAAAGAAGAAACTCGGGCTAAGCTAAAAAAAAAAAAAGGGAGATGAAAATGGACAAGTGTCCTACGGAGAGTAGAGCCTACCTCCCTAAAAAGAGATGAATAATGAACACAAGTTCGAGGGCCAGTAGAGTCCACATCTCTTAAATAGAGAGAGAATAATGGACAAAAGTCCGAGGGTGAGTAGAACCCACCTCTCTATAAAAGAAAAAAAAAAAAAAAAAATATATAATAAATAAATAGAGAGAGAAAAATGGACAAAAGTCCGAGGGTGAGTAGGACCCACCTCTCTAAGAAAAATGAAAGAGAAAAATAAAAAGCTAAGCCCAGGTTCCTTCTATGTCTTTGAAAATTAAAGAGAGATCAAAATTATCAAAAAGGAGCATAGTAGAATTAGAATCATTAACCTATCATTATCACCACCATCCACTTCACAAATGCACTCCATACACTCACATTGTATGACTTGTTCCTTTGGATCCGTTGTTTGACTTTACAATATATATTTTGCAAGTATGCATACTTTGTCTCTACCTATAAACTCGGATATAAGCTTTACAAGGTAAGTTGAAAGACATAATATATTTTGCCATGATCCATAAATGTCATATATCTTTTTGTGAAGGCATCACATCATTGCCTTGATCCAAAAATACCACATATGAGAGAATTGAAAGAGTCATACAATGGAAACTTTGAGTTTTATTTTGAAAATTTATAAAAAACTCGCAACGTAGGTGAAATGAAGAGTTTGAGACATAGTGCTTGACTTGATTGTTCTATCTTTCAATTATCTAAGAATTAAATGCAAATGAAAGTTTTATGTTGTTTATAAAATTGAAAGAATAGAATGTTTCACTTATCTTTTGGGAGAATTTTAGACTAATGACATGTGTATTTGTGAGAGAATAATTCATTGTAGCAACTCCCGATCCACTGGTGAAAAGCTTTGCTAAGAGACTAGCAAAGGTTAAGCTTGGGGAGCTTGTTGACACCTGTTATCCTATACTTTTATATGTCAACAAGAGATGAAATAAGGTTATAAAAAGAATGAAATACATAGAATAGGTGTTAAAGCGATAAAGTTCCACGAGTAGTACTCCCGATGATCTTTGCTCTTTTATATAGCTTGTCCCCAATGAGCACGTAGTTCTTGCTTCTTCTCAAGATCCTTGTTGCTTCTGTCTTGTCTTGGGGTAGCGTCTTGTTTTTGATGAAGTTGATGATGTCCTCGATCCGGTGGAGTGGTTGCGACACGGAGATATTATCATCACTCTGTTAGAGCCGATTGCTCCATCTTTGTCTTGTTCGGGGTTCTCTTTTTATTGAGGGCTTCGATAGTTCTTCGATGAATACTCCCCGGTGGGACTTGAGCTCTGTCGGATCCGAAGTTTGGCTAGTACATCCGCAGCCACATTTGCATCTCGGAGCACATGTAGGATTTCTAGGCCTTGGAAGTTCTTTTCCAATTTGCGTACTTTCGCGTAGTAAAGGCCCATGTTATCCTTGGTGCAATCCAGTCCTTGTTGACTTGGTTGATGACAACCGCGAGTCGCCGTTATACTTGAAGTCTTTTGATTCCCGAGTTTTTGCTACTTTGAGGCCATGGATGAGTGCTTCATACTCGCCTCGTTGTTGGTAGCTTGCCACATTATTTGCAGCACATATTTGAGTTGTCTTCCTTACGGAGATATGAAGAGAATCCCGGCTCCCGCTCCCCCGAGCTTCAATGATCCATCGAAGTACATGCTCCAATGTTTCTTGATGTCATCGGGTATGTGTGGATACGGAATCACCTAAGGACTCTGAGAGTTGTTCGCGAGGATTCTATCCTAGCCTGCGGCCACTAACAACTCACGAGAAGGCAATGGAAGCATAGCTACGGTAGACTACATTTGTAATCGGGATAGGATCCTAGTCGTTACCATGTAAAGGGTGCAGGTGTTCGAATCCTCTACGGACAACCCCTCTCGTATCCGACTAGGTCCGTAGTAAGCCCTTTGGCCCCTTGAACTATAAAAAGGCGGCCAAAGGGCACCCTAGAGGAGAGCGCAACTTGAACACATCAAGTCTTTGTAAGCTTTACAACCGATCCCTGCTGACCCCATCAATAAAAACGGGGCTCACACCGACCGGGCGTAAAGGTCTTTACCGATCAAGGATCGAGGGCCCGAACCCAAGATAAAAACCCCGCTCTCCATGTCAATCGCAAGAACACACCGCAGGGCTCCAGTTCATCGAGGTTCGAACAAACCGCCCCAGTTCACCCCGTGGCCGGCTCTCGGTCGTAAAAAACATCGATACCGGCGCGCTCGGTAGGGGCTCGCCGAATTTCAAAGACGAGAGTCCGGCGGACCACGAGATCATGGGCTCGCCGACGAGAAGGACGATCATCTTCGGATCATGGACTTGCGAGATCGACCACGACGGCAAGACTGGCGAAGCTACATCATCGAGGAAACCAAGACCGAAGAATCAAAACTCGCCAAGAAGCTCGGCGCTTGACGCCACCGACATCGCCCGTAAACGGAGAACAAGCTCGACATCGACTCGAGAACCACGTCGCAGACCCGAAAACCGAGATGAACTCGGCGAAGGGAAGAGATCCAAGGCTCCAAGACGGACTCGAAGACAACTCGGCCGCACTCTATTCCGACCCGGATAAGGAAACCGGAATCAATTCAAGAAAGAATTTTTTCGATTCTTACCTAACTCGGAGAAAGAAGGCGAAACCGGAGACAACTCAGTATCTATCCGTTTGCCTTATCAATTCCCAACAGACTACGCAATGCGGGGGTTCGCGCACACGAGGCGCATCAAGGCGACTTTCAAAAAGGAGGCTGGAAATTCCTTTGAAGGGCGCACAACGAGGGCTCATCCTAACAAGGACACCGAGGAGTGCATCATCCAGCGGCCGAGAACCCTCAACAAGGCGAACGCCAAGAAGCGGCGATGAACGGGGATGACAACAAACGGATCTTCCCCGGACGGAAGGAGTGGCGACCAAAGGCAACCGCTAGCGCCAACGAAATACCGATGGTAGCAAGAGCTCGCATGCCGCTTAACCCTCTAGATGCCCCCGACATCGATCCATCGACGAAGGCCTATCAAACATCTCGGGGACGAAAAGAACCCAAGAAGACGAAGGAGAAGACCAACATCATTCAAGGCTAAGAAGAAACAAGCTAAAGGGAGGACGCCGAGAGTAGAGCAGAAAGCGCAAGCAAGCGAACGGAACAAATACCAAGCCGACCCGCGCGAATACGAAAAAGATGAAGTCTAAAAGAGAAGTCAAGACAATCATCAAATATCACACTAAAAGTCTGCGAGAGTTGGTCAACCGCCTAAGAACCGCCGAACCCCGAACGACGAGGAGAGGCTCATCAAGGAAGCGCTTCGTAAAGCCATCCAAGAAAGAGATCCCGCCGTGTCACATTCAAGGGCAAACAACTCGCACGCACCAAGAAGCCGGTCGAATGTCTTCGAGAGGTTGGGAGTGCCAGAGAACTCCAGAAACTCAAGGCAACCCCGGAGGGATGGCGGAAGCCGAGACCCCGAGGACCAATCCAACCCCAAGGCAAAGCCCGGAGAAGAAGTCGCGGAGTCCTCATCTGAGACCCGCAAGAACCCCGACGAAGGGCGCAAGATCGTCGGGACAAACCGAAAAGAAGGACGATAGGGGGCTACGACAGTTCCCTTGCTTCATGGAGAGACTCGGTGAGGTCAAATTACCCGCGAAGTTGAAACCTTCAAACCACTCGAAATACGATGGGAAAAACAGAGCCCAAGCAATGGCTCGAGTCTACTCACAATCCATTGAGCTGGCTAGAGGAGATGATGACGCAAAAGCCGTTTCTTTCCCATGGCTCTAGAAGCTCTACCGCTCCAATGGTTCGACAAGATCGAAGAGGGCTCGATAAGACACTGGGAAGACTTGTAGAAAATATTCTCGCGACAACTTCGGTAGAATCATTACCCATCCTATCACACGGGCCGAGTTGAAGAGCCTCAAGCAAAAGCCAGAGAATCCTTAAGAGACTACTATCAAGATTTGGCGAGATGAGATCCCAAGTGCATGACATCACGTAAAGAGAAGTGGTCGACGCCGGTAACGGATTTCTCGGAGATGGCAGTTCTCGGATTTCTACAAGGACAACCCGAGGACCAATGAACAATTCAAGATCACCGCCGAGAAGATGATCGGAGAGCAGAAGAAAGAACCCGTGATCGCTTCCCGCAAAGAAAGAAAGAACACGGAAGGCCCGAAGAAAGAACGTAACAACTCTCGCCAGCACAAGAAGCGAGGGCCGGACAACACGCTTGCATTGGCGGAGAAGCTAAAAAGCCCTACAAGCCAAAGTACAACAACAAAAGAAGAGCGGCGGTAATGGCAAAGACAAAGATCAAGCTAGAAGATCTACCTTGTGTCTACCACCCCGAGCTCACCACTCGCTTGGAGACTGCACAACTTTCCAAGAGACATATAAAGGAAGAGATTCAGCTCTGAAAAGGGACGATCAAGAAAGCAAAGGAGAAAACAATGACGGACAAAAGAGAGGAGACTTCCGTAAAGCAACAAGATCTCTAAACGTCATATTCTCCGGAGTCCCCGGATCAAAGAGCAAGAGACAAGACAAGCTAGCACTACGATCGATCATGGCAAAAGACGGCCCCGCAACGCCACGCTACCTCAACTAGTCCCAATACCCGATTCGGGTTCACAAGGGAGGATCAATGGACAAGTGTAGGCAACGCCGGCCTGTATCCCTTGGTGATAGAACCCACCATAGCCGAGTAACAAAGATGGCAAGGTACTCGGACGACGGAGGAGCGAGGGCTAAACATCATATTCTCGAAACACCGACAAGATGGGACTGGACCTCTCTCAGATTGATTGCACCATCAAACACCCCTTTCTACGGGATAGTTCCCCGGACGAGCAAAGCAATACCAATTGGGCGAGATCACCTTGCCAGTCACCTTCGGAATGCCGTCAAATTATCGGACAGAATACATCAAGTTCGAAGTGGCAAATCTCGAGTCTCCATATCACGCCATCATGGGGAGACCAGCAATTGCAAAATTCATGGCTATTCCACACTACCCGTATCTATTGCTAAAAGATGGCGCCACTTGGGATTCTATCAATCAAAGGAGACCTCAAAAAGGCTTTCGAGTGTGACGTTCAAGCCATCGAGATAGCAAACAAGACTGGGACACTCTCGGAGAAAAGAGAAGTCTAGCAAATGGCGCAGGAGACAAATCCAGAGGAACTCGAGATACCAGCCAAGAAACAAGCAATCTTGGCACCCCCAGAAGAAGCCGACGTCAAGCACATCGACTTAAAGACTGGTGATCCCTCCAAGATAGCAATCATCAGCGCTCACCTATCTCCTAAATAGGAACTCGTGCTCACCAGCTTCCTAAGGCAACACAAAGATATATTCGCCTAGAAACCGGCAGATATGCCCGGCGTACCAAGGGAGCTGGCTGAGCACAGAATCGATATCAACATGGGATCCAAGCCCATCAAGCAAAGACTGAGGAGATTCTCACCAGAAAAGAAAGAAGCCATCAAGAAGGAGATCGCGAAACTACTTCTCGCAGCCGGGATTCATCGAGAGAGATCTTGCATCCAGATTGGCTAGCTAACCCCGCTCGTTCAGAAGAAGAACACCTCGAATGGCGCGTAATGCGTGGACTACATGCACTGAATAAACATTGGCCGAAGGATCCATTTGGGCTACCAAGGATTGATCGATAGTGGATTCCACAAAGGGGATCAGCCCTACTATCATTCCCCGGATTGCTACTCAGGCTACCACCAGATAGCGCTCAAGAAAGAAGATCAGAGCAAGACCTCTTTTATCACCCCCTTCGGTGCCTACTGCTACAAAACAATGTCTTTCGGATTAAAGAACGCCGGAGCAACGTATCAAAGAGCGATACAGACTTGTTTAGAAGGGCAGATTGGCAAAAACGCCGAAGCATACGTAGATGACGTAGTGGTGAAAACAAGGGAGCCAGACACTCTGATTCAAGACTTGGAAGAGACTTTCAACAACCTCAAGAAGTGGAAGTGGAAGCTCAATCCAACAAAGTGTGTTTTTGAGTACCATCGGGACAACTACTCGGGTTCTTGGTCAGAAGCTAGAGGCATAGAAGCCCGCTTCAAACAGATCAAGGCAATCAAAGAGATGAGACAACCTTAAATGTCAAAGATGTCCGAAACTCACGGGGTGCATGGCAAAGACTCAACGATTCATATCAAAGCTTGGAGAGAAAGGACTACCCTTCTTCAAACTAATCAAGACCAAGGGAAAGTTTGAGTGGACTGAAGAGGCAGACAAGGCATTTGAAGAACTCAAGCAGAACCTAACGTCAGCACCAGTCCTCACTCCTCCAAAAGATCAAGAAGATCTCATGCTCTACATAGCAGCAACCAACACAGTAGTCAGCTCAGCAATCATTGTGGAGAGAGAAGAGCCCGGGAGCAATAGCAAGACCCAGAGGCCAGTTTACTACGTGAGCGAGGTCCTCTCAGAGTCCAAAGCTCGATACCCTCACGTACAGAAACTACTCTACTCCATATTGATCACATCAAGGAAGCTACGACACTACTTTGGCAGCCACAAGATAACAGTGGTCACCGACTCTCCACTAGGAGACATCCTGCGGAACAAGGATTCAACAGGACGCATATCAAAATGGGCAGTAGAACTCGGAGCACTGAATCTAGAGTTCACCCCACGAAGAGCAATCAAATCCCAAGCACTCCCTGATTTCATCGCGGAGTGGACAGAGCTCCAACAGCCCATACCCGATGACATCAAGAAACATTGGAACATGTACTTCGATGGTTCATTGAAGCTCGGGGGAGCAGGAGCCGGGATTCTCTTTATATCTCCAGAAGGAAGACAACTCAAATATGTGCTGCAAATAAAGTGGCAAGCTACCAACAATGAGGCAGAGTATGAAGCACTCATCCATGGCCTCAGAGTAGCAAAAACTCTGGGAATCAAAAGACTTCAAGTATAAAGGCGACTCCGTGGTTGTCATCAACCAAGTCAACAAAGATTGGGACCGCACCAAGGATAACATATGGGCCTCTACTTGCGAGAAATACGCAAATTGAAAAAAGAATTTCCAAGGCACGAAATCCTACATGTGCTCCGAGATGCAAATGTGGCTGCAGACATCTTCGCCAAACTCGGATCCGACAGAGCTCAAGTCCCACCAGAGTATTCGTCAAGAACCGCCGAAGCCTTCAATCAAAGAAAACCCGAACAAGAAAATTGGGAGCAATCAGCCCTAGCAGAGTGATGATAATATCTCCAGTCGCGAGAACCACTCCCTAGATCGAAGATATCATCAACTTCATCAAAAACAAGACGCTACCCCAAGACAAGACAGAAGCAACAAGAATCTTGAGAAAAAGCAAGAACTATGTGCTCGTCGGGGACAAGCTATACAAGAGAGCGGCATCATCGAGTACTACTCAAATGCATCACTCTCAAGAAGGAAAAAGAAATCCTCAAGGAAATCCATTCGGATGTTGTGGAAACCACGCCAGCCGTCGAGAACCCTCGTGGGAAAAGCATTGAACAGGATATACTTCGGCCGCGACTCTCAAAGACGCTTGAGAAGAACTCGTCGAAGATGCAAAGGATGCCGATGTTTGCTAGACGGCGCACGCACGCACACAACCCGATTTGCATACCACCATCATGGCCTTTTCGTCTTTCGGGACTAGATCAAGTCAGACCACTTAAAAGAGCCAAGGGAGGATACGAATACATTTTCGTAGCAATCGACAAATTCACCAAATGGATAGAATACAAGCCATTGGTCACCTTCACTCCAACAAAGCGGTCGAGTTCATTCAAGAAATCATGTACGTATTCGGGATGCCCAACGGGATCATCACGGACCTCGGATCACCCTTCACGGCGGCGAAATTCAAAGATTGGGCACGCGAGATTGCGGATACAAATTGATTATGCCTCTCAGTAGCACACCCCGAGGCGAACGGTCAAGTCGAAAGAGCCAACGGACTCATCCTTGCCGGATTAAAACCAAGACTATATGAAGAACTCAAAGACTACGTGAGCAAAATGGATCAAGAGATACCAAAAGTTGTCCGGGGCCTAAGAACTCAAATCAACGAGCAATGGGCTACTCCCCTTTCTTCCTAACATACGGATCGAAGCGGTACTACCAAAGAGATCTGATATGGAGCTCTCCACGGATCAAGCGGTTTGAAGAAGGAGAAGGAGAACGAACAAGAAGACTCGAAGTATTTGCGCGTAAGAAGTCGAGAAGATGCCATCCTTCGAACGCAAGATACCCGCAAGGACTCGGAAGGCACTATGACAAGAGCACACGACCAAGAAAACCTAAACCCGGGAGATCAAGTACTCAAGAGAAATCGAAACACGTAGGCAAGCACAAATTGCTCAGCCCATGGGAAGGACCCTTCATTGTCAAAAGAGTACTGGGACCAGGAACCTACAAACTGATGACCACAGAAGGAGAAGAAATCAGAAACTCCTGGCACATCAGCCAACTCAGAAGGTTCTACCCATAGTATCTGACGGCCACAGAGAAGTCGCAGAACAAAGATCAACTCTCCAAAGAAGAAGGAGAAGATAACCTCAGAAGAACTCTAGACCCAAGAGAGGTACTAGAATGCGCGGCACTCTAGCAGTTCAAATCAAAGGAACTCAAAAGAGCGCGTCGCATGCCTCCCAAGAGGAGAAGAACGAAAAGCAGCCCTAATCTGGCACTTCAAGGAAAGAAGTCGTCCGACCGGAAGGCAACCCCCGACCACCGTAACGGAGGTCACAAACAAGGGTGGAACCACGCGAAGTCCATTGGAATAGCGCCCATACCTTAAATCCTAGCGGTCGTGAACCACGACTCAAGAAAAGAGGACGTGGGAATCGGCCCGCTTAGGTCGCAGAGGCCATCGAGGGTCCGAAAAAGAGCCAATATGTCCTACGGCAGAGGGACGGCCTTTTTCGACCCGGCGTGAACGGTGTAGTGTTATGAAATAGGAACCCATCGTCTCACATCAAGTCTCTCAGAAGCGTAGCAGCCCAAACCGGGCAAGGTGGATTGTAGTGTTGTGAAATAGAAACCCAACCACCTTGACCTTCATCCCGCAGATGCACTTAAATGGGCCCGGACCGAGAACCCTATATAGGGGCGTCATGCTAGAGTCCACATGGGACAAGCATGGGAGAGCCCTTGCCCGAAGCGGCAAACCCGAAGTTATAGCAACTCCACGCGGAGCATGACTCGGCAAAAATCACTAGCAAGTCTAAGAAAAAGACAAACGCTAGAGGGCCTAAACGGCCGGGAGCAAGACTCCACCCAATGTGACGCTGCGTCTTAGAAAAAGGCAAAGAAAGTCACAAGCCGGAGGATAACAACCCTAGCAGAGCGGGGGCAAGACCCCAAACCACCTAAAGAGCGGGCAAGACCCCAGCCATCCACGAGCGGGGCATGACCCCAAAACCCATCTACAAAGAAGTCTAAAGCAAAGACGACGCTGAAGGCCCGTAAGAAAATTCGTGCACTCGGGAGCATGACTCCACTTCTACGACAAGTCTCGTAAAGAAGATAAGTCGTGTATCAAGGGAAAGAACCCAAAGATACAGGGCAAGACCCCAACTACTCCAAGCAAGCCTAAAGAAGAAGGCAAGCAACCGCAACAGGGGAGAAACAACCCCGCGCACCAGTGAGCAAGACTCCAAACCAATGGCAAGTCTCAAGAAAAGAAGACAAGTCACGCGTCAAAGGAAAGAACCCGCAGACGCTGGGGCATGACCTCAACTACTTCAAGCAAGCCTAAGACGAAGGCAAGCAACCAAAGCGTGGAAGAAACAACCTTAGCACTTCTTGAAGCAAAGCTCGCACTCAAGACAAGTCTCAAAGGAAGAAGACAAGTCAGGCGCCAAGGGAATGAACCCAGAAGACGCAGGAGCAGAACTTCAACAATCTACACAGGTCTACAACAAGATAGACCAAATCACCAGAAGAACAACCCTGGGGAATACGGAGCTAGACTCCAAAACTACTCGGCTCAAGCCTTCAGAAAGGGACGAAGCCAGAGGCCTAAGATCTAAAGGCACTATCACACCAAGTCATCCGAAGAAGAACTCTGAGGACAGAAGCGGTAGACAATCGCAAACAAGTCTGCTCGAAGGCAGATCAGATCTATACAAGTACAAAAAGGATAAGAGAATAGACATCTTTTATTCAACATCTTGGGATTACAAGTTACATGGGAAACAAGTCCCTACAAGATACAAAGAAGACAAGATAAGCTCTACGCATATCAGCTAAAAGCAATGGAGGTTCCAACGGGAGCAGCACAGACTACTATCCAGGAAACCTCAAAAGAGCTCGAACTCAAGAATGACGACCTAACAAGGAACCCCAAGCGCTGCAAATCGCCTAGATAAACCACAGAGGAGTCAGCACCTGCACAAAAGCACCTGACACAGAGGAAACCCTCATAGCACAAGGGATTCATGTGGTACAGAATCAGAGGGTCGCAGCTCAAAAAGGAAGAAGTTCACCTAGAGGTCATCAACACAACAGAGACAAGGGTGCTCCAAGCAAAAACTCCCAACGGCCAGCTGAAACCTCAAGAAACGCCGGCGAAGTGGGACAAGACAACAGAGCAACAGTGAATATAGGCTCCAAAGGCCAAAAACACGTCACAAAGCACCCCTTTCCCACTCCCAAGCATATCAGGGAGAAGAGCGGACTCTGGAGTAATACCCTTCTACTCCACATCACAAGACATCCCTCACTGAAAAGAGCCCGAAAGGCAAAGCAAGAGACGCCCGAGGCTGATCCAACTCACTCAAGGGCACCGCCATGGATCTAAAGGCTCGAGAGAAGGATTTTCTACTACGTAAAAGAGAAACTGTCGAGAGGAGGAAGAAGAAGAAAAGAAAAAGGAAACCGGATCCGCAACGGCGGAAGGGGGGCATACTTATAGGCAAATACCACATCGCCTATAGACCGAGTCCACGAAGAAGACGGGCAGATTCCAAAAAGGAACGGTCACCCTAAATTCACGCAGCAGGAATTCATGACAATAACTACCATGCACTGACCTTTCCCGAAAAATGGGGCGCAGTAAAAGCGCGACAAATATGACCCGTGATCGCACGAAAAAGAGAAACTGGTCAAAATCCCGGAGGATAGAAGAACCTCTAGGACTCCTTTCCAAAGAAAGAACTCCAAGACGCCGGGGCTACCGGATACCCCGGATAAGATTTTTCCGGATCGAGGAGAACTCGAGGATGGGAGATCTCACCAAGCGTTGAAGCCGCGTCCCGAGAAGAGCAAGAAAGACACCTCTCATGACTCATACTTGAGATGCTCGGGGCTCGCGAAAAAGAAGACCTATCCAGGGAAAGAACCCCGAATACGAGAAGAACTCGAAGACAAGGGAAGAAATCTCAAGACCACGCTCAAGACTTCATCCGAGGAGGGCAAGAAGAACTACCCTCAAGAATCAGAGACGCTCGGGGGCTTGAGAAGAAGGAGCGATCTGGAGGAGGAAAGAACTCAAAGACGGAGACAAAGAACTCGAAGACCATCCAAATTCTTTGTACCAAAAAGCAAGAAGCTCGGGGGCTACACCCTACGGGTGCACTTTTAAAGTGCACACCGCATTGACGATGATCTCAAGACCATATCAAGGCTTCATCCGAGAAAGGCGAGGCAGCTCTCATGACTCGGCCCAGAGATGCTCGGGGGCTTGTGGATACGGGATCACCTAAGGACTCTACTGAGTTGTTCGTGATGATTCTATCCTAGCTCAACGGCCACTAACAACTCACGTAAGGCAATGGAAGCATAGCTACGGTAGACTTCTGTAATCGAGATAGGATCCTAGTCGATTACCATGTAAAGGGTCTGGGTGTTCGAATCCTCTACGGACAACCCCTCTCAGATCCGACTAGGTCCGTAGTAAGCCCTTTGGCCCCTTGAACTATAAAAGGCGGCCAAAGGGCACCCTCGTGAGAGAGCGCAACTTGAACACATCAAGTGCCGTAAGCTTTACAACCGATCCGGCTGACCCCATCAATAAAAAAGGCTCACGCCGACGGGACGTAAAGGTCTTTACTTCGATCAAGGATCGAGGGCCCGAACCAAAGATAAAAACCCCGCTCTCCATGTCAATCTGCAAGAACACACCGCCGGGCTCTAGGTTCATCGAGGCTCGAACAAACCGCCCGGTTCACCCCCGCGGGCGGGCTCTGGGGTCAAAAACATCGACAAGTATGGGCTGTTGAAGCTCGTCCATTCCGCAATGAAGTCCGGAAGTGCTTGGGATTTGATTGCTCTTCGCGGGGTGAACTCGATTTAATGCTCCGAAGTTCTACCGCCCACTTTTGATATATGTGTCCCCGTTGAATCCTTGTTCCGCAGATGTCTCCTAGAGGAGAGTCTCAGAACCACCGTTATCTTGTGGCTATCAAGTAGTGTCGTAGCTTCCTTTGATGTAATCAATATGGAGTAGAGTAGTTTCGTGACGTGAGGGTATTGAGCTTTGGACTCACGAAAGGACCTCGCTCACGTAGTAAACTGGCCTCTGGGTTTTACTGTTGTTCCCGGGCTCTTCTCTTTCCATAATAATTGCTGAGCTGACTACTGAGTTGGTGGCTGCTATGTAAAGCATAAGGTCTTCATGATCCTTTGGTGGAGTGAGGACTGGGGCTGACGTTAGGTATTGTTTGAGTTCTTCAAATGCCTTGTCTCGCTTCCTTAGTCCATTCGAACTTTCCCCTTGGTCTTGATCAATTTGAAGAAGGGTAGTCCTTTCTCTCCGAAGTTTTGATATGAATCGTTGAGTGCCGCCATGCACCCCCCGCGATTTTTGGACATCCTTGACGTTTCGGGTTGCCTCATCTCCGTGATGGCCTTGATCCGTTTGAAGCCGGCTTCTATGCCTCTGCTGCTGACCAAGAACCCGAGTAGTTGTCCCGATGGTACTCCAAAAACGCACTTTGTTGGATTGAGCTTCCACTTCCACTTTTTGAGGTTGTTGAAAGTCTCCTCCAAGTCTTGAATCAGAGTGTCCGGCTCCCTTGTTTTCACTACCACGTCGTCCACGTATGCTTGGCGTTTTTGCCAATCGCGCCCTTCTAGACAAGTCTCAGACGCTCTTTTGATACGTTGCTCTCGGCGTTCTTTAATCTGAATGACATTGTTTTGTAGCAAAGAGGCACGAAGGGAGTGATAAAGAGGTCTTGCTCGACATTCTTTCTTGGGTGCTATTTGGTGATAGCCCGAGTAGCAATCCGTAAATGACAATAAGGTCGATCCTGGCCGTGGAATCCACTATCGATCAATCCTTGGTAGCCCAAATGGATCTTTTTGGGCAATGCTTGTTTAAATGCGGTAATCCACACACATGCGCCATTCTGAGGTGTTCTTCTTTTGAACCAGAACTGGATTAGCTAGCCAATCTGGATGTAGGATTTCTCTGATGAATCCTGCTGCAAGTAGTTTTGCGATCTCCTTTTTGATGGCTTCCTTTTTTTTTTTTTGGCGAGAATCTTCTCAATCTTTGCTTGATGGGTTTGGATCCTATATTGATATCAATTCTGTGCTCAGCCAGACCCTTGGTACGCCGGGCATGTCTGCCGGTTTCCAAGCAAATATATCTTTGTGTTGCCTTAGGAAGCTGGTGAGCGTGAATTCCTATTTGGGAGATAGATGAGAACTGATGATCGCTGTCTTGGATGGATCACCGGTCTGTAAGTCAATGTGCTTGACGTTGGCTTCTTCTGGGGGTACCAAGATTGCTTGTTTCTTGGCTGGTATCTCGAGTTCTTCCGGTCTTGTCTCCCGTGCCATTTGGTGGATTTCTCTTTTCTCCATGAATGCTCCAGTCTTGTTTGCTATTTCAACGGCTTGTACATCACACTCGAAGGCCTTTTTGAGGTCTCCCTTGATGGAAAGAACCCCGAATGGCGCCCGGCATCTTTAGCAATAGATACGGGTAGTGTGGAATGGCCATGAATTTTGCAATTGCCTGGTCTTCCCATGATGGCATGATATGGTGACTCGAGATCCGCTACTTCGAACTTGATGTATTCTCGTAGGTAGTTTGACGGTGTTCAAGGTAACCTGGAAGGGTGACTTGCCCGATTGGTACTCTTGCCGTCCCAGAACTATCCCGTAGAAAGGTGTGCCGGAAGGTGCAATCAATCCCGAAAGGTCTAGTCCCATCTTGTCCAAAGGTCTCCGAAAATATGATGTTCAGCCCTCGCACCTCCGTCAATCAAGAGTTTGGTTACTGTTACCAAAGCTATGGTGGGTTCTATCACCAAGGGATACAGTTCTGGCGTTGCCTACGCTTGTCCATTGATCCTCCCTTTGTGAATTGAATCGGGTATTGGGACCGTTGACACTGTTATCCTATACTTTTATATGTCAACAAGAGATGAAATAAGGTTATAAAAAGAATGAAATACATAGAATAGGTGTTAAATTGATAAAGTTCCACGAAGTTTTTGGTGAATTATATCTTTTCGGGGACTTAACAAGTAAATGCCTAAAACCGAGAGAAAACCCCAACAAAAAGGAGAATTACCGTAAAAGAATTTCAAACCGAAAAGTGAACTAAAACATTCTTAAGATACGAGAGGACACCGTAAGAAACCCGAAGACGTGAGGCACTAGGACACCGGGCGCCCGGTCCCCTACCATTGGCGGCGCCGGTGGGCCCCTCCGGTAAGCCTCGGCCTCCTATGTCGGTTCACTACCGACCTTGTGGTTGTATCTACGCCGTTGTTGAAGGTCGGTTTGATCCGATGGACGTCGTTCATTGCCAAGGACTATATAAGAAGACCACCGGCCCCTGGTGGTGAAACCCTAACTCATAGTAATTCATTATCAATCCATTGTAGACCAAAGTCAGGCGTAAGTAGAAGAGAGTTCTCCACCGAGAGATTAGAGTTAGCTACTAGTACTAGTTCTAGTTCTAGTTCTTCTAGTTCTAGTTCATCCAAGTTGATTAGCAAACAGATACAATTAGAGTTGGGTGTGCCTACCCGCAGTTCTTGATCTTCAAGTACTACGGTATGAATTATCTTGTATCTATGACTTTGCACTTTATTAATAATATGTGTTTGTTTGCTATGTTCTTACTTTATTCTAATAGTATGATTGATATAGATATAGTTTATGATAGATTTATATATTTATTTGTAGAGCGCCTAATTCAAGATCGAGTGGGTTAGGTGGTAAAGATATTTATGTAAGCATGGTGCTTATATATGATTTACCGCAAATGCACCTTATATTCCGGGCCGTGTGGTAGATCGCGGGTGTGATGACACTGTTGAGTCCTTTGTAATCCACCCTCCGTTTATAAGACACGTGGATAATGATTATGGGGATTATATTGTTTCGCTCTTGATTTTCCTTGATAACCTTCCTGATACATGATCTAGAGTTTACTATGCTATAGATGATAACATTGGCCTTAGAGTAGATGTAATGACTTAGTAGATTAAATGCTATAGATGAACGTTTCTTGTAATCCTATGTTAAGTCTAACTTGTAGTAGTTAATCTCAATCTCCGTGTGTGATGCCTCGCCTTTATTTATCATTATCATATCTTTATCATTATTGGTTTAACCCCCGCTAAAGTAAGCCCTAGCTGAGTAATCTATCATAAGTATGCCACTTATTAATTATGATTGTTCCCACCTTAGATTATTCCTCCCCGTGGTAGAATATAAATGATAAACCTGGATTACTCCCCGGTGAAATGCTACAAAGGGTATTTTTATCTGTGCGCTTGCGGATAGACCTTTTATATTTATTTTATTAGATTGCAACAACACATATCACAAGTATCACACATGCATTTCCTAGCATTACTGCTGGGGATGACAACCTAGCACATAGTAGTGTTAAGAGATGAACCACACCGAGTATCTTTTGATGGCATATAGCCCGAGGTGAGATTAACTCCACCTTAAGTTATAGTGACGTTAGATTTACCAACAAGCATTTACGGCGCCGTTGTTTCGGGAGGAAATATAAGATAGTCGGACAAATTAATAAATGGAAACTTATGATGAGAATCTAAACTAGGAAGTCGCTTTAGCGTGCTTACCCTTGTTTTTCTTTTGTTTATTTTATACAGGGTTTATCAAATTGGAAATTGATTGTGATTCACTTCACTTCATTCATCAGAATCAAATCAATCAAGAGAGCGTATATCGTTTTGAAGCTATGGCCGGAAAATCCCTACGAGAGTTTTTCGCTCCAAGCACCGAGAACATTCGTGACAGGGACCAACACTTCAACTTAAAGATCTTGAGTTTGAGCTCAAGCCAAGCCTCATCAACATGATACAAGCTACTCCATTCAGTGGAAAGATTCATGAAGATGCACGCTTACATCCGCGCAGAATTTTTCGGAGATTGCCAACACCTTCATACCCAAGGATGTTCCCCAAGATATCATACTACTCCGCTTATTTCCATTCTCATTGAAGGAGAGAGCGAAATCATGGTTCTATGCCAACAAAGAAGAAATCAAGAAATGGGATAAATGTTCTACAGACTTTCCTATCAAAATTCTTTTCCCACGGGTAAAACCAATGCCCTACGAGGAAAAATTACCAATTTCCCAACAGCGAGAAAGGAGAATCAATTCCTGTGTGCTTGGGAACGTTTACAAGAATACATATCGATTGCCCTCATCATGGAATAGAAGATTGGTTGCTCATGCAAGGATTTTATCATGGATTAACACAAAGAGCACAAGAACAACTAGATGCAACTCTTTGAAGGATCATTTTTATCACTCACTCTTGACAAAAGTCAAGCACTCATGAACAAGATATCGAAAAATCAAAGCTGGAATCAAGACACTCAACACTACCATCGATAGAAGAAGTTCCTGAAGAAATAAAAGCAATATCAACCGTAATGGATGTGTTATTAAATTGGCTTGAACAAAGAGCCAAGGACAAGCAGGAAAGACAAGATTTACAAGATTATATTAATTCTCGCTTCAAATTCAAGCATGGCTGTTAACACTTCAACATCAACTCAAGAACAAAAGTTACAACAGTTACATAATAATCAGGTAAGTATAAAGGTAATACTCCTAGAAGTCCATTTTTAAGAGAATTAATTGAGGATCAAGATAAGTTAAATAATGTTCTTCTTACAAAGCTTGATACTCATGATAGTGTTTTAGAAGGTATAATTTTTAAGATGGATAATTTCTCTGTTGCTTTTTTAAAAATCAACATCTTTTTAATAAAAAGATAGAAAGTCAAATAGCAAAGTTGTTTGCTTTGCAAAAATCATTGCCACTAACCTTGAGCAGGTAAATAATGTTACTACAAGAAGAGGTAAATCTACACGTGATCCCGTTGACCCAAGAAAAATAATTGAAACAAGAGTCGAGGACACCAATTACAGCACCCGCAGCACCAAAGAACAACAACAAGACACGTGATTCAACCAATTAGAGAAGAAGAAAGTGATGACATAGAAGATTTGACTCAAGAACCTCGATGACAAAAGACTTTAATGATACAAATCTCTTACCATATCCAAGAAGAAATCGTGGACCCCAAGTGGATGATCAATTTATAAAGTTTGTGGAGGTAATTGTAAATTATATATCAATATTCCTCTACTAGAAGCTATTCAAGTTCCAACTTATGCCAAGTATCTCGAGGTATCTTGAATAAGAAAAGACCAATACCCACTACGGAGGTGATCAAACTAATAGAAGAATCTGAGTGCGGCAATACTTAATATATTGCCACATAAGATGACAGATCAGGGATACCCAAGAATTAATTGCTCAATTGGAGATCAACATTTTTTGACCTTGCGGTGACCTTGGAGCAAGTGTTAGTGTTATGCCCAAGACATTTTTTGACAAACTCAAGCTTACAACCCCGGAGCCAACTTCAATCTCATTACAACCTGGCGGATCAATCAATCGATACCCTCGGGAATTGCGAAAAAACGTGCAAGAAAATATCGAGGATTCATTATACCCGTGGATTTTGTAGTTTTGAACATGCCACCGGACTCAGTATCAATCTCATTCTTGGACGACCTTTCCTTAGCACGCCTAATGCAAACATCAATGTCACGGTGGAGAGATTACATTCAACTTAAATGGAAAAGAAGAGAAGTTTGCATTCAAACCCAAATCGAGCTTAGCTTGACAAAGACACAAGATTGAATCGAAAATGAAGAAGAGTCATCATCGGTACCATCTCCGGAACCGGAGAATTCACCCGATAATTAATTAATTTTGGGAAGTCCCAGTTCGAGGACTTTAACTACGGACATTTATCAAGGTAAGTCATTAATTGATTATATTTACTTTATTATGTATTTACTTACGAGAAAATTCATGCCCCATATAAATAATTTTACGGTGTATCACAACTCGTGAAAATATTTATTGTGGAGGCTCAAAAATATTTATTTCGCATTATCATTTTTACTCCCTGCATTTATAAATTAGAAAATACAAAAATATAGTCACTATGTGATGGGTCCAACATGTCATACACTAAATTCCATATTTCACCTACCTTGGATAAGACATATACCACTCAAACCTCACCTACCACCATACACCACTACCCGCCATCTCTTTTCCACCGAAAGCACACACAAAACAATGGCATTGGGGTGAGCAATATCTTTGTATGAAGATGAGTGGAGGATGACCCACCACCATGGCGGCCGGCGCCATCACCACTGGCGGCCGCCAGGCTTCCAACTCCTCTATAAAAGGCCCTTCACCCCTCGCTTCTTCCTCACACCAACACTGCTTTACTCAGTATTCCAGTTAGTAGTTCGAAGTTCTAGTATCCAGAAAGCTTTGGGCTTTGTAGTGGAGAGAAGGAGAAGTAAGAAGGAGAAAGGAAGTGCTAAGTAGCAATAGAAAAATCTTTGAGAGAGGAGAAGATTTTGATAGTATTAGAATAATCAAGAGAGATTAGTGGAAGTGCTGTCCTAATGGAGTAATCAAGATAAAAGTTTGCTAGGGGGAGTTCTGTCAAAGTAAAAACAATCTTGCAATTTCTTTTCGGACGACTAACCCCTGGATGACTAACCTTTGGACAGCTGACTTCTACTTTTTATTCTAACCCTTCCATTAGTCTCTTGTTTGTTTTTGTTTGTGTACTAATCTTTTGCAGGATGAACCTTTGGAAGTCATTCACAGGGAGACGATCCCAACGTCTCCAGAAGATAGGAGAATCATCATCCAGAGCTCCGTCAGAGATGAGCTATGAGCCAGAGCAAGATGTGCCACCACATCCAGCCCCTGCTGCAGTGAGAAGGTTGACATCAACCTCACACCTCAAGTTTCATGGACAATATGAGAAGACAAGGTATGAACAATTGAAGGATCGTAGGTTCACTCTCACTCCTGAGATTGATCATGATCTCCTAATCCAAACAGGTATGGATGTTGAATTTGCTCGTATTTTTTGCTTCTTGGGATGGGAAACTTTTGCAAAAGTCACAGAGGGAGGTTCTAAGTATTTGACCATAGAATTTCTTAGCACCCTTCGTTGCACTGATGAAGGAGTCACATTTAGATTCATCCAAACACATTATTCTCTCACTTGGAGACAATTGAGTGATGCACTTGGTTTCCTACACTCTTGTGTCATGGACTTGAATGTAGCTTTAGAAGATTTCAATCAAGCCATAGTCTGGAAAGACCTGACCAATATAGATACATTCTTTGATGCAAAAGCCGAGACTTGCACTTACCCACTTTCCGCTTTTTCCACAAGTGGATACTTTTCACTCTTTGGCCTAGAAAGGATGGTCATAATGTTAGAGTAGGAGAGTTACAGTTGATCTATGCAGCTATTAAGAGGAGACAAATTTCACCGATATACATGTTAGTCCAACACTGGATAGCTGTACCATCTCTCCTAGGAAATGTTAATTGCACATCACTGATCACTAGAATTGCCAACCACTTAGGAATCTTGGATGATAATGCTCATGTTGCCTATATAGGGGATGATAGACTGTCATAGGTTTTGATTTCTTTAGTAAGGGACATATCTTAAAGAAAGTTGGAGATACTATTGTCATGTGTCATGCTATGTTGGGGAGATTCGGTTGCCTAACCCCGAACTTTTCATATATTGTGTGCGCCTTATCTCGTTGAATGTGCAGGCACAACCAATTAACATGCAGAGAACCATGCCGCCGACAGACACGTGCCCATGATCCGCTTTGAGGGAAGCGGACCCAGGACCACAAGGACCAAAGATTTGGAGCATACCGACCATGGACGTACCCTACACCGTCTCAAGCAGACATATCGTGTTGACCCGACCACCCAGATTTGAAGAAGGAGGCCCAAGTGAGCAGGGTGGAGATGCTCAGATTGTAGAGAATTCCAAAGATTGAAGTAGTCACTTCTACACTTCCGGGTACTTCGCAATACCCTACTCCCGAACCACCTCGTCACTCTTTTTTGGGTGTTGCATATTTGTTCCAAGGGCTGTACAACACGCCCTAGACATAAGGCAAGACCAGGTCAACCAAGACAACTACCAAAGAGAGTGGAATGACCGTACAGCAACGTAACATCACCGACCTTAGAGAAACCGTTGAACAGCCAGAATGAAGAAAGGAATGTCATGTCACGGACGCCGCCGCGGCGTCGTGAACCCTTGAATCAACACCGGCTTGGGGGAGTTGTCCCCGTTTGGCCAGGTAAGTCTCAATAACCCTGGCAGTTATCTATTTTTATATTTTTATTTATATTTTATTTAGTTTGTTTAAAATTTGCTTTGCTTTGTTTGCTAAAAAAAAAAACAAAAAAAAAAAGATGCATAACCATGAAAACCAAATAAAAAGTGTGTGTATAATTAGTTTGTTTGAAAGTTTGTTTAAATAATTTAGTAGTCTGTCTCTTGGAGATGATGAATAGTTGCTCTGTTTTGTTTTCTTACAAGTACCTATCATTGGTTTAGAATTCTTCCATGCCATGAATAAAATTGTTTACATTTGAGAAATTTGCTTTGAGCTTAAAAAATTTTGTGGGAGTAAATATCTGAGCTAATCTAGGTAATTGATAGATATGATATGAGATAGTCCGAGCTGCTATTTATCTTACTCCTAGTTGCACTAAATTCGGAGAATTGATTTGCGAAAATTTGAAAATTGCATGATGAGTTTCCTATATATGACAGAGAGTTTCAAAATTCCTACCATGACCATATATGTTTCTAGAACAGAAAACTCTTTCACTACTTGCTTAGTGTTGAGTTTAGTCAACCATTGAGACCCACGGGAACTTGTCATACAATTGCACTTACACACTCACACCACATACCCTTCATCTATTTGCTAGCCATAAAAGATGTTTCACTCCTATCATGGGAGTAAACAAAAAAATATTTTCCTCATCTTTATATTTATTCTCTAAACCCCAATTGTGCTCCATAAAATTTCAATTGTTATCTCTCAAATTATTCATTTGACAAAAGAAGAAACTCTGGGCTAAGCTAAAAAGAAAAAGGGAGATGAAAATGGACAAGTGTCCTACGGTGAGTAGAGCCTACCTCCCAAAAAAAGAGATGAATAATGAACACAAGTTCGAGGGCCAAGAGAGTCCACATCTCTTAAATAGAGAGAGAATAATGGACAAAAGTCCGAGGGTGAGTAGAACCCACCTCTCTAAAAAAAAAAAAAAAAAAAAAAATATATAATAAATAAATAGAGAGAGAAAATGGACAAAAGTCCGAGGGTGAGTAGGACCCACCTCTCTAAGAAAAATGAAAGAGAAAAATAAAGCTAAGCCTGTGTTCCCTTCTATGTCTTTGAAAATTAAAGAGAGATCAAAATTATCAAAAAAGGAGCATAGTAGAATTAGAATCATTAACCTATCATTATCACCACCATCCACTTCACAAATGCACTCCATACACTCACATTGTATGACTTGTTCCTTTGGATCCGTTGTTTGACTTTACAATATATATTTTGCAAGTATGCATACTAATCGTCTCTCTACCTATAAACTCGGATATAAGCTTTACAAGGTAAGTTGAAAGACATAATATATTTTGCCATGATCCATAAATGTCATATATCTTTTGTGAAGGCATCACATCATTGCCTTGATCCAAAAATAGCACATATGAGAGAATTGAAAGAGTCATACAATGGAAACTTTGATCTTCAAGTACTACGGTATGAATTATCTTGTATCTATGACTTTGCACTTTATTAATAATATGTGTTTGTTTGCTATGTTCTTACTTTATTCTAATAGTATGATTGATATAGATATAGTTTATGATAGATTTATGTATTTATTTGTAGAGCGCCTAATTCAAGACTTTCGAGTGGGTTAGGTGGTAAAGATATTTATGTAAGCATGGTGCTTATATATGATTTACCCCGCAAATGCACCTTATATTCCGGGCCGTGTGGTAGATCGCGGGTGTGATGCACTGTTGAGTCCTTTGTAATCCACCCTCCGTTTATAAGACACGTGGATAATGATTATGGGGATTATATTGTTTCGCTCTTGATTTTCCTTGATAACCTTCCCGATACATGATCTAGAGTTTACTATGCTATAGATGATAACATATGCCTTAGAGTAGATGTAATGACTTAGTAGATTAAATGCTATAGATGAACGTTTCTTGTAATCCTATGTTAAGTCTAACTTGTAGTAGTTAATCTCAATCTCTGTGTGTGATGCCTCTGCCTTTATTTATCATTATCATATCTTTATCATTATTGGTTTAACCCCCGCTAAAGTAAGCCCTAGTAATGAGAATCTATCATAAGTATGCCACTTATTAATTATGATTGTTCCCACCTTAGATTATTCCTCCCCGTGGTAGAATATAAATGATAAACCTGGATTACTCCCGGTGAAATGCTACAAATGGTATTTTTATCTCGTGCGCTTGGATAGACCTTTTATATTTATTTTATTAGATTGCAACAACACATATCACAAGTATCACACATGCATTTCCTAGCATTACTGGCTGGGGATGACAACCTAGCACATAGTAGTGTTAAGAGATGAACCACACCGAGTATCTTTTGATGGCATATAGCCCGAGGTGAGATTAACTCCACCTTAAGTTATAGTGACGTTAGATTTACCAATGAGGGGACCCGCTTGAGGTAGCGTGGTGTCGCGGGCTCGCCGCCATGATCGATCGTAGTGCTAGCTTGTCTTGTCTCTTGCTCTTTGATCCAGGGACTCGCAGAATATGACGTTTAGAGACCTTGTTGCTTTTTGAAGTCTCCCGTCTTACGTCCGTCGTTGACTTCTCCTTTGCTTTCTTGGTCGTCCCTTTTCTCGATTTGAATCCCTTTCTTTGTATCTTTCTTGGAAGGTTGTGCGTTTCCGAGCGTGTGATGAGCTCCGGGGTGGAAGACGATAAGGCGTGCCTTCTAGCTTGATGTTGTCTTTTTTGCCACCATTGCTCTTGTTGTTGTTGTACTTACGTTTGTAGGGGCTTCTTTGGCTTTTCCGCCATGCGACCGTGTTGTCCGGCCCTCGCTTCTTGTATTGTTGAGAGTTGTTCTGTTTCTTTCTTCGGGCCTTCCGTGTTCTTTCTCTCGGGAAGCAATCACGGGTTCTTTCTTCGGCGCCGATCATCTTCTCAACAAGAAGCTTGAATTGTTCATTGGTCCTCGGGTTGTCTTTGTAGAAGTCCGAGAACCGCCACCCTCGAGAAATTCCATTACCGAACGCGTCCACCACTTCTCTTTTTGTGATGTCATGCACTTGGGATCTCATCTCTAAATCTTTGGTAGTAGTCTCTCGGGATTCTCCCGCTTCGCTTGAGGCTCTTCAATTCGGCCTGAGTGATAGGATGGGTGATGATTCCTGCAAAGTTATCGCAGAATACTTTCTGCAAATCTTCCCAATATCTTATTGAGCCCTCTTCGATCTTGTCGAACCATTAGAGCGGTAGAGCTTCTAGAGCCATGGGAAAGAAAAACGGCTTTCGCATCATCTCTCCTCCTCCTAGCTCAATGGATTGTGAGTAGACTCTGAGCCACTGCTTGGGCTCTGACTTCCCATCATATTTTGAGTGGTTTGAAGGCTTGAATTTTGCGGGTAGCTTGACTTCTTGCAGATCTTTCCGCGAAGCAAGGGAATCTGTCGTAGCTCCCCGTTGTTCTTCCTTCGGTTTGTCCCGAGGATCTTGCTCCCTTAGTTAGGGTTCTTGTGGGTCTGTATGTGGACTCCGCGACTTCTTCTCGTCGGCTTGGTCTTGAGGTGGGATTAGCCCTCGGGGGTCTCTGGTTTCCACCATCCCTCCGAGGTCGCCTTGAGTTCACGGAGTTCTCCGGCGTGCCCAATCTCTCAAGACGTTGGACCGAGTTCTTTGAGTGTGCGAGTTGTTAGCCCTTGGCGTGACTCCGGCGGGATCTCTTTCTCGGATGGCTTTCTAAAGCGCTTCCTTGATGAGCCTCTCCCGTCGTTTAGGTTCGGGCGATCTTCAGGCGGTCGATCAACTCTTGCGGCTTATCTCGTGTTGTCGATGATCGTCTTGATTTCCCTTTCGGACTTCATCTTCTCATATTCGCGCAGTCGGCTTGGTATTTGTTCTAGGCTTGTTTGCGCTTGCTTGCTCTGTCTCGGCGTCCCCCCGTCAACTTGTTTCTCCTTAGCCTTGAGTGACGCTGGTCTTCTCCTTCATCTTCTTGGGTTCTTTCGTCCGCCGAGATGTTTGATAGGCCTTCGTCGGTGGATCGATGTCGGGGGCATCACGGAGGGTTAAGCGGCATGCGGGCTCATGCCACCATTAAGACTTCATTGGTAGCGGTTGCCTTTCGACGCCACTCCTTCCGTCCAGGGAAGATTCGTCGCTTGTCGTCCCTGTCCATCGTCGCTTCTTGACGGTCTGCCTTGGTGAGGGTTCTTGGCCACTGGATGATGCACTCTTCTGGCGTCCTTGTTAGGATGAGCCCTCGTTGCGCGCCCTTCAAAGGAATCTCCGGCTTCCTTTTTGGAAGTTGTCTTGATACGCCTTGTATGCGTGAACGCCGCATTGCATAGTCCGTTGGGAATTGGTAAGGTAATCCGGCCGATACCCGCACTGGCCGGCCGCCGCCTTTTGTCTCGAGCTGGGGTAGCCTTTCTTGAAAAAAATTCTTTGAATTGTCTTCGGTCCCCTTACCTCGAGCCGGAGTAGGAGTTCGGCGAAGTTGTCTTCGAGTCCGTCCCGGATCCTTGGATGCCTTCCTTCTCCGAGTCCGTCTCCGGTTTTTAGGTTCCGTGATGTAGTTCTCCGAGTCGGTGTCGAGCTTGTTCTCCGCTTCGAGGCGATGTCGGTGAGCGCCAACGCCGAGCTTCTCGGCGAGTTCGATTCTTCGGTCTTGGTCTCCTCGATAATGTAGCTTCAAGTCTTACCGTCGTAGTCGATTTCGCAAGTCCATGATCCGAAGAGGATCGCCTTCTTCGCCGATGAGCCCATAATGTCGTGGTCCGCCGGACTCGTGCTGAAATTCAACGAGAGCCCCTACTTGGCGCGCCATTTGCCGATGTTTTACGACCGAGAGCCCGCCACGGGGTGAACCGGGCGGTTTGTTCGGGCCTCGATGAACCCGAGCCCGGCGGTTTGTTCTTGCAGATTGACATGGAGAGCGGGGTTTTATATCTTTGGTTCGGGTCCTCGATCCTTGATCGAGTAAAGACCTTTACGCCCGGTCGGCGTGAGCCTTTTTTTTGATTGATGGGGTCAACCGAGAATCGGGTTGTCGGGTTTACAAAGACTTGATGTGTTCAAGTTGCGCTCTCCTCTACGAGGTGCTCTTTGGCCGCCTTTTATAGTCCAAGGAGCCAAAGAGCTTACTACGGACCTAGTCGGATACACGAGAGGGTTGTCCGTAGAGGATTCGAACACCCAACTCCTTACACGGTAATCTAACTAGGATTCTATCCTGATTACAACAGAAGTCTACCGTAGCTATGCTTCCATTGCCTTCTGGAGTTGTTTTCGGCCGCAGGCTAGGATAGAATCCTGCGAACAACTCAGAGTCCTTAGGTGATCCTGTATCCACACTCTCCTCTCTACTCCTCCACTTCTCTAGTTCTTTTTAGTCTTTAGTAGTATTTGGAGCAAGGCTAAGCTTCATTGGAGAGCTTGTACTTGGGAGAAGGAATATTCGGTATGAATACATTTATGGTTTATCCTCAAGTCTTGATCTCATATGCTTGTGCAATAGAGCTAGAGTATTTACATGTTATATTCTTGACATGTTGTTCTCGACACGATCATGATAGAAGAACTAGACTATAGTTCCTATGTCGTGGTTAGTCATATAGAACTTAGGGCCTAACCATTCATGCCATGTATTTGAGTAGAGTAAGAGTTGTGCTGAGGTGGCGGTTCGTTGTGGCTTTCGGGCCTGGTCCATATCTTAGCCCGTCCATCCGGAGGGTGGGGGTCGCAGGGGATATGGGTTGTACCTTAATACGCGGGCATGGTGCCCGGGCAAGCTGGAACCTTCGAATATGAGTGCATGCCACGGTTGAGGGGGTAGGCGGCTTGGTCGTGACAAGCCTTGACCGGCCCCTTAAAATCCCCCCACGCTCGTGTGTCTTTGTAGGAGTTCGTAGAATGCCTACCATAGGGCGGATGCTCCGGGAGGTCTCCCCCGTCCATCTCACTCTCAAACCTAAAACTCTAGTCATCTATGTTTGCATGATTATTAACTCGTTCTTTGCACGACTACTTTAGAATGTCCGCTCCACTTAGGAATATTCTTTATTCTTTATTTTCCTTTTATTCTTGAGGTTGGCCCAAGTGTGTGTCACACTATCTTAAACTATCATGACTTACCCCCGTATTGAGTATTGGTCAACCGCATAGACATGTTGTCTTGTTCATGCCCCCCGCTAGAGTCCTACACCATGCCTTCCTTTGGGAAAATATAAATAACGATACCCTGAATATCTCCGGGTGAAATGCTACAACGGTATTTCCGTGCGCTTGCGGACTTGTTCTGTAAATGCTATAGAATGCCACCCGACATCCCGTGGCGATGGTAGCCGGAATGTAACAATTCGGTGAAGTCGTTGTGGGAAGTCAACCCTGTGTTTCAAAGTGCTCTTGCCTTTTTGGCACTTGCGCTTAGAAAACGCAACAATCACAATAAAAATAGATCTAACATTCATCGCCCATACACTTGACTCTACCAGGCCAACCATACATCAACATCAGCAGGCAAGTTGTCCCAAAATGGTTCACCAACAACAGCAGCTACAGCTACACTCTAATGGTGACATTGCAAGTCACGAGCTCACGGCAACAGCAGCATGCACAAGTTGTCATCACCAAACCACCACCAACAGCGACATGCACACTCCAGTCACGCCAAAAGCAAAATAACATGGTTTCAGACCCGAGTCGCACCCAAACTCCATTCACAGATCACCAAAATGGGTCTAGTAGCCTGCAAAGAACATGGTGTCAAAAATTAACACTAATAAGAATGAATACACCAATTATCTATCTCATACCAAGCAATCAGAACTTTTAGCTATATTAGCATTAGACAGGTTTGATAAACGCAAGTAACATGTGAATGAATAACAACAGCAAGTTGCACTTCTCGGTTCTCAGCATGTACCAACTCCTACTATATTAACATCAGATAGTTGATAACCTAGGGGACCTAGCTAGCAGCTAGGCAGGAGGATTAGAATTCTGCTTGTGCAGAACCTCAAAATCATAGCATAAGCTTGTGGAGATTGTACTTGTATCATGCATGTGGCTATTATATGTACTATCATCATTGTCATTTGGAAATTACAGTAAAATAAAGGTCCCTACTAGAACCCTATCAAGGTGCCTATGATATGAAGATGTGTACCTGAACACAAAGGTAACTATTATATTATGTAAGTGCAATCAAGCTCTAAGTGGGTTTTTGGCGTTAATGACCACCAAATTAGGGAACTATGAGATTTGTGGAGATGATATGCAGGAAATAAAGGAGTTGATATACAAGTTCAAAGGCATCTCATGAGCTAGTTGATGGTGTTTCCGGATAAGGCGGTTTAAATTCTTTTATATTTTGAATCTTGAGTTTAGGAAACGTCATACTATCAAGAGGGATCCTAGGGCTCTTGGCTACATGTGAACTAAATGCTCAAAGCTTCAATCCACCCAAAGACTCAACTCTAAGCCAAAAGCGGCCAGATAACACTTTCTACTCCTCGTTGTTTGTAGGCGCGGCAGTGTAGCACCCCGTGGTAGTTCCGCGTATTAAGTGCGGCAGTGCCACACTTAACCGACCGTTGGGGAAATGTCGGGTATAAATACCATTCCCACCCCTCCCACAACGGTCACCTGGTTCATTTCATCTTCCACCTCGAGCAGACACCAGGAAACACAACATTTTGCTCCCTCTCTTCCTCCATTGAAGCGCCTTGAGCTCCCAACTCAATCTCTCACTTCCCACCACGGATTCTTGAGAGGAAAGGCAGCAAACTTCGATTGGAGACTGGATCTACTACTTCCCCACTCAAAAGAGCATTTGGTTCATGTTTGGCCAGAACCCTAGGGTTCTTTACTCTTGGAGCTTGCTCCTAGACGGCTAGGTGTCGCCCTTGAGCTTGCCTCCTTGTGTGGCAGCCTTGGGAGGTTTGTAACCTCACACAAAATCAATACATTATCACACATCTCTAGAGTTAACTCTCTAGATTTGTGAACGAGGGAAAAGGCTAGCCTTTGTGGTGAGCTAAGCCTTGTGTGGCAACCTCAACAACGTGGAGGTAACCCACCTTTGTGTGGCGACGGTGAACCACGGATAAATCCTTGTGTCACTTGTGTTCTTTACATTCTCGTATTTATATTCTCGTGAGCTAGGGTTTTCGTCCCGATCTACTTTGTTCTTTGGGTTCCGTGCACTTTTGGTTAGCTTTCTATGAAGTATTTGTGTGTAGGAACAAGGAGGAACCACGAGCATCAAGTTCTAACCCTCGATTCACTTTCTTGTCACTTTGGTTTCGTAAGGTGTTGCGGTGACGCTCCTACACACCGAGTGCCGCTCTCATTGCGGGCCGACATCGGTGCATGAGTTTCGATGTGTCGATTTTTAGAGGTCAGCCTATTCAACCCTCCCCCCTCCTCTAAGCTTCCATCAAATCCTAAATATTGACGTCGTTGAACTATATGAATTCATATATTCGATGTCATGTGTCAATTGGGCCAGCCATGGGTGGGCTAAGAAGGCCCAACCGGCCGCGGCCGCGGGGAGGGGGGGGCGGCGGCGCGGCGGGAGGTCGGCGCCCCGCCCCCTCCACCTTCCTCGTCTCCATCGCGCTTCGTCATCAAGTTAGGATTATCTTAGGACTTTTGGTGTAGGGATATTCTAATCATATAAGGAAGACCCTTATCAAGAAATAAATAAATATTGCTTGTAAAAGGTATTCGATCATATAAGGAAACCTTATAGAGATTGCTTAGATTACAAGTCCCACTAGCCGGGCTATATAAGCAAGGGTATGTAATCTCTTTGGGAGACAAGCAATAAACAAATAGTTCATGCCTCTCCCGCCCAACCGCCAAAGCGCTCTTGCCCCTCTCCTCTGGCCAAGACCGCCACGCCGCTGCCCTCCCCTACTCCCGCCGACCCCAACGCCGAGCCGCCGCCCCTCCGCCGATCTCTACGCCAACGCCGCCGCTAATTGATGAGTTCGTTGGTGACGTGTCACCGCGGGCCCAATTTAGTTGGTTAGTGACATTCGAGGAACCAACTATCGTGAATTAAAATAGGAGGATGAAATCGCATATGATCAAGTTGATAAATTTAGAGGATAATGATATGTTATATGAGGTCTTAATTTTGAAGTTTCAACCAATAGAAGAACCAAGAATATGTGAGTGATTATAAATATCCTCATGATCAAAATATGGGCCAACTTTATAGCTACACCATAGTTTTAATAACATCCATGATACGAGCTACTCCATAGTTTTAATAACATTATGCATGCGAGGATTCCGCTGATCCGAGACACACATCGGCGGCAAACTTGACGGTGGTGATGATGGTGTAGACGGTGGTGAAGGTGTTGAGGACCGTAGAGAGGATGAAGAAGAGGGGGGGAGGCGGGCGATGGCGACGTGGCGGCTACGGGCGGTGTGGGCGGCGAGGGCGTGTGGGGCGGCGCTCGGCGGAGGCAATCGGGCGACCGAGAAAAATGAGGCAATTTTCGGAGTTACCAGCGGTGGCAACCTACCCGCCCAAAGATCGTCACCTTGGTATATTTGCCGCGCGCCCTACCCGCCCATGTGGAGAATGTTGTGGTTGCGGGGTCGAGGTTGGCCACGAGGGGGTCGCCGTGGTTCATGCCCTTTTAGTTGTTGTCGATGGTAGGCATGGTGAAGACGTGGTCGACGTTAGGGTGGTCGTCATTGGCGTTGGCGTCCTTGAGGACGTCGTTGCCGCTCATGGCGCCCATGGTAGCGTCGTCATCGTTGATGTTGTTGGCGATGTCGTCGACGGTACCGGTGTTGAAGACGCCCTGGTTGGCGATAAGGTGTTGTCGTTGTTGTTCATGTCGCCGTTGTTGTCTAGGATGTTGGGGATGCCGGGTTGAGATTGGCGATGTCGGCGCCGACGTCGGCGATGACGTTGAGACGCCCTTGTTAGAACTCCAAATTTTCCCAATGTCAAAGATGATGTTGCTAGTGACCGGGAACTTATTTACGCCATTGTAGTAGCCATCAGACGTTGGCCTAGTTGGGTAGGCATCCTTTTCGCCGGAGAGCATCCGGGTAGGGACGCGGTGGTAGCCTCCTATTTCGATCGACCGATCCGGGTCGCGCTTTTGGGGCATCCTTGGGGGTAGGCGTGCGGATTTTCTTGTTTGCGCTGGGCGTCGTGATCAAGGAGGGAATGGTGTCGCCGGGCGCCCGGGAGGAGTTTGTTGCCGCCACCTGGCACCCGTGGTAGGAGCGCATCCGAGGAGGTCGAATTGCAAGCAAAGATATCCGCGAGGCCGGCGAGCTTCGTGAGGGCGGTGAAGTTGGCCTAGATTTCCTTCACGAAATCACCCACCCACACTCGAAGATCCTCGCCCGGAGCTCGGCGATCTTGTGGTCAAGTATCCATCTTTGATCTTGGCGTTGGTGGTGTCTCGAAGCCGATTAGGTGGTGGGATATTGTTATTCTTCTAGATATTGGATTCACTAGCATCGCAAGGATTGTGCGATCCGAGATACACACGGCTTGCAAACTTTCCTAGTTAGTGTGATGATGGTGTAGACGGTGGTGAGGGCTGTTGGGGACCGTAGAGAGAGGAGGAAGAAGCTTGGGGAGGCAGTGGTAAATGGTGACAGCCTTTGAGTGCGAGGCAGCGTGGGTGGTGAGGCAACGTGAATTGGCAATAGGCGGCGCTTGTCGACAAGTAGAGCAAAGTGGCAAGCGCATGAGTTACCATTTGTTATTTTAACAAGGGTGTTGAGTGCCACCAAGACACATTTTTAACGTCAACATCCTACCATAAAGGGGGTGAAACTATACATTATCATACTCATATACATTTATAACTCACATATTTCCACTTGTAGTGTCCAATTTATTATTGAACCATCTATACAAGAAACAAGTGGAAAAGGCACCAAAATGATAAATTTAGGGAAAGATATGTTTATTAACATCCTTCACCCCAATGAAAATGAGCCCAACACGATGCAAACCAAACCGAGCAAATGGCATGGCACGACTTTTGAGTTTTCATAACAGCCCCACCCCCGCCAAAGCCCGAGTTTTAATAACATCAAGACGTGCGCGGCGCGCATTCTAAGGTGCACCCGCACCCACTTTGGTGCCAAACCGGCCCAACCTTGGTGAGGTGGTACATTAAGTGCATAGGAGTACAGCTCAATGTGTGGCCGGTGAAGAAATCCATAAAACAAGCCCAAGAAGTCGAGGCCCAAATCCAACATGAAATCATACCGGGCCGCAGGACATGGGTTTAGTATTTTGGGCATAACTTTTCATACGAAATCGGATTTGGTGATCTAATAGTTTAAAAACGAAGCTTACTCCGAGGCCCACGCACTCCTACAAAATTTCAGGCCAAACGGCCCATATCTTATCTTGCGCGGGCGCACCAAGTGGTGCGCGCACACCCTTATGGAGGCGGTTGGGCCCATCCTTCTCGAGGCGGTTCATCACTTTCCAAAAAGTATGTTGCCGACGTTGGTTGGTCGGTTTGGGCTAATTAGGAAGGTGTTCCAAGGTTGGTTTGGATCCTTCCATGTGAGGATGGCCATTTTCCAAAGAGCCCCCTCTCCTCTACCTATAAAAGGAGGCTCTCCCCTCATTCAACACACACCAATTCCATACAACACAAGGAGGAGCCACAATGTAATAGAGAGGAGAGAGTTCCATTCTTGTTCTTCTTCCCCTCTTAGTTCTAATGGAGAGTGAGAGAGGAAAGGCTAGAAGGAAGTTTGGTTCCTTCTACCAGGAGTTGTCGGTTCGCCCCCCGTGTGTGCGGTTCCTAGGACTTCTGAGTGCGAGTTGTCGGTACCCGCGCGGTTCGCTTGTACCTCTACAAGCTACTTACACTTTGGTGAGAAAGCTTGTGATTATCTTTCGGCTTATTGTTCTTCAAGTATATTATCTTAGCCGTTGTAGACTTGCGGGATTGGTAGTCGTACCTTCGGGGTCGTAACTCTTGGAGAAGAAACTCTTTGACCGGGAACCTTGTGCGACCCAAGAGTTGTGGATGGTAGTGCAAACGTGGTGTTTGGGCTAGCGTTCACCTACCTTTTGCGGTGCATCCCACGGTTGAGGGGGGGGTAGGCGGCTTGGTCGTGACAAGCCTTGTCCGCCCCTTGAAATCTCCCCACGCTCGGGCCGTGTCATAGAGCTAATTGTGGGACACTCTCCTTTGGGCGTGGCCGGTGCCCGAAGTGAGTAGACAAATGCGACTTTAGAAATCCCCGCCTCAAAACCCGAGCCCATAAAGATACCTCACTATCCATAGTTATCCTAGGGTGACCCTACTCAAAGATTAGAGCGCAACCGTTCCCTATGGAAAATACGATACCCCGAATATTTCCGGTGAAAGCTACAACGACAATTCCGCGGCGCTATGGATTTATCTCGTGTGCGTTAAGAAACGCCAATTTGGGGTCGTTGAAGATGAGGTAGAAGAGGAGGAAGACGGCAGGCGGGCGCGGCGGCGCGACGGGGCGGCGCGGGCGGCGGTGTGGCAAGGCAGCGGCGTGGAGGTGACAACGCAAGGGTAGGGTAGCCGGCCGCCGAGGAAAAGGGAGAGGGAGAGAGAGAGCTTAGGGTTTTGGGTGTTACCCCTTTAATTTTCTTCTTTTAAGATTCAATTGTCTACATACCCCTTGTATTTATAGTCCGAGGAAGACTTGCATGCTAAGAAAGATCTAGAGGTTTCCTTATAGATTGGAATTCATATTTTACAAGCAATCTATTTATTTCATATTTTATTCTTATCTTTATTCCCTAAATATTCCTTACTTAATTGCGGCAACTTACATAGCGTGTTTACTGAGAACGCCGGCGGTGGGCCGGCCAGAGGCGGCAGCCGCCAGCCAGGGCCTTGGGCCCTTGTCGGCGTTTTTTAGGCCCCCTTGTTGGGCCCTTCTCCCGGGCGGTGCTCCTTTGGTTCATGACAAACATCCAAATATGCTTTTATGTGGGAGCTACATCGTAGCGGGTTGTTTATGTATAGAGCTCGTTAGGATCATAGACTTTACCCGATCTTATGATATTATGAAAAGCATATCTCATAGATTATTATATGCATTGGTATAAAGGCCTAGGCCATGTTTAAATACGTCCAATATTAAAATGTCTTCTATTATCTTTTTTTATGATGAGCAAGTTTATTTGAAGGGCGATGCGTTAAAGTTCTAATTACCTAGGAACGGGAGAATGCCACGGAGGTAAAAGTCAATTGGAGAACCTATGTCAGAAATTATCAATAGTTAAATCAACTGAACAACAGCTGGATCACCAATCAACAAAAAAGCAGGTGATCTATAAAAACATCTCTCTTAGAAATTATCAATAGTTAAATCAAATGAGACAAATGTGTAAATATTAACTGAAATGCCATAATGTTTTGATAATAAGTTTCTTATATATGTAAATTCCTCAAACACAAATCTTCTACTACCTTCGATTTATAGTTCGTTTTTTTAGCTTTTTCTTAGATGCATGTGCATGCAAGATTGTGTGGATGTGGACATTAGTGTGTTTAGATGCATGCAAGATTGTGTGGATGTGGACACTCAATCCAACCGCTAGGATGACCTATAAAATGGAACAGAGGAAATAGATTGTTACTCGATGACCATCAGATTTTTGTTGCACATAATTTTCTTCTACATAGCTTGTTTGGAGGTTTGCTTGGAGGAAGTGAATATAATCTGCTAGATTGATATATAGCAGTTGGAAAGTTTGTCAAATATACTATAGCATTATACAACTGCTTGGTTTTATATCATATAAAAAAAGGTACAGGCCATGCTTATCATTTCTAATTTTTATATAGTTATTATATACATGTTTAAAGAAAGTTTTTTTTGCCGTGTACATTCAGTATTATAATAATATTTATCTAGTTACCATCATCCAACTAATGTGTATGTAATGGCTGGTGTTGTTGCTCGAGAGCAAAGACCACGGCCGTCGAGACTCAAGAGTGGTGAGCCAGGGGGCTAGGGACGGGACCTAGCTAGGCACAACGTGTGAGGGCAAATGGTAGTGGTGCAGGTGAAGAGGAGAAGTCGCCTCGAGAAGTGTAAGGTGAAGAGGAGAAGTCGCTTAGAGTGTAAGTTAAATTTGCTCTTAGGAGCATGTGGAGGTAGACCAAATGGATACGCATTGTGATCCGTGCTAGCACACTTCTCAATGCACACCGCACGAGAAGTGTGCTAGGGATGGATCACAATGCGTATCATATGGTTCACGATGTGGGAGCACCGAGGAGATAAATGCATTAAAACTTTCGAATTCGAGAGGAAGCGGTGGTGGCGGCATAACGGGGGGGAGGGTATGGTGGCGGCGGCCTGTCTCGCACCGGAGGTCCGGAGGGGAACGCCTTAAAATTTCTAGTTAGTGATGGTTCAATGAACATCCAACGGAGGATAAAACAACGGATAACATGACAGAATCGGCAGATGAAAGGCCAGAGAATGGTCCCAGCTTTCGTACTTAGGTCATGTTTAGTTCCCAAACAATAACCCAAAATTTATATTCTCCATCACATCAAATCTTTTAACGCATTATTTAAGATTAAATAAAGGTGCATAAAAACCAAATTTAAAGATTCTTGGTCGAAAATTTAACAAATCTTTTGGGATAAATATTTATATATTTTAACAATAATTACCAAATACAAACGAAAAGTCTTCAAATTCATCAACCCAAAATATTTCACCAACTAAACAAGATTAATTGGGCGTCATCGTCGCCATTACCTCTTGGATGACGGGGAAAAAAAAACAGGCCATTGCCAATGGTCAATGCGCAATGGCAGAGCGATTCCAGAGAGTTCCGCAACTACCAACCGTTCCCCAGCGACCGCTCTATCCATTCCTGTCCCTTTCCTTGGTCTAGCTCACTCACTGACCTCGCTTTACTCACCCACTGACGACTGGGCCATACATAAAATGTGGCCCCAGCTATCACTGTCCAGCGGCAAGCGCGCAACGGTCCTATCAAGAACTTTCTAGAACACCACGCTCCCAAAACACATGCTCTCAATCAAGTCTCATCGCGCACTCTCCCACGCTATAATTCCAATTCCAGTTTCCAAAGCGCAGGCGCAGCCGGCGCATCGATCTTGGGAATCGAAACGTGGTCCACGCCCTCGCCCGGCTCGAGAAGCCACTCGCACTCCTCCCTCCTTCTAGAAGCTTCCATTTCCGGACGCCATGGAAGACGACTACGACTTCCCGGCGGCCGGCGGGTACGACCCCATGGGAATGATGGGGATGGGGATGGGGATGGGAGGCCTGGGGATGGGGATTGGCGGCGCCATGGGGATGGGGATGGGGGCTACGGCCTCGGTGGCCCCATGGGGATGGGGGCTACGGCGGCCTAGGCGGCGAGGACGACGACGAGGCCATGAAGGACCTCCAGGCCGGCGCTGGAGCCGAGGCAGGGGCAGCGGACGACCCTCCTCCAGCGGAGTTGAAAGTGGGAGAGAGAGGGAGATCGGGAAGGAGGGGCTGAAGAAGAAGCTGGTGAAGGAGGGCGAGGGATGGGACCGCCCCGGCGCCGGCGACGAGGTCGAAGGTGAGATAGTACTGAGATTGGCCTCTCTGTCCTGCCTTCCGATTCTGAAATTTCTGGTGAGACGAGACGAGACGGGACTGGGGGTGGATTGGGAAACGCCTGCTCACTGGATTGATTGATTTTGACGGCGCAGTTCACTACACGGGGACGTTGATGGACGGCACCAAGTTCGACTCCAGCAGGGATCGCGACTCTCCGTTCAAGTTCAAGCTGGGCCAAGGTATCATCACACTGTTCTGGCATTACACTACCTCATTTGGAAATTGGAAGCAGGATCAAGTTTAAGCCATCATGTAGATAGATTTGATAACAGAATCCTGCTGGCTTTATGAAATTTGTTTTTCTTTCTAGAATTGGTCAACTACATTACTAACGCTGATGTACAGTACTGTATATTACAATTAACATACAGTAATTAGCACCGAGTCTGGCGAACATTATTGACTTCCAACGACTAATGGAAGAGGAGGTATCAGGATTGACTTACAAGTAGCTGATGTGCATATTCACTGCTTTTGTCCATATTGTATATGGATTCAGTAGAGGATTTTTGAAATCATACTAGGTTCTTTAATTTGGCTGACAGCACTTTGATAATGTAGTTCTGGCATCTTAGTAGGTATTTTAATTCCACTCTATATACTTTACTTTGATCACACTTTACTTTGATCACTGAGCCAGCAGGATAGCGGATTTGAGACTGATTATGTACTGTCTAGCAAAATACAAATGTAGGGAGGGTTAGTAGCAGCAGATTATGTTTTCCTTTGTTGCTGCAGTTATTCTTCAAATGTTGTTTCCATTTGTGATTGACCAAATTATTACAGTATGACACATAGCAATGAACAAGACATTAGGTGATTTGAGATATTAAATGGTAGTTACAAAATTTAGTTACTGTACCAGACGCGTCTAAATGATCCGTATCTTAACATCCTGATTTTAAATCAAAATTAACTATTCCTCATCGGAGTGGAAGAACAAATACTTTGTTTCAGGTTTTGTTTGCACATTGAAATTGAAAGTGACTGGAAGTTTTGCGTTGTAGATTCTGTCAATTATACTGCATGCAGAGCATTCTGGTTAGTGTGTATTGTTTTGGTCCTACTAGTTTACTATTATGAAGTTGTATATCACATGAGTATTCTCCATGTGGTATAATTAAACTTGACTTGCTTAAAGTATACACTACGGTGAAATGGTGGATGTTTCTAAAGTAAACAATAATATTACTCCCTAGGACAAGTTATAAAAGGATGGGATTTGGGCATCAAGACCATGAAGAAAGGCTTAAAATGCTGTTTTCACCATCCCACCGAGCTTGCATATGGTGAAGATGGCTCACCACCGGTCATCCCTCCAAATGCCACGCTGCAGTTTGACGTTGAGCTTCTGTCATGGGTGTGTATCAAGGACATTTGCAAGGATGGAGGCATTTTGGTAAAGGTACTAGCCGAGGGTGATAAGTGGGAGAACCCCAGAGATCCTGATGAAGTTATTGGTACTGTACCATGTTCTACTCTGTTTATCGATTCCATTTTGCCTTTTCAGTGACCAAAATTTTTTAAAGGTTTATTCGGACATTTCTACAGTTAAGTATGAAGCAAGGCTTGAGGATGGAACAGTTGTATCGAAATCTGATGGTGTTGAGTTCACTGTGAGAGATGGTATGTTGGCCATTTTTTTTTAGTAATTGCACTGTAGTTCTAGCTTTTAAAAAGTCAAATCCTTATGCAAGAATGTTGCGTTTCTTCCAGGCGTATTCTGCCCTGCCATATCAAAGGCTGTCAAGACTATGAAGAAAAACGAGAAGGCCCACCTCACTGTCATGCCACAATGTGAGTTTGCAGTATGTTAATTATTGACTCTTTGGTACAACGTGTGAGCTGATGTATATCTAACATGTGGTGTGTATGATGAACAGATGGCTTTGGTGTGAAAGGTAGATCAGCCTCTGGACAAGAAGCTTCCGTGCCTCCTAATGCAACATTGCACATTGATCTTCAAGTGGTGTCCTGGAAGACAGTCACTGAGTTAGGCAATGACAAAAAGATCCTTAAGAAAATCCTTAAGGAGGGTGAAGGCTATGAGCATCCCAATGATTGTGCAATTGTCCGAGGTACATGATAACCTATGATGAATTGTTTCTTTCACATAATCTCATAACTGAATTTGTGGTGATGTTCTCTTTGTTTTTAATTTCTAGTTCACATTATAATATTTTTGCTTTCCAGTGAAACTTATTGGGAAGTTGGAGGATGGTACCTTATTTGTCAAGAAAGGTCATGATGGTGAGGAGCCATTTGAGTTCAAGACTGATGAGGATCAAGTAATTGAAGGGCTTGACAAAGCAGTACTCAGCATGAAAAAGGGAGAAGTAGCCTTGGTCACTATTCCTCCTCATCATGCCTTTGGAATTAATGAAACAAATCAAGATCTGGCTACAGTTCCACCTAACTCATCTGTTTACTACGAAATGGAGCTTGTCTCATTTGATAAGGTAAATGTGCAATGCCAGAGCTTCTATGGTGTATTGATCGGTAATGAAATCTTACCTACCGTTTCATACAGGAGAAAGATTCATGGGACCTGAAGAACATTGCTGAGAAGATTGAAGCAGCTGCTAAGAAGAAAGAAGAAGGGAATGTGTGGTTTAAAGTTGGCAAGTATGCCAGGGCTTCTAAGAGATATGAAAAGGTCAAAATTTTGAGTACTGTGTTTCAAAGAACCTTTTGCACCTTCTTTGCATTATGCTAAAAATGGTATTTAAGATTGTTTTGCTCTTTCCCAGGCTTTGAGCTTTGTCGAGTATGATAGCTCTTTCAGTGAAGAAGAGAAGCATCTATCAAAACCACTTAAGATAAGCTGCAAGCTCAACAATGCTGCATGTAAACTAAAACTTAATGACTACAAGGAAGCAAAGGAACTGTGTACCGAGGTACTAGAAACAGAATAAACTGAAATATCTTGGGCATTATATATATAGTAAGAAAAAACATGTGCTTACAATAAGTATTGGTATTTAGGTCCTGGAATCTGACAGCACAAATGTCAAGGCCTTGTACAGAAGGGCACAGGCACACATGCATCTTGTTGATCTTGATTTGGCAGAGGCAGATATCAAGAAAGCTCTAGAAATAGATCCTGACAACAGGTAATACTTTGTTGGTACTGTTTACTTGATTAAATTACAGACCCTGGACATGCTAATCATATGTAGTACTGAAGTTGGCTTACTGAAAATCCTTTGAGAATAACTTGCCAGCTAATTCTGTTACATATCATATTTTCAACGCAGTCAGGGAAATCAACAGTTGATGGCATCAAATGCGCAAGCACAACTCATTCCTTTGCAATATGTTCTTATGCAGAAACTCTAACCTGCATGTTGATACAACTCATTCTCTTTATCAGGGATGTGAAGATGGGGTACAGGAGGCTAAAGGAGAAGGTCAAGGAGTACAAAAGAAGGGATGCCAAATTGTATGGCAACATGATCTCCAAGCTGAGCAAGCTTGAAGACACGGAAGACAATGTAAGTTCCCTCCTCAACCCTCGCCCTTACTTGCCCTGTGATACCTTGATGGCCATTGGTCTAACTGTCAATTTGCTGCTGTTGCTGCTTCCTCAAGGATCAAATGAGTCAAGCACTAAACAAGAAGCATGGCTTATTATGGTCAGTAGCACAAATGCTTAGGAGATTCTTCACTACCGATGGTAGCAAGGGCTCCACGCTGTGGCTTGTACTGAGGCTATTGATTCCGGTAATACTATTGGTTGCAGTTTGTGTAGGTTACTACATGCACAGCAGTGTTCAAGAAATAGACTGCATGAACTGTTAGTTGAGCAAGGTACCTGTGCTCGCCTTCTCTGCTTTTCACGGGACAAGTGTTTATAGTCGTATAGATATCAGTATTATGTTTGTTAGTTGTGTGGGTTGAGAGGACTTGAGGGTGAAGTCTTGACTACTTGTACTGTATTGTTCAACTGACTTGTCTAATAGTTACTTCCTCTGCCTCAAAAATAAAACATGATACCGTTTTTTCATTCTTGAGTTTACTAGATTTATATAAAATATTATTATTATTTTATCTATTATAAATAAGTTTACTATTCAAAGATTGTTATACGATTAATCTAATTACACATGTTACTTGTCAAACTTGAGATTGATTTACTTTGGAAAAGTGAGCTTTATATTCTTTTTGTGCTGAAGGAGTATACATAGTCTTCATGGCGTTGTGATATTATGCTACTGGATTTTTGCAGTATATCTTGTGTTTGAACCAAATAAATTTTCTACTAACAACTCAGTTTTCAACTGGAAAATCCTAGGCGAAAAGCCATGCAAGACACTGTCTATGTAATCGACGGTGGCGCCCCGGCGCCATTCAACTTGGAGGCATAGATAATGTAGGCTCCTAACTCTATGACCGTAGTCTTGTCCTCTCCTCCTGGCGAGAACCTAGCTCTTGTTATGTGTACCCGTCGGCGGCGACGTCGTGGCCCTCTTGAGGGTGCCAATGTGGAGGAGTAGATTACAGCTCTTGCTGCAGGCATGTGTTCTCTTGTATGCTCTCCACCATGCTGCTATCCCCCATTGCATAAGGTAAATGCCTGGTTGCATAGGCCATTAAGTGATTTTGGTGTTTGATGAACAACATGACCATTTGGACTAACAAAATTTGCTAGTATATAAGTTCAAATCGATGCAAGATTGGATGGAACTTACGAAACATGAAGATTGAAAAGATCAACACCTAAAGCAAAAAATTAGAGGTTATAGAAGACCTATAAGACATGCTAGACGTCCAAAGTACAATATGGAAGTCTAGACGCGAAGACACGAAGAAATGGAGTTCAATGCAAACTGTCAGTGCTATAGAGAATAGGACGGGCATAGTGCATAATCGAGGGTTTAGTGTCACTGGATGACTCCAATGATTGCAAAAATGAGAAAGCTTCGAGGGCTGAAGGTTGACGACTAGAGAAAGCAATGCTGAACAAAGAGGTTAAAGAATGGAAATGATTCTCAAATAGCTAATCTAGGAGGAATTCTATTGGCTATCAATGATAATTTACAAATAGCTAGCTAGGTGAGATATCTAAATAAAAATAATAAACACTATAGTGGAGAGTTATATGAGAGATATTTCTAGGAGATCGTGCTAGATTAGCTATTTGAGAGTCGCTAGCTATTTAATCTATCTCCTTGATACAATGAAATTGATACTTTTTAATTATTTCTATACCTCATCTAACTAGCTTTTTGCAACTTGACATTAAAAAGAGTCCTCATAGCCAACAAAATTCCTTCTAGACTAGTTATTTGACAACCATTGAGGACGCCCTAACTCTAGTGAGGGCATCAAAGCAAAAGTGTTGACGGTCACTAACGACACATTTTTATCGTCAACATTCTACCAATAAGGGGTTGAAACTATACCTTACTACACACATATACATTTATTATTGACATAATTCCACTTGTAGTGCCAAAATAATTTTATACGAGGATTTATATAAAAACCAAGTGGAAAATGTACCAAAAGGCGCCTCCCCGAAAGCGCATTCCTGAAGAACATCAAGCCCAAGGGAGAAAAGTCCATAAAATATCAATATCCAAACACAAGCCCAAGAGGTCGAGGCCCGAATCCAACATGAAATGATAAACGGGCCGCAGGACATGGGTTCAATATTTTGGGCATAACTTTCTCATACGAAATCGGATTTCAGTGAACGAATACTCGAAACGAAGCTAACTCCGAGGCCCACGTGCTCATGCAAAGTTTCAGCCCAAACGGAGATCATACTGGTGCTTGGCGCACCTTAGGGTCGTAGCGCACCCCCTCACGGAGGCCAAAACGGCCCATCTTCGCCCCTGGCGGCCCATCTCGACCCGAAAAGTGGAGGCGGTGTTTGCTTGCCCGTAAGGCGGTGCGGGATTAGTACCAAATAGCTTAGCCAAGATAGGATCCCATGGTGAAGGTCCTACAAATAGATGGGCACTCCCTCACTTGTAACACACACCTCACAATGTAGCCTCTCTCTTCTTCTTCTTCTTCTTCTTCTCCCTTTCTTCTTCTTCTTCTTATTCTTCTTCTCCCTTTCTTCTTCTTCTTCTTCTACTTCTTCTTCTTCTTCCTCTTCTTAGTAGGATTAGTAGTTTAGGATGTGGAGCTAGGCAAAGCTACCAAGGAGGGCTTGGCTCCTTGGAAGATGGATTCAGGGGAATAAATCTTTCTATGGTATTCTTCCAAAGCCTTGCTCTTATCTTATCTTGGTTGTGCATTAGGATTAGAGTCTTCATGTTATTTCTATGCCTTATGATTTATCTTATGATCTAACATGTTGTTCTTGACATGATCATGACACATGAACTAGTCTATAGTTTCTATGTTGTGATATCGTCATATAGAACTTTATGCTTAAACCATTCATGCAATATAATTGGGTAGTGTCGAGATTGTGCTGAATGGCAGTTAGTTGTGTCCTTCGGGCTTGCTTGTGTTCTATTCCGTCCATCCGTAGGGTGGGGGCCATGGGGACATGAGTAGTGTCCTAGTATGCGGGACGTGGTGTCCAGGATGCCGTGTATCCTTCGAATATGAGTGCATGCCACGGTTGAGGGGGGTAGGTGGCTTGGTCGTGACAAGCCTTGATCGCCCCTTGAAATCCCCCCCCGTTCGTGTGTCTTTGTAGGGAGTTCGTAAATGCCTTCCATTGGGCGGATGCACCGGGAGGTCTCCTCGTCCATTTCATTCTCGCCTCCGACCTCCCGCTCATGCGTGTTGCCCGACTATCAACCGGTTCTATGCAATGACCATGACTAGAATCAGTATGCTCCACTTAGGTCTTCCTTTATTCCTTATTTATCTTTATCCTTGAGTGTGGCTTGAGTGAGTGTGTCAAGTTATCCCTTTACCGTTCCTTTATATCTCTGTTATGAGCATTGGTCCATTACATAGTCATGTTATCCTGTTCATGTCTTTATTAGATCCTTTTCCACCATGCCTTCCTTTGGGAAAATATAAATAACGATACCCTGAATATCTCCGGGTGAAATGCTACAATGATAGATCCGTGCGCTTGCGGATGAATATCTTAATTGGCAAGATCTATCACCGTTGATGTACCTAGTGTTGTCACCGACACGGTGGTTTCGCTTAGGAATGTCAACGGCGCATTTCTCGGCGCCATTATTAGAGATGGGTTCTAAAACCTGTTTCTAGTGATTGCGCTTAAGAAATGCAACACAAAGCACCAGAGAAAAGGCCCCAATGTTTGGTAGTTCCATAGGTCGAATTCAAATGGTTAGTGCATGTGGCATCATCATATTTATGTTGTGGGTGCAAGGCTTTTCCGGTGCTCACTACGCGATACTAGTTTGCCCAATGGCTAGTTTAGCCCTTTGGGGCTATATATACCCCCCTTCTTGGCCTACCTATTTGAAGGTTCTTAGAGTGTGCTCTAACCCTTTGCAGTTGTTTAAGAGTAGATTTTGTGATTAGTGTAGTTGCTTTGGAAAGTGCTTATGCTAGTTAGGCCACTGCTTATGTACGAGGTCTAGTTTTAGGCCCGATGTTTAGTGGGGTTTGCATATCTCCTATCACTTTCGATACTTGTGCGCACTATTATTTTTACTTAAAGGGGCTTGTAGTCTTGTGAGATCACACTAATCATGATTGTAGTGTGGCCGCCACCATTGTAGTAGAGGGAATGAGGCCCCACCCTAAACAACATACTTGAAGGCATCTAGGCCCCCTAAGTGGTTTCGGTAATTAATGACAACGTAAGATTATTGTGACTAACGTATGTTTTGTAGAAACGGACTGAGTTAGGTCTCAATAATGGTTCGTATGCCCTCGTGATGGAAATCGTTTCGGTTTTCAAAGGATGGACGACAAGGTTAAGGATGGTTAGTTCCGATTGTCGACGGAGTTGGGTGACATCGGATTAGTCGTTAAGGCTTTGTTTTTCTTTGGCCGTACTAATAAGGGGGTGTTTAACGGGTACCTACCTAGCGCTAGGTAGCTACAAAATGGTTGAGAATGTGTTAGGTTTTGAAGTTGTTCGCGAAAAGAGTTTGAATTGGAAGTGAAGCGGGCTTCAAAACAATGCGCCGGACGCCGCCCAACGTCCGGCGTGTTGGCTCACGGTGGGATCGAAGACCATGCGCCGGACGCCGGGCGCGTCGGGCGATGTCGGGACGCACTACGAGAGGGTGTTTCGAGATGATTGCGTCCGGACGCCCGTTTGTTGCGCTGCCGGCGTCGGGCCCGAACCGGCAACGTGACGGACGGATTGGAATTTGAATTTAGTAACGCGGACGACGCCAGTGGTTACCTTTCGTCCGGCGCCCCGGCGATCTTTGTATTTTGGGGGAAACGGTGGAATTTTTGGCCCTTGGCTATAAATACCACCTTGGCTCCTCCATGCTCTCTCTCTTGCCCATTGTTTCAACTGAAGGAACCCTTTGAGAGTAAGAGAGTGCAAGAGCCTAGTGAAGTTTGAGAGATTTGTGAATCAAAGGCTAAGGACTTCATTAGTGCTATGGAGTAAACAAGTGTGCATCCACTCATCTCATTAGGCTTGAGAGGTCAAGTGAGAGTTTGGGCTTGTTACTCTTGGTCATCGCCATCACCTAGACGGCTTGGTGGCGGTTCATGGCTTGAAGATCACCCGGTGGAGCTTGTGGATGACTCAAGCGAGCTTGTGGCGGTTGTGGGTGATTCACCACGACGGAGTGTCGAAGAATCAGCCCATAGAGAGCACTTAGTTCTTTGCGAGAACTAAGGGGAGCGATACTCTTGCGAGAGTGCTCCAACGAGGACTAGTGGGGAGTGGCGACTCTCCGATACCTCGAAAAAAACATCGTCGTGTTCCTTTCCCTCTTTACTTTGAGCATTCACTTTCCGCCATTCTATTTCATGTCTTTACATTCCTAGAATTGTCATGCTAGAGTAGGATTGGAACCTAGGGTGCAAAACTTTGTACGGTAGTTGCTAGAATCACACATAGGCACAAGTGGGTGAATATGGGCTAGTAGGGTTTATTTGTGAAAAGAAAATTTTAGATTAGCCAAATTCAAACCCCCCCGGGCATGTTGATCCTTTCAATCTTGACATCAAAGGAAGGAATTGAAGAATCCATGCTCCATTTAAGAGTCTAGGAAGGATTGAAACTTTAGAACTATAGAACCCCCACCTCACTAGGGAGTCCACAAGAGCCTAGAAGACCTCATTCCAAAGCAAAACAAACATTACCACCTCCTCGCTCTCGCCATAAGACACCAAAGAAACTCAACACCGCCCTAGTTACCGAAGAGAAAAAGGGTCTCTACAATGACGGTAGCCCGAGCCAAAGACGTTCTTGTTGAACTCTTCCACGTTGTCGTCGAAGTGGAAAGCCACAAGTTTTCGGAGGGCAAGGGTCTATCTTTGGGGTCGGCGACCCAAGGAGCTTGATCGCGGCCAGCTTGGGCTCGGCGGACGTCGTGGAGGATGTGGAAGAGGAGGCCGTGCCACGGTGGCTGCGCCCTTTCGTGCCCTAGTGGTTTTCTTGGCGCCACCGTGGTTGTCACACCCCGCTATGTCACTTTCGCACCTATGATGGTCACGTCCAAATGGCTACGTTGCTCATGCGCCCGTGGCGCCACGGTGGCCGCTATGGTTGCACCTCGGTGGGCGAGTCTACATGCACCATGGCAGCCACAAGCTTGCATTGGTGCCCGACCTCACGGTGGCTCTATACAGGGGAGATAAAGGTAGGATAAGCTACTATTTGCGGCTTCATCCTAACTCATGTCTTTGTGAGAGGAGAAGAAAACAACTTCACCTATGAAGGTGTTTTTGGAAACTTGTATTTAACAAAAAAAAAAACAGCTCACAATAAGGCTGTTGTGATCTGAGCCAAACAAAACCCTTTATATTAACAAACACCAAATCCAAGAAGATAGCACTCACAAGTTGGAGTTAATGGAAATGCTCACGCACCTATTTGGGATCTAATTGTGCAACTAGGTGGTTTCCTAACATGCTTCACACACCGAAGCAAGATTTTGCCAAAAAAAAAAAAAAATCTAACAATTGGATTTTTGGTTTTCAAATTTTCAGGGGGTTGTTACACTATCTTTACCTCAATCAAGTCTTCGTCGCTCCCTAAACAACATGGTTATTTTTGGCTTTATTTTCTGCCTTGGATCCCCATAAACCAAGTTCACATCAAAATGGGTTCCAACAAATCAATCAAGATCATTATTAGGGTGTTTGGTTAATTTGAGGAATAAGTTAGCCATCATTTTCTCATTTCTCACCTTTTTGTTTCGTTTTGTAGGATGGATGGGTTGATCCATAGTCACCAAATTAACTCCTCACAAGCTAATAATTAATACCACTATGAGGAGAGTCATTCCTCCAAAGTTGCAGATCTCTTCAATTATAAAGCTTGTCTTCATATGACTTAGATTTGCAAATATGAATTTACACGCCACACACTTATTTTTATAGTAGTGAAAATTCATTTCTAGTAGCTACTGTACTGCCTCTAAAAATATAGGGCAATTCTAACGGCAACTAGAAAGCCCAATCTCTCCTCTAAAAGATAATTTCGACTGGTGGGGTGGCTTATTACAAACTATTTCAAAGAGAGATTTTAATACATCCCTCTTTAAAAAATATGTTATGGCTCATAAATTATTTTTAGAGGCGGACTTCTGTAGAGCCTTTTCTAAGAAAAAAAAATAGGTACTTATAAAATAATTTATGTAATAGTCACAGCTGCATAAAATCTTTTACAAGACTTTTAGCTTTTATTTAAAAAAACCGTGGCGGTTATTTATGAAAACTGCCACGGAAAACCAAAACAAACTGCCTAAGGAAGTTAAAATCCTGTAGCAGTGAGTGGTTCTGGACGAAGGTGATGGCCTCAGGCCAAGGAGACTTGAGAGGAGGGGCGACAGCCTCGCCCCTATGTTGTTCTCTCACTTTTTTTTTTAGCGTTAGTAAATTGCAATCGGGTAGTGTGCTTGCCCGGTTTGTATCATCATTTGTTAATGCCCGGATTTTTTTTCCTCAAAAGTCAAAATTGGGTAACCTGCCCACCTCGACGTTGCCTTGATATACGCCTAATGAATGGTCCATGTGAATTACAGGCTGCAGTTCTATAATACTTATGTATTGGCCTCGTGTCTCATGTGTAAGCATATGTTATACGGTGCAATTTGACAATAATATGGAGATAGAAGAAGCCACAGTCAGTGTTGTCATCTTCATCGTGATGATGATAGAATCATGCCGGGGTATTATACTAATTACCTTATAGATTAGGTTATTGAAGCTAGTCAACTTTTCAAAATCGTTTTCATGTTACCAACACACAAAAAAAAACATATTGAGAAACGATGTGGTGATGTGTATTTCAAGACTTTAATGATAGAGTTTAGTATACATGACGGTAAGGGCAGTGGTCGACATCTCCTTTTTATTTGATTGAAGCTATCTAGCTAGCTGCAATCAAATAGCAAGCGCCGTCGCGTCCGCCATCAGCACAGAATGGGGTTCTGTGAGAGTAGCTTTGATGCAGATAGATTGCACCGGTTATACCTGTTGACAAATAAAATTTGAAGACCAGCAGGCCTGGGTGTCTTTGTTGAGAATCCGTCGTAGGAACACGAACCACCAAGCACACACGAAGGCACAAAAAGAATGTTGGGAGGAATGGAGGCTCTCTATTATTGAGTCACTTTCTTGGATGGATGTTTACAATGGGGGCTAGCCCCTATTTATAGGGAGAGGCCATGGGTGGCACTCCCCAAATATCTCCTCTAGATATTTCCTCCCTATATATGTCCACTACACTCTAGAGTCTTCTCATGTACACTAGAGTCCCACTAGAGTCCACCATACTCTAGACTCTTCTCTTATTTCCTAGAGTACTAGATATTTTTCTCCTTGCTTTGAGATTCACCCACACACATGATTTCACAACACTCCCCTTGGGTGAATCGCGCATGTGTACATGCCTCGTTAAAAACTCCCCAAAAACCCAAAGTGGGAAAAGGGGTAGGAGAAAAGAGTACATTCACACGCGCCGGTCATGTTTGCACTGTTGCCTCGTTAAAAACCTTGCATGAGAAACCCCAGTGGGAAAAACTCATCAAGGGAAAAAGAGTACAACGGTTGATGCTTCGGATCGGTCCTCGGGACCGACTCCGTGATCTTCAAGATCACGACCGTGGAGGCTATGTTCTTGGGGTATGTCTCCCCTGAACCCCGCAACTTTTCGAGCCGCCTCATGCCAATTCCACGGACACACTTATAGAAACTAGAGGCGGGCGGGGACTTGGTGAACAAGTCCGCAAGATTGTCACATGATCTTGCTTGCGGGATCTTTATTTCCCCGCTCTTACGGAGCTCATGGGGATAAAAAGAACTTTGGAGCAATATGCTTCGTGAGATTGCTCTTCACATAGCCCGTGTGCATCGTGCAACACATTGCATTATCCTCATAGATAATGGTGGGGGTGTCGGCGGCGTTTAGACCACATGACTTACGGATGTGGGTAATCATATGTCATGACCACACACACATTCTCGCGGCGGCTTCATCTGAGCAATAATCTCGACGAGTGGTTGGTCGATGTGGCAACCAAGGTGCGCTTCATGGACCTCCAAGAGGCGGCCGCACCACCACGGAGAAACACAAAACCGATCGTGATCGGCATTATGTGGGTCGGACATATAGCCCGGCGTCCACGCACCCCACCATGGTTGATTCTTGGTTCTTGGGGAACCATAGACCAAGGTCCTGGGTACCTTGAAGGTACCGAGGATAGTCTTAACGCCGACCCAATGTCTTACGGTTGGGGCAAGACTGTACCTTGCCAATAGGTTTACCGCAAATGCAATATCGGGCCTTAGCGGTTTGCAAGGTACATCGGTGCTCAATAGCACTTAAGTATGGAACTTCAGGTCCCAATACTTTCTCATTGTCCTCCCTTGGACTAAATGGGTCCTTATCCGCTTCGAGGATCGGACCACCATGGGGGTCTTAAGAGGGTGGCATTTATCCATATTGAATTTTTCAAGTACCCTCTTAGTATAAGTAGACCGGTGTACAAACACTCCTTGAGGGGAGGTGTTTGAGCGCAGCCCAAAGCGTAACTTGGTTTTACCCAAGTCTTTCATCTCAAACTCCGTCTTGAGGTAAGCCATTGCTTCCTCAATGTCCTCTGTGGTCCCGATGATATTCGGATCATCGACATAAACCGAGATGATGCGAAAACCCTTCGAGGGATTTCTTAATAAACACACAGGGGACAATCATCATTGTTTGTGTAACCCCTCTTCGGGAGGAAGTTACTCAACCAGGTTGAACCACATCCTTAGGATTGTTTCAAACCGTATAACGACCGCAGCGACGCCCGAACATGTTGCGGTTTTGATTCGGCCCGGGGATCTTGAGGCCTTGGGGACTCTCATATAAATCTCGAATCAAGTGACCCATACAAGTATGCGGTCACAACATCCATCAACCGTATTTTTAAATTCGGGTTAGCTGCCATAGATATGAGATATCGGAACGTTGTGCCACTCATGACGGAGAGTAAGTTTCATCATAATCGATCTTTTAGGGTCTCTGCGTGAACCCTTGTGCCACAAGCCTCGCTTTATACCTTACCACGACCATGTTCATTCCTCTTGGGAGGAAGACCCATTTGCATCCTACTGGGGATGACTTTTGAAGGTGTTGGGGACCTGCAGGCCCAAATACCCCTCTTTTACCAAAGCGGCCTTGATTACGCGCCTCAATTTTCGCTTTCCATTTATCCCAATCGAGGCGCTTAGGCACTCTGCCAAGGACTTTGGTTCGAGGATCGGATCCAAAGAATCGGCAATTTTTGAGGCAAAACATATGTCGACAATGAGTGGCCTTTCTATGATAAGATTCTCCGTCTCCACATAATTAGTGGCAATCTCTTCATCCGGCTCATCGTGATTTCCCATAACGATTGATTTTGGGGCGTCCGATACACCAATGCGATATTGGCGCGCGCCGCATGGTGGTTTCCATCTTCGAGGATGGGGTCCTTTAGGGACCAACTCAACTTCAGTCGAGCCGCCGCCGGGGCGTCCTCAACTTTCAGGTTGAGCTTCTTCATCGATGCTTTAAGTGTGGCCGGTGGCTCGGTGACTCGCCTTTGCGGGACGTCTCCGCGGGGGCCTTGTCGAGCGAGCACCGGGAAGTCTCCCCTTTTCCTAGGATTGGTAGAGACTACGAGTTGGTATCCTTACGGGGTACCTGAACTCTCTCCGGCGCATTTCTGCAGGTATATGCGACCTCGTCACTCTTTTATGATCGGTGAAGGCATCTGGCGACTCATTTGCAAGACTTTGCAAATGTATGATCCTCCGAACTTCGATTCGGTTTCCTTTGGTGCGTGGGTCTAAGGATTGCAACCCGGTTGCTTTTCATTCAATTTCTCGGCATTCTTACGGATGCCGATCTCCCCTAATCTTTGGGAAATGGTCTTCATCGAAGACACAATCGATGTACCGAGCCGTATGAAGATCCCCGGTCATAGGCTCCAAATATTTGATTATGGGCGGAGTTTCATAACCAACATATATCCCCAACTTCGGTGGGGTCCCATTGAGGTCTGCTGAGGTGGTGGTAAGGGCACGTATACCGGCGCAACCAAATACTTGAGATGGGAAATACTTGGTTCTTTCCCCACGCACGTTTGTATGGGGATGTGTCATGATATGCGATTGGCACGAGTTGGATCGAGTCTTTGCGGCATGCAACACCGCATGGCCCCAACAAGCTGGTTGGGAGCTTACATTCTGCAACATTGGCACGGCAATCTACTTGATTCTCTTGATCAAGGATTCAGCTAGACCATTTTGTGTGTGGACATGTGGTACTGAATGCTCTACCTTGATGCCCATGGCTAAGCAATAATCATCAAAAGCTTTTTGACTGAACTCATCGGCATTATCCATCCGAATGGATTTGGATGCGGTTGTCGGGAAGCTTGCTCTTAGCCCGATTATTTGGGCAATCAGCTTGGAGAAAGCATGGTTTCTAGTGGACAACAGTCCACATGGCACCATCCGGTAGATGCATCAATTAGTACCATAAAGTATCGAACGGGCCCGATTGGGGGCTGAATAGGTCCACAAATGTCACCTTGTATCCTTTGCGGGAACACGGGTGACTCATCCCTAATCTTCGGGGAGGGATGGTCTAGTGATGAGTTTCCCTTTTGCACATGCGGTGCAAACAAAATCTTCGGGGATTTGGGAAGCTTTTGATATCATGGCCGCCAGAATTGGTGATGATTCTTCTCATCATTCCCACCCCGGGATGACCCAAGCGGTCATGCCATATTCGAAACGCTTACGGGTTTTACGAATATGGTCTTCATCATAACATATTCCTCGGTGGGTTTTATGTACGTATAGTACAAACCCATTGGCGATGAAGGGGAGTCTTTCCACCACTCTCTTTTGGTACCCGTCGAACTTTGTGATGAGCAGGTATTCAACACCTTGCTCAATATCGGTTTCAATATGGAAACCCGTTCGCACGGATATCCTTGAAGCTTCGAAGCGCGCGCTTTGAGTCGGGGATACAACAAGGCATCCTTCACAAAGGATTTGAGTACCCATAGGGAGAACCAGCGTGGCACTTCCGGTGCCACGATATGAGCATTGCTTCGGCAATGGTCATAATATTTCCATTTTTCTTAGTCAATGTTTGGAAATATCCGGTTTCCCTTAGTATCGTGTTGGTGGTGCCCTTGTCTACAAGACGGATCTCCTCTTGACCATGGCCTTCCCGCGATCTGTTAGACAACAATAGTATGACGGGAATTGAAACATATATAACATACACACATGCATATATATACATGACTATTTTACACACATAGTCCCTGGGAATATTATAGAGGTTTGGCCCTTTTATTTAATTACAAATGCTCTTCAGGAGCATGTATGGCCAACCTTCACTACAAGCCTAGAGCATGTGGATTTTCGCATTGAGGCCTTACGACACTTTTGGAGATTCTTTGCATATCTCCAAATATGTCGATGTCATCATCAAGAAGGTCGTCCTCACTTTCGTTCTTCTAAACGTCCTCACCGACTGCGTCGATATCCATTTTATTGCGCAGGCTCAGCGGTGAAGTGAATTTGAGCCGGCTCGATGGTGAAGTGGGACTCGGTTGACCTTTACCTTTGTTCTTGCTTTCTTTGGTAAAGGTCAACGAGGTGTTTGGGGTGCGACAATTTCGGGCCCAATGTCCCTTTGTTCGCATCTCGTAGCATTCATTTTGTTCTCCCCCTGTCGACCACCTCCTCCCTTCTTGGATTCAAATCTACCTTTGGGCTTTCCCTTGCCTTTGAATATGGTACCCTTTTTTCCCCTTCCACTTTCCTCTTCCGGCCTCTGCTGCAGTTGCGAGAACTCGGCAACATTTGCATGTGCCGAGGCACGCGACCATGGAGCCGGTGGGGAGGCGGGAATAATTGTTCATAAGAACTTCATTACGTTGTTCGGCAACCGACAACACTTGGCTCAACTTCGAGTACTTAGAGTACTTAGAGTTCTGTCTTTCTTTGTTGCGGCACTATATTTGCCGGGGTGGAAGGTGGATAGGGTCTTTCGATCATATCTGCATCGGTGATCTTACGGCCACATAGGCGCGCAATTTTATCGCAATCTTGTGCAAAGCGTGGTTGTAGGCTGCCACGGACTTGAAGTCTTGGAAGCTTGATTGATCCAATCTTGTTGTGCTCAGGGGAGCACAATAGTCATTCTTTGGTGAAGCGGTCCTTCGGGGACTACCACAAGATTTGTGGATCCTTCTTCGTCATATACTCGGACTTGGTCCGGGTGGATATGATGTCGGAGATAATACAACGCCTTCGCTTTGTCAGCCTTGGTGCGACCATCCTTGCCGCCTTCAGTGGACAATGGTATGATCGAGGCTCATCTTTGTCGAAGTTTGTTCTCGACATGTTAGCCCAAGTGAGGTAGTTCTTTCGCCATCCGCGGCAAGCATTTCAAAATCCCTTTTGCGATATCCGACATGCACGCACAAGTATTTGTGCGGCATTAATGCCGGTGCGTAATCTTCGAGGATTACGACTTTATGCATAGTCTTGAGGACTATACATAAATTCCCAAGTGTAATCTTGAGATTACTTAGTACTTGCAATTTAAGTAAAGAATATAAATTGCAATAAAGCAAATATGCTAAATGAATGCAATAAATTGCAGCAAGCAAATAATAGTAATATAAATAGTAAAACATAGAAAATATTGTGGACTTCGGGCCACCGATATTTCGGACTTCAAGCCGAGGCCACACCGAGGGCCGGACGGTGGGGGTGAAGGCTCCCACACGCGCTCATCTTTGTGATATGTCCGATCCTCATGCCTTGAGGCGAGGGAGGAGGCCTAATCTCCTCGTCTTCGTGGGGCGGAGATGGGCGACCGCTTGCCTTGAGGGCAGCAAGTATATTTCTTGGTGGGCGGAGGCGGGGCCATCCTAGCACCACCATCATTTTGGCGAGCGGAGGCAAGAGCCATCCTAGCATCGCTGGTGAGCGGAGGCGAGCAGCCATCCTAAGCGTCACCTTGGTGGGCGGAGGCGAGCCATCCTAGCGCCACAGCGTATTCTTCGCGAGCGGCGAGAGCCATCCCTAGCATCGCCGGGCGGCGGAGGCGAGCCATCCTAAGCGCCGCCATGGGTCGTCTCGGGCGGTGGACAGCGGCGGCCGGGGCCGACCTTCATGTCGCCGGGCGTTGCCGATGCGCCAACGATCCAACAAGAGAGAACAACCCAACAAGAGAGAACGATCCAACAAAAGAGAGCAAGAAAGTATGTGCTCATGTGTATCCATTACTTGAAGCGGATTCTCATGAATCGTTCATACCTTTCAGCTCCGTAGAACTCGTGCTGATAACATGTTGAGAATCCGCCGTAGGAACACGAACCACCAAGCACACACGAAGGCACAAAGAGAATGTTGGGAGGAATGGAGGCTCTCTATTATTGAGTCACTTTCTTGGATGGATGTTTACAATGGGGGGCTAGCCCCTATTTATAGGGAGGCCATGGGTGGCACTCCCCAAATATCTCCTCTAGATATTTCCTCCCTATATATGTCCACTACACTCTAGAGTCTTCTCATGTACACTAGAGTCCACCATACTCTAGACTCTTCTCTTATTTCCTAGAGTGCTAGATATTTTCCTCCTTGCTTTGAGATTCACCCACACACATGATTTCACAACAGTCTTTACTATGTGATCTGGATCGGTGGAAGCATCAAGGAAACATCTAACCTCCGGAAGGAATTCATACCTTGTGTTGATTGGGCATTATTTTCATCATGGGCTGCTTATACACAGTTACACAAACCGGTTGTTGAACTGGTTTTAGTGGTTCAATTGTGTAGACGATCTTTCAAGCGAACCGAACCGATCAAGGCTCGGTTCGGTCTTTTTAGCAATCGAACCGCCCGGCCTGATCCGATTTGAAAAATCACGTAAAGGTGGAAGGTTAAATTAATTTGGATATCCATGGATTTTAGCAAATGAACTAGAAATTCAAGTTTTGGTGGGGACTATCTCTTTCTAGTTTATTTTTTTTTAACTAAAGAGTATCCATTGGACATCTATGGACATCAACTTCCACCCAAGTTCATGGGGCCTCGGGCCAAATGGAAATATATATGGTCTACTATGGTACTCTAATTTACTTTGATCGGACGCACCTAGTACAGCAATTTTATTTTCTTTTACTTGATTATTATCAAAAGTCCAAAAATAAAGGCACCTATTGATTTGAGATGTTGCCTCCTAGCCCGCGTAGCATTGCCCAAATATAGTTTGGTATATTTCGCAAAAAAAAAGAAAAAAAATATAGTTTGGTATAAGATCATAATCTGAAACTGATGCTTTGGGTAGCACGTGGTAGCGTGTCAATAATTTATCGGCTTAGTGCCGGCGACCAACTTCATTTAACAGGGAAGGAGTGTGCGACAAAGCAAGCAGCTGCAGCAGGCACTGCAGCTTCGCACCGCAAGAGCTGATCCACCCTCCGCCATGCCAACTCGAGCTGAGAAGCAAGCCGCCGCCCACGCGCTGTTCTTCCCATTCCCGGCGCAGGGCCACGTCACGGCGGCACTGCACCTGGCCAAGCTCCTCCACGTCCGGGGCGGCGTCCGCGTCACCTTCGTCCACTCCGACCGCAACCACCGCCGCCTGCTCCGCACACGGGGCCCCGCCGCGCTGGCCGGCGCCCCGGGCTTTGGCTTTGCCTCAGTCCCGGACGGCCTTCCGCCGTCCTGTGGTGGAGACGACGACGACTCCCCACAGGTCATTGGCAGCCTGCTTGCGTCACTCGACACCTTTGTCCCGCACCTCAAGAAACTGCTCGACGACCTGTCCGCCTCCGGGGCACCGGCAACATGCGTCGTCTCTGACATGGATTCCGTCCTGCGCCGCCGCGGGCGTGGGTGTCCGGGCGGTGGTCTTCTGGACGACGAGCGCCTGCGGGCTCCTGGCGTCCCTGCACTGCCAGCAACTCGTCGACAAGGGCATAGTTCCCTGAAAGGTGCTTACTGTATGGAGATGCTAGCTGTCTCTGATTAATATCGATCCATAGCTGAACAATTGGCCGGCTCATCAATTGCAGATGCAGAGCAGCTGCACAATGGCTACCTGGACAACACGGTCATCGACGCGGTGCCGGGGATGCCGGCGGACATGCGCCTGCGCGACATGGTAAGCTTCGTCCGCACAACGGACCCCGATGACCCCGTGCTCCGCATCGCCCTTGCACACATGCAGGCTCTACGGACGGCCGCGACCGCCGTCGTCCTCAACACGTTCGGCGACCTGGAGGGCGAGGTCGTCGCCGCCATGTCGGCCGTCCTTCCACCCATCTACACCGTCGGCCCGCTCCCGCTGCTCACGGAAGAACGGTGCAAATCGGCCGCCGCCGGCGGCAGCCCACAGGCGGAGACGCTGAGCGGCAACCTCACCAAGGAGGACGATGGGTGCCTGGCTTGGCTCGGGAGCAAGGAACCCCGGTCCGTGGTGTACGCCAACTTCGGCAGCATTGTCGTGCTGACGCGCCAGCAGATCGAGGAGTTCGCGTGGGGGTTGGCCAACAGCGGCTACCACTTTCTGATGGTGATTAGGGGCGCCGTGCAGACGTCGACGCTGCTACCGCCGGAGTTTTCGAGGCGACCAAGGACAGGGGGCTATATCACGAGCTGGTGCCCTCAGGGGAGGTGCTCCGGCACGAGGCCATCGGCGTGTTCCTGACGCACTGTGGCTGGAACTCGATGCTGGAGGGCATCTGTTCCGGGGTCCCCATGCTGTGCTGGCCCTTCGTTGCGGACCAGCATACCAACCGCTGATTCGCCTGCACGGAATGGCGCGTCGGCGTCGAGATCGGCAGCGACGCCAAGAGAAGGGAGGTAGAGACGCTAGTAAGGGACGTCGTGGGAGGGGAGAAAGGGAGCGAGATGAGAGCACGAGCTGCCGAATGGAAGGAGAGAGCAGCTGCGGCTTCACAGCCAGGTGGACCATCTTGGGCCAACCTTGACAGGTTGGTCAATGAGGTTTTCCATCCTTGATCTTTGTAATAAGCAGGCTGTCAGTCCGATCTATGGAATCCGTCTCAATCTGTATCGACTCGAATCTTGTGACATCGTACTACGATCCTATCTCTACAACATAAAAAGTTAACAAAACGTGGACTTTTTTGGTGCGACTTTTGGTTTGGCCGCCCCCACCTCCCCATCGCGAAACCACACCCCGGCGATCGGTCACTAATCATGCATGATCGGCTTACGCCTCCTTCCTTAGGAAAGAAAAAAATGATTGGTAATTAATCATGCATGCATGGCTAATGCCTCCTTCCCTTTCCTTTTTTTTTTTTTGCATTCAAAAGGAAAGGAAAAAATGATTGGTCATTAATCATGCATGCATGGCTAACATGATTTTCTTTTCTTATCTTTTTTCCCTGTAAATGCAAACAAATAACCATGGAACTTCCATCTCTCATACAAATGTCGTAGCCTCCAAGGCGCCGCCTCGACGCCAATCATGCTCTTTCCAAATGCGGATCCATGACTTAGGCAACAAAAAAATCTCTCGCCGTGAAAGTTTCCTGGCGGACCCATCCTCCGCCCCGTGTGCAAACGGCCGCACCGCCCGGCCAGGCTTCACTACCTTCCCCACCCGGTGCCCTCAACGCGGATGAGGCGCCTCCCCATCGCGGCCGCCATTGACGCACTCACGCCCCGGCCGGGCCTGCCCTCCAACGTTGGGACTCCCTTAGCGCCGCCTCGACCATTCCGGATGTCACGGCCACCCTCGGCGCTTCGCCGTCAAGGACCTCTGTGACTTGCAACAATGAGACTCCCTCCGATACCGCTGGGCGCCCCCATCCACGCCCGACCGGGGCGCCTCCTCCCCGGCTGCCGCCTCCGCGCCCGCCCGGCGGCTACCTCCGTCTAGCTACTGCGGTCATCATGGACTGTAACACCACGGTGTTATATCACTAAAATCGGCCATGTCATCATATGCATTGCAAAGCATCCATTTTGAGAACCATGTCATGCATTCACTAAAATGAGTTTAATTCATGGCAATGTGTGTTAAATGCTTGGTAATGCAATTTGAATGATTATTTGTTTGATATTTCATATGTAAACCCTAGCTTTCCAAAACCCTATTTTATCCCCTTTTCAATTACTCCAAATTTAGGCAAAATTTGAGAAAACTTCCAACAGCAACCTTGTAGATCTTTTTGAGATGTACAATTTTGGTGTTTTGAGTTTTTCAAGTTTAGTTTAAATTTTTGGAGTAATTTCAAATCCCAATTTGAATTTCAAATCTGACTTTTGAAAAGTCAAACTTAGAGGCCGAATTAGGAAATCTCCCAATTATGAAATGTGTAGATTTTGAAAAGTTATGCAAAAGTCGTTTTTGGAGATTTTTGAGTTCAGTTCAAATTTTGAGAGTAATTTGAGAAATTCAGTTAGGGTTTGGAAAATTCAGAGATTTGGGGGGGGGGAAAGCACCGCCGTGAACAGGGCAGTGGGGTCGCCGGCGCCACCCTTCTCGCCGTTTCCAGCCGCCCGCGCTTGCCACCTCCTGCTTAGCCTCGTCCTAGTCATCGCCAACGTGTCCCCTCGCGTGTCCTCGCCGCAGCTCGTCGTCATCCAGCGCCGCCGAAGGGAACAAGCAAGCAGGCAGGCTGTCGCCGGCGTGGCCGCCTCTGCATTTCCCGGCCGCCCGCGAGTGCCACCTCCTCCTTCTATGTGTAAACCGAGCCGCTATCGTGTCCTCTCCTCGCCCCATTCTCTATCTCTGGCAGCTGAGGGCCCGACGACGTCGTGTTCAACTTGAGAAACACCTCGACGCCGGTCAACCACCGCCACTGTCCCTTATAAATTGAAGCCAACGGCTTCATCTCTCGCCCTTTCCGTTTGCCAGCTTTGTCGCAATCCCGTTGCGAACCCAACGAACCAAAAACCACAGTCAATCGCTGCCGGATTCACCAGCTCGACGCCGTCGTCCCCAACTCCGGTCGGACCGCCGCCGCGGATCGGGTCACCGTCGCTACGTCGTTCTGGTGAGCTTCGTAGCAAACCAACCCATGTTTCTGAGTCGCCTTGATGCTCTAGTCGTGATGCGCTCGCTCTTTGCCACAGCCGAGGTCCCGTCGCACCGGAACGCCGCCTCGACCACCGGAGACCACCGCCGAAGTTGCCACCGTCGTCAACCATCTAGCTCCAGCCCGTCTTCGACCAAACCACCGTGAGCATCACGTTCCCCGTACTCTAGAGCCGCTTTAGCACCATTTGATTTGAGCTTGGTCGCATCGTCCTCGCCGGAACGTCGAAGCCGACGACTTCCGCCGTGGCCGCGCCGCCGCGCGCCATGCTGTGCTCGCGTAGAGTCGGTTTAGGGCCATTTAGATGGGAGCTCGGGTTCGCCCGATGGTGCTGGACTAGCCAGTGCTCTCGCCTTGGCCGTAGGTAGCTCCGACGAGCGTCGCCGTCGCTTACAGCGCCGCCGGGCCGCCTTTGTCGCCAGTGGTTGCGCTCCCGTCCATTTGCCGTCGAGTCTGTGCCATAGATCGATGCGCCGCATCGTGGGGATCACGTAGGGTCGCTCCGCGTCGCCGGCAAGGCTGCCGCCGGCGAGATCCCGCCGGTCAGCGCCGGCGAGCGCGCCGGTCAGCGCGGTCGCGCTCGACCTGGGCCGGCCTGCCTTGCTGGGCCGCGCGCGCGTGCGTTGCGCCGTAGGCCGGAGCCGAGTGGGCCGGAAATCGGCCCAGTGGCCGGTTTTTTATTTAAAATGGTTTTCTGTTTTATTATTTCAATGAATAGTGCAGATCTTTCCAAAATTCATAGAAAATTATCCAAAGCTTAGAAAATTATGAAAAATTTTTGGGGGTTCTGTTCAAGATGTCTAGAATGTAGGAAATTTTTTAAATTTGAGTTTTGACATGTTTTGTCATGTTCTAAAATTACCAGCTTTCATTAAAAAAGGGATCTTTGGTGAATTTTATAAATTAATCTAGATTTCCAAAATTCATGAAATTTTATTTTGAACTGTTTTATGATAAGACCTATTTGTAGAAAAAGTTTGGGGTCAGTTTGAGTTAGTTAAATTATTTTCTATTTTATACTTTGTTTTATTTAGAGAAAGTAAGTGTTGTTTAGTGAAGTAATTTAGGGTTGTTTTTATGAGTTAGAGTCATACATGAATAAGATGGTCCTTGAGAACTCCTTAGGCAATGGTGATGATATCTTGTAGAGTAGTTCAACAAGTTGGTTTTGTTAGGTTGCAACTTTATCGTGAAGGAAAGTTGTACTCAAGTTGATGTTTATTTCCTTGCACTTTCAAGCATCATGTTTATCATTATGACATCATATTGAAGCATGCATTCTACTTCGTGTAGAGAACGATAGTGTGGGTTTCAAAGTTGAGGAAGTTTTCGAGGAGGTTCGGTGTGTCGGAAGTCGGTTTTGATATCCGTGGAATCGATCCCGAGCCCCGAGTGCTACTTATTTGAGGCAAGCCCCGGATGCATTTAAACCTTTCCTTGTTATTTTACAAAGCTTTATATCACTTATGTTGATGATATGATGCATTAGGTGATTAGAAGTTGAGTGATAACCTAATTCTTTTGCATGACCAACCTTGTTATTGAATTATCATCCTTGATAACCCTTTGTTTTTATTTGAAAATGCGTAGTTGTTATGCCTTGCTTAAAGTTAGGATGCTTTTAAAATGTTTTATAAGTTCTTCAATTATGATTTACATTAGAGTATGGAAGATAAGTTAATTTGAGACGGTCGGTTAACTTGCATTGAGAAGGGAGTCTCTTTGTAGTGTTTAAATTTTGTGTCGGTTAAGCACCGTTCGTTGGTCGGCCCTTGGATCATGAACTTTGTATACGGCCACATGCCCCGGTAAGCCTCGATCTCGGGGGTGTGCCAAATCGGGAATGGCAACCCACGCTTTGGGAGTGGAGAGATGGCGGGAGTACAAGATACCCTCGGTGGGTTAAAGTCGGGTTGGAGAGTATTGTATTCTCGGGTGGCGCAGGCCTCGTTCCCGTTTTGGACGAACCGGGAGATGGTTGATATATGCAAGCTTGGGTGCTACATATGTCGTGGTGGTGAGGTATCATCCCCACTGGGTTACAAGTGATTCGAATCGTCGTTGCTCCACGATAAAGGAGACTTGATCCTCGCACCTCCATCGTAGTTAACATATGGAACCTTGAAGCTAGTAATAATGATGGTTTGGATGGAAAGTGATTGCTTTAGTAGATGATCACCTAGAAGAGAGGTTTCACTAAATTTGAAATAAAACTTTGAAATTAAGGATCTACTCTTAGTAAGCTTTTTATGCAAAATGAGTCCTTGATCTTGATAAGACCTTTCCTTGATTCCTATAACCGGCATTCCCGAGTCTTCGCCTCTTTTCTTTAGTCGGTTAAGTCTTGTTGAGTACTCCCTACTCGAGGGGTTCTTTAACCCTTGTTGCGGTGTGAGAGTCGGGGTCAAATGTGCGTTGGCCCTTGTTGCATGACGGTATTCCGTGGATGCCGAGGGAGGAGTAGATGTTGACCCTTGGGCGGGGTTTAATGCTTTTATTTAGTTGTTACTCTACTACTATGGTTTGTATATAAGTTACTTAAGTTGAGTATGGAACAAACTTTTTGTAAAATTATGTTATGTAATCCTTCCGCCTTTTACTCGATGTATATTTGAATAAAGTGTTGTAATGCCGCAATGGCTCTTAATGATGAGATCCCGTCGGAGAATTAATAGTGCTTTCTAGATCATTCGGTACATATACATTCTATCGAGAGGTCCTTGGGACAATGATATATGTATGTGGGCCCTATAATCTAGAAGGTACGGTCATCACCACGGTATCGAGCTTCATCATTAACAAGTTCTTTGTAGCATTCTTGTTTCAAAAAACTTCAAAATGATTTGAGTCAAAGTAATTTAATCCCTTATCTTAGTCCAAATTGCTTATTACTTATCCTAATTCATATTTAAATCCTTTCCTTCATTTCAAAAGGTAGTGGTGGAGTAACTCATATATTGCCCTATGTTATAGGTTTAATTAATATTTCTCGTAAGTTCGAATCATGCATCATGCTTAATTAACCATGTTGATAAAATTTTCCCCTTTATTGTGGTTTGGGTTAAGAATAACAATCCTATTCTTGCTAAACTTTAGGTTTCTTTAGTCTAATTTCCAATCTCGCCCCTCTGAGGATGGCTTTTACCGGGAGGACCGCTAGGAAGAGGATGGACCCCGTGGAGTTCCCGACACCAGCTTGCTCCAAGGGGGCAATGGTGGTGGCAACAGCGGCCAGCTAGTAGCTTGGCCAAAGGCAGCGCAATCGCTTGATCGCACTAGTGGAAGCCGCAAGAAGAAGCATACTAGTAGCGAACGGTAGCAACAACAAATTGGAGCCAACATCGATCCACACAAGAGATGATTTGGCGGTTAACTCAAGAGTTGGTGGAAGTCCGCCAAGATAGGGGAAGATGCCATTGTTCAAGTTGGTAACCTCCAGGGAGAACTGAACGCCGTGAGCTCAAGCCCGTGAAACCCAACATGAAAGGGAGCCGGAAATGCAAGATCTCACCAACGTGATGTGGCAAGTCTATGACTTAGACCGCCAAGTCACGGATCTCCGTGCCTACAACAATGCTCTCCATGAAGCTTTCCATGCGCAAGATCCGTATGGAGAAGTGCCGAACATGGATGTTCCCATACAAGCTCCACGGACTCGAAGTCATCGTCATCGGTGATGATGAAGAAGAGGAAGAAGTGGAGCCTGTGATAGTGGAGGTGTACTCCAAATGATGACGAAGCTTGAGTGGGAGAATGAAAGTGAAGACGGTGTAAAATAGGAGGCTTGTAGAATAAATAAACTCTAGTGGGAAGGTTGGTCTGCCTGCGTCGCATTCACTTGTGTGTATAAGATGCTTGTGTGAACCAGTAGTTTGTTGGTTTGTATGCTAGAATCTTATGGTACTTTGTAAACTTAGTTAGTACTTGGCTTGTATGTTTGCTCCTAGTTAAATAAAATCTAAGTTAGTTGTTTGTTAACAGATGCACGTCACTCGACCGCCGATCGTCTTTGGTCCATCCTGAGGGAGGAGATAACATGCCAAATCCACCACCAATTCCTCCTACCTTGATCGATGCCATAGCGGCATTAGTTAATGCCACTACCGAAAAACACCGGTTTTATGAGAGAAATGGCTCGTAACAACCAGCAAAGATAACCCGAATCGCCAGAATAATGGACATGAGGATTTATATCATAAATTCACTGAGACACATCCTCCCGTTTTCCGCAAGGCGGAAGAACCTTTGGAAGCTGATGATTGGCTTCGTACAATGGAGCTGAAATTCGAGCTTGTTGAAGGATGCAATGATTACCATAAACCTCGCCTTTCTTTGCCAGCCTTAGAGGTGGTGCAACCGTGGTGGGCGAATTTCTTAGCTATGCAGCCGGCCGAACATCGTGTGACTTGGGCGGAGTTCCGTCAGGGCATTCCATTCCCATTATATCCTGCAGGAGTAATGGCAAAGAAGTTAACCGAGTTCTTAGAGTTGAAGCGAGAATGATCGACCGTGATAGAGTATGTCGGTCGTTTTAATCATTTGTCTATGTATGCCTCGCACACGTGGACACGGATGCGAAAAAAGAAAGAGTGGTTTTTCGCGAGGTGCGAATCCAAAGCTCCGGACTATGATGACAAATCCGTCCCTTGAGACACTTATCATGAGGTGGTTGATATAGCATTGAATTTGAAGAAAAGTATCGCAGATTATAAGGAGATGAAGGGAAAGAAGAAGAATGTATCTTTCGGGTTTTTACGGCGGCATTACTAAGCGTCGAAGGTATTCTATCATCGCGGAACCATTCTCGTCCTTCCTTTTCGTCCACCACAATTTCCGGCCAAAGGCGGCACCCCATTTGTCGCCCGCTGCAGCTCTAACCTATCCACGCCACCGAATGCCCCGGGGATCATTCGTAACCCGCTACACAAGGCCAAAGTGGTCCTACTTGTTTTAAGCGTGGTAAGCCTGGTCATTACTCCCGAGAATGCCCCAATCCCGGAGGTATAATCCAAACTATCGAAGGCGCACCGGGAGGTCGGCAGATTGCGAGAACAAGAATAATAATGGACAAAATGCTCAAAAGGGAAAAGGAGAGAAGAAGACTGGGACGTGTGTTTTATACGAATCTTTGGAGAAATACCTGCAGGAGAACCTCGTGATGATGGGTATGTTTCACATTTGCCAATCATCCTGCCAGATTACATTATTTGATTCTCGGTGCATCTCATACATTCATCAATAGAACATTTGTGGTCAAGCATGAAATATCAATTGGGGAAACAAAAGAAAATTTCTTTTATACGATCTCACGGGGGACGTCGTGTACTCAAGAAATGGTACATCAGGTACCTATAAAGTTAGGTGGGCATGATTTTCCCACCCGGTATGATAGTTCTTAAGAATCGGGATATAGATGTGATCCACGGGTATGAATTGGATGTATCAAAGATGGGGCTGTCATCGATACTTTGAATAGGACAATCAAAGTAAACATCCTTGATAGCAATTCTCAACTTTTTATTCAACTTCCAATTCCTAAGAGAGCAGTTTGAGAGAGTTTGTGCGACCTCGATTAAAGGAGATAAAGAATATCCCAAAGAGTCCGCGTGAGTTCCCGGATGTATTCCACGATGATTTGCACGGTTTACCACCGGATAGAGATGTTCGATTCAAGTATAGAGTTAAAACCAGAACTGCACCGATATCAAGAAGAGCTTATAGAATGCCACCTAAAGAATTAGCGAGAGTTAAAGACTCAATTGCAAGGATTACTTGATAAAGGTTTTATCCGGCCTAGTTCTTCACCCAGGGATGTCTGCGATATTTGTGAAGAAGAAGGATCAAACCCGAGGCTACGTGTGGACTATCGTCCACTAAATGAAGTGACAATTAAAAACAAGTATCCTTTGCCCGTAATTGATCATTTGTTTGATCAACTTGCTGGAGCCAAAGTGTTTTCCAAGATTGACTTGAGATCGGGGTATCATCAAATCAAGATCAAACCCGAGGATGTACCAAAGACAAGCTTTCACCACTAGATATGGTTTATATGAGTACTTGGTGATGTCTTTTGGGTTAACCAATGCCCCCAACTCACTTTATGTACTTGATGAACACAGTCTTTATGCCCGAGCTTGACAAATTTGTGGTGGTTTTCATAGATGACATCTTGATATATTCCAAGAACAAAGAAGAACATGCCGAGCATCTCCGAATTGTTCTGAAACGTCTGAGAGACCATGAGCTATATGCAAAGTTCAGCAAATGTGAATTCGGCTAGAGAAAGTACAATTCTTAGGGCATGTATTGTCCGCTGATGGAGTTTCTGTAGATCCAAGCAAAGTCAAGGATATTCTGAACTGGAAGCCGCCTACCACTGTTCATGAAGTTCGTAGTTTCTTAGGAATGGCGGGTTATTACCGTCGGTTTATTCCTGACTTCTCTAAAGTGGCCAAACCTATTACTGAATTGTTGAAAATTCAAACAAAGTTTGTATGGTCACCTGAATGTGAGAAAGCTTTCCAGACCCTGAAGAAGTCACTCACAACTGCACCCGTCTTAGCACAACCTGATATTGAGAAGCCGTTTGATGTGTATTGTGATGCCTCTGGTATTGGAATTGGGTGTGTGTTGATGCAAGAAGGCAGAGTCATTGCCTATGCTTCTAGGCAACTCAAGCGTCATGAAGAACATTATCCAACTCATGATCTAGAATTGGCAGCAGTTGTCCATGCCTTAAAGATTTGGTGACACTATCTGTTGGGCAATACCTGTCATATCTATACAGACCATAAGAGTTTGAAATATATCTTCACTCAGTCGGAGTTGAATATGCGACAGAGAAGATGGTTAGAATTGATTAAAGATTATGATCTTGAGGTGCATTACCATCCTGGTAAGGCAAATGTAGTTGCCGATGCACTTCGTCGCAAGGTTCATTGCAATTGTTTGACAAGAAGTTTGAGAGACAGAACTTTATGTCAAGAGTTAGAAAAGTTCAATATAGAAATTATTGAACAAGGGACTATATCTAACCTCACTGTTCAGTCAACTCTGAGAGATCAGATTATTGCAGCACAGAAAGAAAGCAAGGGTGTAACTTGTATCAAGGAAAAAGTTAGGAGTGGGAAGCCTACTTGTTTTCGAATTGATGAAGCAGATGTGTTATGGTTCAAGAATCGGTTAGTAGTACCAAAAGTCCCGGAGTTACGTTGATAGATCCTCGATGAAGCACACTTGACTAGATACTCTATTCATCCAGGAAGCACCAAGATGTATCAGGATTTGAAGCAGAGATTCTGGTGGACCAAGATGAAAATTGAGATAGCCCGATATGTAGCCAGATGTGATACGTGTCAGCAAGTGAAAGCCGTACACATGAAGCCTGCAGGGTTATTAAATCCTCTACCTGTTCCATCATGGAAATGGGAAGAAATTGGAATGGACTTTATTGTTGGTCTGCCCAGAACATCAAAGGGTTTTGATTCCATATGGGTTATTGTGGACCGTCTCACTAAAATAGCTCATTTCCTTCCTGTCAAGGATGTTTATAGAGCCCCAGACTATGCTAGACTCTATATTCAACGAATCTTTAGTCTTCATGGTGCACCTAAGGAAATCGTATCGGATAGAGGTTCTGTGTTTATGGATAAATTCTGGGAGAAGTTGCAAGAGTCTTTGGGTACTCAGCTTACTCATAGCACCGCTTATCACCCACAGACTGGAGGACAGACCGAAAGAGTTAATCAGATATTGGAGGATATGTTGAGGGCTTGTGTTCTTACTTATCCTGCTAAGTGGGATGAATGCTTGCCTTTGGCAGAATTCTCTTACAATAATAGTTATCAAGAAAGCATCAAGATGGCACCTTTTGAAGCTTTATATGGTCGCAGATGTAAAACTCCTCTGAATTGGTCTGAGTCTGGAGAAAGATGGTTCTTTGGTGTGGATTTAGTAAAGGATGCAGAAGAGAAGGTTCGGGTTATACAAGCCAATATGAAGGCAGCCCAGTCCTGACAGAAAAGCTATGCCGATAAGAGGCGTCATCCTCTGGCATTTAAAGTAAAAGATTTTGTTTACCTAAAAGTATCTCCTATGAAGGGAGTAAAACGTTTTGGAGTCAAGGGAAAATTAGCACCTCGATATATTGGGCCATTCCAGATAACCAAGAAGTGTGGAGAAGTGGCATACAAATTGAGGTTACCAGAACAGCTTTTAGCAGTACACAATGTGTTCCATGTGTCGCAGTTAAAGAAATGCCTTCGAGTGCCAGATCAAGTAGTTGACTTTGAAGGAGTTGAGCTTGAGCCCGATTTGACCTATTCGAGAATACCCCGTTAGAACCGGATCAAAAGGATCGTGTTACTCGAAGAAGAACAACCAGGTGGTATAAAGTTCGATTGGAATCAAGATTACGAAGAAGAAGCTACTTGGGAATCGAAGAGTTTCTCGCAAGAGCACTTTAGGGGTTCTATGCTTCTATTTAGATTATAGTTCCTTGTAGGAGAAGTGACTTGTTCTTTTGAGTTTAGTAGAGTGAGTTTTGTAAACCTCTAGTTGTTTTGTGAACAAGTTTAAGGTGTCTTTCTGACACATTTCCTTTGCCGTTATGATTGTTTAGAGTTCCTAAATCTCGGGACGAGATTTCTTTAAGGAGGAAAGAGCTGTAACACCCTGGTGTTATATCACTAAAACTGGCCATGTCATCATATGCATTGCAAAGCATCCATTTTGAGAACCATGTCATGCATTCACTAAAATGAGTTTAATTCATGGCAATGTGTGTTAAATGCTTGGTAATGCAATTTGAATGATTATTTGTTTGATATTTCATATGTAAACCCTAGCTTTCCAAAACCCTATTTTATCCCCTTTTCAATTACTCCAAATTTAGGCAAAATTTGAGAAAACTTCCAACAGCAACCTTGTAGATCTTTTTGAGATGTACAATTTTGGTGTTTTGAGTTTTTCAAGTTTAGTTTAAATTTTTGGAGTATTTCAAATCCCAATTTGAATTTCAAATCTGACTTTTTGAAAAGTCAAACTTAGAGGCCGAATTAGGAAATCTCCCAATTATGAAATGTGTAGATTTTGAAAAGTTATGCAAAAGTCGTTTTTGGAGATTTTTGAGTTCAGTTCAAATTTTGAGAGTAATTTGAGAAATTCAGTTAGGGTTTGGAAAATTCGAGGAGATTTGGGGGAAAGCACCGCCGTGAACAAGGGCGGTGGGGTCGCCGGGCGCCACCCTTCTCGCCGTTTCCAGCCCGCCGCGCTTGCCACCCCCCTGCTTAGCCTCGTCCCTAGTCATCGCCAACGTGTCCCCTCGCGTGTCCTCGCGCCGCAGCTCGTCGTCATCCGGCGCCGGAAGGGAACAAGCAAGCAGAGCGGTATGTCGCCCGGCGTGGCCTCCCTCGCATTTCCCGCCGCCCGCGAGTGCCACCTCCTCCTTCTATGTGTAAACCGAGCCGCTATCGTGTCCCTCTCCTCGCCCCATTCTCTATCTCGGCGGCGAGGGCCCGACGACGTCGTGTTCAACTTGAGAAACACCTCGACGCCGGTCAACCACCGCCATCGCCCCTTATAAATTGAAGCCAACGGCTTCATCTCGCCCTTTCCGTTTGCGGCTTTGTCGCAATCCCGTTGCGAACCCAACGAACCAAAAACCACGTCAATCGGCCGCCGGATTCACCCGCTCGACGCCGCCGCCCCCAACTCCGGCCGGACCGCCTGATCGGGTCACCGCCGCCACGCCGTTCTCGTGAGCTCGTAGCAAACCAACCCATGTTTCGAGTCGCCTTGATGCTCTAGTCGCGATGCGCCGCTCTTTGCCACGTAGAGGTCCCGCCGCACCGAACGCCGCCTCGACCACCGGAGACCACCGCCGGTTGCCACCGCCGCCAACCATCTAGCTCCGGCCGAGTCTTCGACCAAACCACCGTGAGCATCACGTTCTCCGTACTCTAGAGCCGCTTTAGCACCATTTGATTTGAGCTTGGTCGCATCGTCCTCGCCGGAACGTCGGCCGACGACTTCCGCGGTGGCCGCCGCGCGCCATGCCGTGCTCGCGTAGAGTCGGTTTAGGGCCATTTAGATGGGAGCTCGGGTTCGCCCGATGGTGCTGGACTAGCCGGTCTCGCCTTGGCCGTAGGTAGTTAGACGGCGTCGCCGTCGCTCTGCCGCCGCGGGCCGCCTTTTGTCGCCCGATGGTTGCGCTCCCGTCCATTTGCCGCCGAAGTCATGCCGCCATAGATCGACGCGCCGCGATCGTGGGGATCACGTAGGGGTCGCTCCGCGCCGCCGGCAGGTCGCCGCCGGGCGAGATCCGCCGGCCGTCAGCGCGGGCTGAAGGCGGCTGTCGGCGGTCATCGCTTCGACTGGGCCGGCCTGCCTTTGCTGGGCCAGGCGGCGCGTGGCGCCGTAGGCCGGAGCCGGTGGGCGGAAATCGCCCGGTGGCCGTTTTTTATTTAAAATGGTTTTTGTTTTTATTATTTCAATGAATAGTGCAGATCTTTCCAAAATTCATAGAAAATTATCCAAAGCTTAGAAAATTATGAAAATTTTTGGGGGTTCTGTTCAAGATGTCTAGAATGTAGGAAATTTTTTAAATTTGAGTTTTGACATGTTTTGTCATGTTCTAAAATTACCAGCTTTCATTAAAAAGGGATCTTTGGTGAATTTTATAAATTAATCTAGATTTCCAAAATTCATGAAATTTTATTTTGAACTGTTTTATGATAAGACCTATTTGTAGAAAAAGTTTGGGGTCAGTTTGAGTTAGTTAAATTATTTTCTATTTTATACTTTGTTTTATTTAGAGAAAGTAAGTGTTGTTTAGTGAAGTAATTTAGGGTTGTTTTTATGAGTTAGAGTCATACATGAATAAGATGGTCCTTGAGAACTCCTTAGGCAATGGTGATGATATCTTGTAGAGTAGTTCAACAAGTTGGTTTTGTTAGGTTGCAACTTTATCGTGAAGGAAAGTTGTACTCAAGTTGATGTTTATTTCCTTGCACTTTCAAGCATCATGTTTATCATTATGACATCATATTGAAGCATGCATTCTACTTCGTGTAGAGAACGATAGTGTGGGTTTCAAAGTTGAGGAAGTTTCGAGGAGGTTGGTGTCCCGCTGAAGTCGGTTTTGATATCTCGTGGAACCCGATCCCGAGCCCGAGTGCTACTTATTTGAAGGCAAGCCCCGGATGCATTTAAACCTTTCCTTGTTATTTTACAAAGCTTTATATCACTTATGTTGATGATATGATGCATTAGGTGATTAGAAGTTGAGTGATAACCTAATTGCCGCATGACCAACCTTGTTATTGAATTATCATCCTTGATAACCCTGTTTTATTTGAAAATGCGTAGTTGTTATGCCTTGCTTAAAGTTAGGATGCTTTTAAAATGTTTTATAAGTTCTTCAATTATGATTTACATTAGAGTATGGAAGATAAGTTAATTTGAGACCGGTCGGTTAACTTGCATTGAGAAGGGAGTCTCTTTGTAGTGTTTCCGGCTGTGTCGGTTAAGCACCGTTCGTTGGCTGGCCCTTGGATCATGAACTTTGTATACTGGCCACATGCCCCGGTAAGCCTGATCTCGGGGGTGTGCCAAATCGGGAATGGCAACCACGCACTGGGAGTGGAGAGATGGCGGGAGTACAAGATACCCTCAGTGGGTTAAAGTCCCAGGTTGGAGGAGTACTGTATTCTCGGGTGGCGCAGGCCTCGTTCCCGTTTTGGACGAACTGGGAGATGGTTGATATATGCAAGCTTGGGTGCTACATATGTCGTGTGGTGAGGTATCCCTAGCTGGGTTACAAGTGATTCGAATCGTCGTTGCTCCACGATAAAGGAGACTTGATCCTCGCACCTCCATCGTAGTTAACATATGGAACCTTGAAGCTAGTAATAATGATGGTTTGGATGGAAAGTGATTGCTTTAGTAGATGATCACCTAGAAGAGAGGTTTCACTAAATTTGAAATAAAACTTTGAAATTAAGGATCTACTCTTAGTAAGCTTTTATGCAAAATGAGTCCTTGATCTTGATAAGACCTTTCCTTGATTCCTATAACCAAGGCATTCCCGAAGTCTTCGCCTCTTTTCTTTAGTCGGTTAAGTCTTGTTGAGTACTCCCCGCATTCGGGGTTCTTTAACCCTTGTTGCGGTGAGAGTCGAGGGGTCAAATGTGCGTTGGCCCTTGTTGCATGACTCGGTATTCCGTGGATGCCGAGGAGGAGTAGATGTTGACCCTTGGGCAGGGTTTAATGCTTTTATTTAGTTGTTACTCTACTACTATGGTTTGTATAAGTTACTTAAGTTGAGTATGGAACAAACTTTTGTAAAATTATGTTATGTAATCCTTCCGCCTTTACTCTGATGTATATTTGAATAAAGTGTTGTAATGCTGCAATGGCTCTTAATGATGAGATCCTGTAGGAGAATTAATAGTGCTTTCTAGATCATTCGGTACATATACATTCTATCAGAGGTCCTTGGGACAATGATATATGTATGTGGGCCCTATAATCTAGAAGGTACTGTCACATGGACGTCGCGGCCTCGCCTGCCATTCGCCCGCGCCATCATAGGTAGATCTCGCCACGCCAAGGACCAACTCCGTCGGACGCCACCACGTCGCCGAGCCCGTCATTGTGCCGCGGCAAGGCCGGATGCGACTACGCAGATGGTCTGCTAGCACATCTTCATCGGCGGAAGCTCCAAGGGGTGGCCACAACCCGTCGAAAGCAACAACTCTCCCTCATGCCCACCGGAATTTCGGCCCGAGGATCTATGGCAGCCTTGGCGCGAATCATTGACTCAACATGGCGGCGTGGTGCGATCTATGTGTTTTTAGTTTCACAACATTGTTGTCGGTGTTTTGAGAAGGGGTATCCCAAGCAGAGCAATAATTTATTGGTCAGGCGCCCCCGCTTTGATGGCGTGTGCGAGCCGGGAGACGAAGAGTTTATCTGGTTCAAAGCCATGGGGCCCTACGCCCAAAGTGGTGTCCTTTTGTGTTACCTCGCACCAATTGTGCACAAGAACCGAAGCGATTACAAGTGATTTCGGGGAATGAAGAAGAACTTCAATCCGGGGTGAGATGGCTAAGTGTGAAAACCTAAAAAGGGGATCCCTTCCATTGTGGCATTACTCCCCTTTTTATAGCATAAAGGAGAGATAATGTATACAATACGTGTCGTGTACAAATGCTAAGGTGTCTACCGCCCGGAGCCGCGATAAGCGTACCAAGCCTGAGCCCGAGCCTCGGGTCCCCTGGAGGAGATGCCCTGGTGTGGACGCGTGTCTTGGTGTCTCCTGCGTCCGTGTCCGTGCCCGAAGGGGGTATAGCCCGAGGGTCTAAGGGGATCCTCTGATCCCACCGCGATTCCTGGCTTGCTGGGGCCGCGTTGTGGTGTGGTGTCGATATCCCGAGGGTCCTTGGACCCGTGTCGAAGAGTTGAAGCCGCAAGCAAATGAAATAGTGAAGTGGTGTTTCCCTGCGGGGTGGTGACGCGTGTGGCGCTCGCTCCCCTCACGCCCCATCAGCGGGGGTGCGAGGAGATAGCGGGCGGTTGGATCGTCGGGGCAATCGATTGCCCCGTCACCACATCGTGGGAAACAGGGGACATTAAATGCGGATGTTCCCCACTACGGTTGGGCTTCCCAAGGTGCGCCCGAGGTCGTTCACGAGAGAAAGAGGGGAAGAGCCATGGGGCTGGACTCTTTTACCCTCGGGTGAGGCGGAGACGTTTCGCCCGAGAGCCATGGTCCCGGGCGAGGTAGGGCGCCCTTCGGGAGCCCACGTCCTCGGGCGGCGGAACTTGGGCCCCCGAGGCTCCGACCCTTCGGGTTAGGAGCAAGCCCGAGAGCGGGCCGTATAGGCTGATATTGTGTGGGCCGATTTGGTCTATAAGCCAAAGGGCTGTACCAAGCCTGTAGTTTGTTTTTTCTAGTCTTACTTCTCCATACTAACGTTGATCCCAACGGCTCTCTTTAATTTTTATAACTCCTCGAGTCTTACCCCCGGGCCCTTCGGCTTTGGCTAGGGGTTGTTTTGGCAAGTTGGGCCTCGTTTGGAGGAGTATCTGGAGATGGGCTGCTTTGGGCCTTTAATTGGGCGAAAAGGATGTCCGTGCATTAAGTCCTTCTTTCGTCAATTTGTTGGCGGGGGCCGTCCTTCCGGCTATCTCCTAGCCCATGATACGTCGTGGGTCTTTATGTCCGATGTTGTCTTCCCACCAGTCCGTCCTTTTTGGGCCCTTGGGCCGTGTTATCTGTCTTGGGCCTATTTTATTCGTGGGCGATTATTTTCGTCCCCGACAATTGTTATCTTATCATGCGATCTATCTGTTTTTATATAATATTTAGTTATCCCGCAGTAACGCACGGGCGCGATGCTAGTCTTGTAATAAATCCATTTCAAATGGTAGGTCGTTGGACTTTTTTCATCCCTAACTCGACCACTGTCTAATTCAAAATTTTATGCAAAATACTCTATCATTTTTTTTGTTGTGGCATGCTTTATTATCAAATGTTCTTTAAGAATGACTTAAATTTGATTGTTTTTGCACAAATTTTTTGAATAAGACAAGTGGTCAAACTTAAGATCAAAAAAGTCAAACAAACTATAATTTAAAACCGAGGGAGTAATAAGCGTGTTTGTCAAGAAACGATTTGTAGAATCGGTCTCGGTCAGACGATCTTGTCACCATGTGCCTCATTCTTACGAGATAATCCCTTTTGCAAAGCGGCAAGATGGTGACTAGACCCATCGGCTTTGCAAAAGGGATTCTACTAATGGTGAGTATCATGTCACCATGTGCCTCATTCTTAGCGAGGATATCCTCGGTCTCTCATCCGTATTTTTTCTTCAACACCGGCAGGATGTTCAACTCTAAAAGCTATCCGATCTCGAACAAATTTCCGATCTGAAGTAGGAGTACACTCAAGCAAGCGAAGCAAGCACTCATCGGTCACCAAGCCATCGAAAAGGCACTCCACCCGAGGCATCGTAAAAACACGGCTAAGAGCTGTAGCATCATCTTTGCAGAGTGCAAGGGTTGCAAAGATTGGCCTCATTCTTAACGAGATAATACCTTTTGCAAAGCGGCACATGGTGAGTGGAGAAGATACCTTGACCATTAGTGTTAATGGATATCCATGATTTTACGCCCTTTCACGAGGTTTTTTCAATGCGTGTGGGAATTTCTCTTGCTTAGCGAGGATATCGGTTCACCCCTGTGGAGGGACAGGTTCAAGCATTATTGTCGCCCTCTCTTCCTCCAATTGCCCGGCCCATGTCGATTTCCATTCGTCGTGTAGACCCATCGGCTTAGGAAGAAAAATCTTGCCACCGATCAGGCGAGGGATGGACGCCCTTGGAAGATGCCGATAAAAAGCCGGATCCTGTGCGACCTCATACGTTCTGCGAACGCATAGAGAGCTTCTCATGGAGCGGCTGCATTTCTTCCTCTCGAAGGTGGTATCTCTTCACCGACAACCGAAGTAGACTAGAGAATTGAAGCGAATTGTGTGATCAAAGCACCATGCTGTTATGATATCCCGGAAGAGGTGATTTGGAACCGTGAGGAAATGTTTTGTAGCCATAGAGGACCGGTGGTAGGAGAATCGTCAATGGATCGCAAGACAAGATAAACTTCAGTGACATCATCGCATTTGATTACTATCTTGAAGCAAATTTTAGCATGGTATATAACACAACGCAATGAAGATGATTTACCTTATAAATACAACCAATGCATACAATACATATTAGATGGTAAGTATAAACTTTCCATTGTTTATAATATGACCAAAACTATTAGACTTGGCATTATAAACTTAACAAGTCCACTAAACATAGCATGTCGCCCAGTTCATATTGACCATTGAACAATGAGACTAGTGCATCCAAACAAAAAGGAATACTTCATAGTTGTGCAAGTCACTTTGCTAATGGAACACTTTTAGTCGGGTTTTTTTTTTTTGAGTCCAAAAGCGGCAATAAAAACAAAGCGAATGTGGCAACCGACCGATGTGGCTTACTTGGATAGAATGTTAAAGAGTTGAAAAGAATAGAATGTTAGAGTTGAAAAGAATAACCAAAGTGGTGGATATCAGTTTACCAACTTGAAAAGTTTGGTTTCCAAAAGGATGGGGACCAATATTGAGAAGTGACACATTATACAAAGGGCACGAGGAGCGAGAACAATATTGGAACAAATAAGAGTTTCTGCATGAGAGAAATAGTATAGAGCAGATTATCAACAAAGATGAAAAAGTAGGCGATAGTGGAATTCATATGACCAAAAAAAAAAAAGCAAAGTATCCGCAAGAATTGTAAATAAAAACTGAAATGAGAATGGTGCTTACATCTCGACGTCAATAACCTCCGGTGTGTTCTCAATGATGAATATAGAAGAGGTAATTTGTTGCCTCCTTTCCCCCAGAGATTGCCTTCTCTTTTCCCAGCTTGTTCAATACGTTGCGACGACACCATTGTAATCATGCAAGGCGTGAAGGGGCGTTACAACTTCTTAAAGATATTCTTGCTAAAATCACTCTATCTAGTGGCCTAAAGATCAACTATCATAAATCTTGTTTAATTCCGATTAATATCGGTAATGAGAGGGCCGTTGCTCTTCTTTGGAGTGTTTGGGTCATTTAGTGGGGTCCTTCCGTTCACCTATCTTGGCTTACCCATGGGTCTCACTAAACCTCTTGTCAAGGATTATGCCCCAGCGATCCGTCAGTCGAAAGAAGTTTGTCGCCTTGCCGTCTCGGTTTTACGTCTCATGTCGGCAGACAAATTTTATAAATTCAGTCATCTCTTCTCTTCCCACTTATTACATGTGTTCTCTCAAGATGCCTGTTCAAGTCATCGAAATTATTGATAAAGACCGAAAAGATTGTCTCGGAGAGGAAATGAATTTAGGAAGAAAGGTTATAATCTTCTTTGCACGGGAGCTTGTTCGACGCCCTAAAAGCAAAGGTGGACTGGGTATCATTAATTTGAGCCTCCGGAATGATGCCCTACTCCTAAAGCAACTTGATAAATTCTATAAGAAAGTTAATGTTCGGTGGGTTAATCTCATCCGCGAGCTATTATCTGATTGTGTTCCTCATCTTGCTAGGGAAAAAGGTTCATTTTGGTGGAAGGATATTCTTCGTCTTAACATCCAGCACAGGGAGTTGCACATTGTATCCCAAACAAGGGGGACATGTTGGGTTTTGGGATGATGTTCGAATGGTCAAATCAACTCCTCCGGATACCCCATGCTTTTCCAATTTGCAAAAAGATCCTAAGTCCTCGCTCCGGAAGATTAGAAGTGCTAATGCTCTTATTGATTGCTTTAAGATCCCCATGTCGGGCGGCTTTTTAATGAGTTAATTCATTTTGCAAGATGATACGAATGCTTTTCCTTTCTCGAGAAGATAATGATAGGTGGACGTTCATTTGGGAAATCAGCTTTACTCGTCTTCTAAATTCTATCAAGCATCACTTGGGGCTCTTGCTCCTCACTGATCGGTTGTGTGGATTTGGAAAACCAAGTGTGTGCCAAAAATAAAATTTTTTGGGTGGCTTCTTCTTAATGATGCATCGAATACCAGGAACATCCTAAGAAGAAGAAATAAATTTATTGAGGAAGGATATAAGCGTCGCATGTGTCTTGATGGCGTTGAAGAAAGCTGTGAACATCTATTTTTATTTGTAATTCATTGCTTGTAGATGGTTTGCTTTGGGTATTACCTGGCCGAGAATGCCGACATTCATCGAGAAAATTTATTTGGCCAAGAGTGCTTTTCCCCATCCTTTCTTCTTGGAGATTTTCTTCATTGGTGCTTGGTGTCTATGGAATGAGCGTAATGCTCTCATTTTTGATAGAAGGCCGCCGGTCTTCTTTGCCTGGAAAGCTGCGTTCAAACAAGAAGTCACAGATCACCTCTATAGGATTAAGTCAAGCTTACACCGAGTCCATTTTAGTTGGCTCAATGCCCCTGTAATTCCCCCTTTTTAGCTCCTGCTTTCCTTTCTCTTCGTTTTTATTTCCTCTTGACCCAACCGCTGGGTTGGGTTCTATGTAAGTTTCGTTAAACCTTTGTACGCTTCTTTTAATTAATGTTGCTTGGGGCTTTGCCCCGCGGTTCTTGCTCAAAAAAGTCAAAGCGGCGAATTCAAAAAAATATCTCTGTGACAAACTTGTGCGGAAATAAATCAATTGTGTGAGATCTATTTTAATGTAAAGAACCGAATAACGCAATATATAAAATTATAAAAACAGACAAAACTCCTAAACACGTAACTTTTTTTTTTTCTCGAATGTGCATTAGCACGGTATTCATTAAAGCAGGAGTAGATGATCCTAAACACGTAGGCTGTTGACAAACTAGAAGGAGCAATGAACATCTCAAACTTATTGGTGCAAAGCAATGTTATTAGCCCGATCCACAAATTCCAGCCGATCGAGAAACCACAAAAGGATGACAAGAATCGAGATTGTTGATGTACCAAGAACGCAAAGAACTTAAAAAGTAAGAAAGACAAAGCGAGCACAAAGATGAGCCCAAGACAATAAGGCGAGTAGCAATCCATACATTACCATTACATGAAGCCATTTAGACACGAACTCCGCAGGGCAACACGGGTCCCTCTCCCTCCCTTTGAAGGAGACATCCATGAGGCCCCAGACGCTGCTCCATCTCGCGAACGTGTCTCATCGCCACCGACCGGATTCTCACCAATCGCGGATTTCATGATCACCGCATAGCCGCATTCGCCCACAACTGGCGGGTTGCACGCCGTTAGCTAAACTATAGCATCGAGTCGGTTTGTAATCTTAGCATTGGTTAGGTGCAGGTCGGTAGGGGCAAAGCGAGATCCTAGGCGTCTTTGGATCAAGCTCGGCCCGGACCGGTCGAGTCCGCGCCCGCGACGCGCTTGGCGCACGAAGCGCATGCCGCGCAAAAACGGCATCGCGATCTTTGTGCGATCGTGGCGCGGTGGGGCGTCGTATAAGCCCCGGATTGTATCTTTGGATTAGTATAAATAAAGAGCAACAAAGACCGGGAAGATGTTGGTTGGCGGCGCCCACATAATCTCATTTGTTTTGCATCTGTTCATTCAGGCTCGTGTCCCCGCCGTGGTGACCGCGATCATCGCGTTGCCGTCGTCGATGTCGTTCCAAGCACGCCGGTGCGTCTGCTCCATTAAGTGGTATCGAGCCGGGGGGGTGCCGAGGAGGTGTCCGCGGTGGTGGAGGTGTTGACGAGGAGGCGTAAGGGGCGAAGGAAGAAGGAGGGAGCGTGTACCCAATCACCGACGCCATGGGTGACACGAACAAGGACGCCGGGGAGCGAGCTTGGAATCAAGCGGGAACCTTGTTTGGCCGATGCCGTCACTTAACAAACTACCAAGAGTGGTCTTCCCACGTGCAATGTAACCTTGAAGCGATGTATCTATGGGATGCAATTGAATCGACAAGGTCGATCGTCGCAACGATCGGCCGGGCTCGGGCGCGATGATGAGAGGAGTCCCATCGGAGATGCACTCCATCTTTGGTGAATAAAAAGTCAGCCAAGGAGGCCCGGGAAGCGATCAAATCTATGTGTCTCGGTGCGTAACGCGTGAAGGAGGTGAATGCACGAGAAGTTGTTGGCGGAATTTGAGTCAATCTCGTTCGCCGGGGAAACAATAGATGACTTTGCCGTGAGAATTAGCAAGCTCGTGGACCGATCCGAAGGCCAAGGTGAAACAAGCGTTGATGATACTCGAGTGGTTAAGAAGTTCCTCGGGGTTGTGCCGTCTAAGTACAATCATGGCGGTGTCGATTGAGATGTTTAAAGATCCGAAGAAGCTTAACATCGAGGAGCTTGTGGGTTGCCTACGGGCGCCTAAGGATCGACTTGAGCCAACGGTGGAAGAGGTGTAAGAGAAGGCCGGGAAGTTGCTCCTAACCGAAGAGGAGTGGGCTACCAAGAATAAATCTAAGAAGGTGATGAATCAATCCTCATCGTGCGGGAAGAAGACGGTGGCGTAATTGCAAAAAAGAAGGATAAACCCCGGATGCGCGGCAATGGTGCTCGTGATGCCGGACAACAAGGAGCGGGGTGAGAAGTATCAACCACGTCGTAATGGCGGGTGTGGCAAGTGTGGCATCTTTGGTCATTGGGCTAGAGAATGCAAGAACAAGAAGGGCGCAAGGAGGAAACAAAGAAGACGCAGCTCATCATGTTGTTTCTTGCGGAGAAGCGAGCACCGATGGTGGCAAGTGTGTGCAATCTAGTGCGACATTCAGATGAGCGTGTGTTCCTGAATCAGGAACGTGTGTTCCCATCGTCCTACGAGACAGGAGCATGGGTGCTTGACACCGGTGCCACAAACCATATGACGGGGTGCCGTGAGTCGTTTACTGACTTGGATGAGTCCATTCATGGTGCAGTCCGGTTTGGAGATGGGTCCAAGGTGGCGATTCGTGGCGTGGGTGCGGTGACCTTTATCGGAAGCAATCAAGATCATCGAGTCTTTGTCGGAGGTGTACTATATTCCTTCCCTGAAGTGTAATATTGTCAGCCTAGGACAACTGGAGGAAGGAGGTTGTCGTGTTGAGATCGACAAGGGCGTCATGGAGGTTTTTGAGCGCCGTATAACTCCAGAGCAGAAGTGTGGAGTGATGATCCGTCTTTGTGCGAAAGGATCGACCGTACCTGATCAAGGCGACGATTGATTCTCCCGTCTATCTTCTGACGAAGCTCGATGAAGTGGCATGGCTATGGCATGCGAGGTACGGTCATTTAAATTTCAGGTCTCTGTGGGAGCTTGGGTCCAAGGAGATGGTTGATGGCTTGCCGGTGATCCGCCGGCAGGAGCAAGTTTGTGACAGCCGCGCCTTGGGCAAGCAGCACCGCAAACCGTTCCCTCAAGCGTCCGACTATCGTGCATCGGGTGGACTGGATCTAGTCCATGCCGATTTGTGTGGCCAAGTGAGTCCACCCACGCCTGGAGGCAAGGCCTACTTCCTGCTGATCGTTGACGACTACAGTCGGTATATGTGGATCGAGGCCGCCGGCCACGGCGACGAGGCGATGAAGGCGTTCGTGAAGTTCAAGAAGGTTGTAGAGTTGGAGTCAGGGCATAAGCTGAAGGCTTTCCGAACGGATCGTGGTGGAGAATTCAACTCCGGTAAGTTTATAACCTTCTGTGTGGATCATGGAATCAGGCACAATAAGACAGTACCACATTCACCGCAAATGTAATGGCGTTGTTGAACGACGGAATCAAACCATCATGGAGATGGCTCGTTGTTCGATGAAGAGCATGCGGTGCCCGCACGTTTCGGGTGAAGTTGTCTTGGTGGCCGTGTACGCTCAATCGGTCTCCGACGAAGAGCTTGAACGGCAAGCGCGCCGTTTGAGGCCTGGTTTGGCGGAAAACTGCGCGGTGAAGCATCTACGCACATTCGGTGCGTGGCGTATGCAAAGAAGACGGGTCCCGGGTGAACAATTTGTCGACGTTCCGTGTCGGGTGTTTTCTTTGGCTATGAACCGGGCACAAAGGGGTACGAGTTTATGATCCGGTGAAAGGGAGGTTGATGATCTCGCGTGATGTCATATTCGACGAAGAAGCCATGGAATTGGGGGAGAAACCAGCGATCAAGGCGGTTCGAGTCTTTGAAGTTTCGAAAGTTTCGAGAGTTGAGTGGTTTGATGATCTTGTTCATAATCCGACAATACGATCGATCACGGTGAACGAGCGACAATGGTGGCCTTTGTTGATCCCGGCGATACAATTCCATCGGCGGGGGATGATGATCCTTCATCTCCGCATACTCGGTCCATCCACGGCCGATAGCATGGGCCACACCACCCACCGGTGGCTCGGTTGATTCTTAAGGTGTGTCGCAGCGTTTCAGAATGTTGCCTGACCTGTTCGAGTCTACTAAAGAAGGGCAGGGTTTTGAATACAGCGGGGTGTGCCTTGTGGCGGCTGAGGAACCGAGCTGTGTTGATGATGCCATGACACAAACGTGTTGGAGAAAGGCGTGCGGCTCGAGTTGGAGTCGAGAGGAGAACAAAACACGGGACGACTACCGATCTCCCGGCAAAACAAAAGGCCATCGGCCTGAAGTGGGTCTTCAAAGTTAAAAAAGATCCCGATGGCAACATTGTCAAGTATAAAGCACGCTTGGTAGCAAAGGGCTACGCTCAACGTCAAGGGATAGATTTTGACGAAGTTTTTTCTCCTATGGCCCGTATTGAGACCTGTAAGAGTCTTGCTAGCACCGGCAAAGCACACTTTGGGTGGCAAGTTCATCATATGGACGTAAAGTCGGCTTTCTTAAACGGTGATTTGTGCGAAAAGCGATTAATGCGTGCGGCGACCTCCGGGTTTCATTGTTGGGAAGGAGGGGCGGGTGTTGAGATTGTTGAAGGCACTCTATGGTCTTCGGCGGGCATCGAGAGCGTGGTATGCAAAACTTGACAGAGAATTGCTTGCTCTCGTTTTGAAAGGAGCAAGCGGAACATGCCATGTACGTAAGAAGCTCCAAACAAGTCTTTCTTACTTGTGGGAGTCTACGTGGATGATCTAATTATCTCGGTCCATGCATTGATGAAATCAAGAAATTCAAGACCGAGATGATGAGGAAATTCAAGATGAGTGACTTGGGACTTCTAAGCTATTATCCGGGAATTGAGGTGAAGCAAGGAAATGCGGCATCACTCGAGTCAAAGTGCATATGCATTGAAAATTTTGGAGAAGGCGGGGATGGCAACATGTAACTCTGTGATACTCCAATGGAAAGTAGACTGAAGTGTGCAAGGGAAGGGAAGATGCCGTGGTTGATCCAACCGCTTATAGGAGCGTGATTGGCGGTCAGGTACATTGTGAATACTAGACCTGATCGGCTTACGTGGTTGGGGTTGTGAGTAGACACATGGAGGCGCAGGAAAGGAACATTGGATTGCGGTAAAACGCATCCCGAGATATTTGAAAGGTACAAGTGCTTATGGTCAGCAGATATGAGAAGGGGACCGAATGAAACCAATTCTACTTGGGTACAACGGCGGTGATTTTCTTTGGAGATATGGATGACGTAAAGAGCACCACCGGTGTTGCATATTTCCTTAGCGGCGACATTGTTACTTGGGCATCACGTAAACAAAGGATAGTGGCTTTATCCTCGTGTGAAGTGAATAGGTGGCGACCTTGGCTCGCCGCTGCGTGCCAAGGTATTTGGCTAAGACCGATTGCGAGATATGCTAGGAGTAAAGGAGGCGACGGTGAAGCTGCTCATGGACAACATATCGCGATCGCTCAAAGAAGAATCCGTTGAACCATGATCGAAGCAAGCACATCGATACGAGGTATCATTTTCTTTGTGAATGTATCCGGGATGGCAAGGTGGAGGTGGAACACGTCGAACGGCGAACCGGTGGCCGATATCTTTACCAAGGCACCGGGCGAGTGCGGTTTGTTGAGTTGAGGATAGCGCGGGTGTCGTCGAGATGCAATAGATTTAGGGGGTGATTTGTTAGCTAAACTATAGCATCGAGTCGGTTTGTAATCTTAGCATTGGTTAGGTGCGGTCGGTAGGGGCAAAGCGAGATCCTAGGCGTCTTTGGATCAAGCTCGGCCGGTTCGGTCAGTCAGCGCCACGACGCGTTTGGCGCCGCGTGGCGCATGCCGCCTAAACGCGGCATCGCGATCTTTGTGCAATCGTGGCGCGGTGGGCGTCGTATAAGCCCCGGATTGTATCTTTGGATTAGTATAAATAAAGAGCAACAAAGACCGGGAAGGTTGGTTGGCGGCGCCCACATAATCTCATTTGTTTTGCATCTGTTCATCCAAGGCTCGTGTCCTCGCCGTGGTGACCGCGATCACGCGTTCCGTCGTCGGCGTCGTTCCAAGCACGCCGGTGCGATCCGCTCCATCACACGCCGTCTCCCTCAATGCACGCTCGAAGTTCCGACGGATGCTTGGGGCACGGAGCGACGTCGGCACCCTTCTCGCGTTCCCAAGTAGAGCCATTTGCCTCCATTGCGATGCGAGGGGCGGCTTGCTTGGCGGCGGAGCTCTCTCTATCACCCTCTCGGCGGGACGGAGCAGCTTATCCCCTTTAGGCGGCAGCCTCGGGGAAGACATGGCGCTGTCCTTCTAGGGCCGACTTGACTTGCTAATAACTTCGAGGCGAATCTTTGCGGTGGTGGTGGCCTTGTGGGTTCTTGTTTGTGAGTTGGTTTTTGGAGGGAAGAGTCGACGATGCCCCAGTTGAGGGTCGTTGCGCACGTGTGTTCATAGGGGTGAGTGTGCGTGTTAAACATCCGTGTTATCTTGTGTAATCTCAAAAAAGAGGGCAACTATGATGGCCGGCGCTGAGGCGCGACCGACCAGAACATTTTGTCGAACACCTAAGGTCCGATCAAGTGCATGTTTCACTTGAGTGGGTGGTAAGGTATGTCGTAAAGACGGTGGGGACGCTTCCATGTGCGCGGTGAGTTGGAGCGGAGAGGGAGAGGCGAGGGAGCGAGGGCGAGGATGTGCGAGGTGCGACATGAGGTTTGGAATAGAGCTATGGCTAGAATCTTCTAAGAAAATTTGGGAGTCTTGATTTATAAGGTTTGGAAAAAAAATATTTATTAGGGATCCATTTCGTGGTAGTTGCTAGAATTTAGATGTGTGATATACATTCTCACGTGCCTATCTTTGTTTTATAGAAGTTGACGTCGTAGCGTGAGATGGGATGATGCACACAAATAAAAAAAAGTAGGCGCGTGGCTGGGATATTGAAAAAATAATCTTTCTTGGAGAAGTGGGTATCTCCTCTACTCACTCGATTCTTTTATTACGCGCAGACGTTTTAGAGCAAGTATTATGAGGGTGAATTAGCGGGCGAGGAATCCACGTCGGCTTATTCGACGTGGAGGGAGTAAACGGCACTATGTAAAAAAGGCTAATAACCGCTAGTGAGCCCGCAGGCGCCGCTAATAACGAAGCGTCGTGTTGTGACATTACCGACCAGCGCGAGGGGTGGCGTCGATGTGGGGCGTCGGATGGTCTCACAAGACCAATCTGGCGTCATTAATAGGAGTCATGGGAGACGCGTGTTCATGTAGCAGCGTCATTTCTTAATCGGTGGCGTTTTCGTTGAAGCTGAACGCACGGGCGGCGACGGGCAGAGCTTTTGAAAGCGAGTGTGTGCGAATTCAAGCGTATCTCGGTTGCAGCGTTTCATCAGGGCGCATTTTGAGGACCCGATCGACTATGGATGCAGGTGGGCGTTTTGCTTCAGACGCACCTTTTCGCACCGCCCGTCTGTACCCACTGAGTAATGCAGGCGGCGGCGTGGATTCACGGACTTCAGTGGTACCGATACCGGTCAGGTGTTGCTTGACACGTACGGGCGCGTGCCGCGAATCACCCGGCAGCTTGGAGCGGTACAAAGTGCGTAGCGTACGTAAGTTAAAGTTGTGCGTTTATCTTGAGGGCGAGTTGTGTTAGGAGGTATACGTACATGTCCCAACCACTACCGGCCGGCGTTTATTTTTCGGGCGAGTTGTGTTATCGGGGTGTACATGTCGCCACCCACTACCGGCCAGCGTTTATTTTGAAGGCGAGTTGTGTTAGGAGGTGTGCGTACGTACATGCTTCGCAGCCACTAAGCCCAGCGTTTATTTTTCGGGGCGAGTTATGTTAGCGGTGTACGTACGTGTCGCGCTCCCGCAGACGCGTATAGTTTCGGGCGAGTTGTGTTATCGGGTGTCGTACATGTCTGACCACTACCGGCGTATAGTTTGAGGCGAGATGTGTAGCGGTGTATGCGTACATGTCGCAATAACCCGCTACCGGCAGCGGTCATTTACGGGCGTGTGTTGTCGCCCGGTATGCGTGGCATTTTCTTGGTATTCGGACACGTATACGTAAGCGATTGGCGGCCGCGGAATTGCGCGTGCATGCGTGTAGCATGTTATTCGATCGTGTGTTCTTCCCGTAGTCCCAGTGTAATACGTGGTGTCCCAGCGTTGCGAGACACATGTCGGTGGCGAGGCGGTCGGCAAGCGCCGGCGCTGTATTTGTCTCGAGTCTTACGATCGCGATCTCTGCTAGAGGCGATGGATGTTGACAGCTGACGTGCGTACCCGCCCGAATTTGGCGGGCGCATCCGGTTTTGAGCGGCCTCCGCCGCTCGGCGTGGCCCGGCCTTCCTTTGGGCTGAATTTGGACTGCATGTTAGGCCCGTTCTCTTGTGAATTTCTTGGTGGGCCGTTTCCGTACGGCGATGGATGTCGGCATGCGTGTGTAAGTGGCAGCACATCCCGAGGCGCGCCATACGTTCGTTGGATTCTGAGGCGCGTATGTGGTACCAGCAATGCGTAACTATAGTACTCCTACCTAGTAAAGCGGATATGCGTTTGTAAGCGTACGGTTAGGGTTATACGTTAGCGACGATTCTTTGAAATGAAATGTACCTTATGCGTGCGTTCGGGTTAAGCCCCCTTTCGGGTGCTAACGGATATATATAAGGCGTTCTTTGCCCACACACTTGAGCACATCTCTCTCGGCGGTGGCGGCACACGCGGGGGGCGCGGAGGAGCGCGACGCACGGGACGGCGGCTAGCGTTGGTGTGTGCTCCGCCATATCGGTATGTAAGTACTCGCGGGCGTGCTTAGAGCTCTTCTCCTTTGTCACCAGCGTTCCTCTCGGCATTTATATATTGGTGCTCGTGCGTTTCAAAGCGGCGGCGCAAGAAAGGGCGTCTGGCGTGCTCCGACCGCCATCTTCGTGTCGGCGTGCTCCGCCCGACCCGCTGGTTTCGGCCGGTGGCGGTAGCCGTGCTCCGCCCGGCTCTGCGGTCGCCCGGTATGGTGGTCGGGCCGATCTACGAAGCGTAGGTGAGCAAACCTAGCTACGGGACGCTTCTAATTAAAATACAATAGTGCTTACGCATCGATTAATGCATAATGGCTGAGATAGAATTAAAGCATCTAGTTGTTGGCAACAATATCTTGACTTAAATTGGGTGAGGATTTCTTCCATTTCCACCATGCTTAATTTTGTAGATGATGGGGGATCGAAGCCCTTTGGATATACGGGTGAGATGCGGCAGTCATGAGTACATAGATGGGTTGCAATCTTTCCTAGGCTGGCTGCGGAGGCCGATATGCGCGAGACCCGGATCCGGGTTTGTGGTGCCCATGTGTGGACTGCGGGAACCCGGATGCAATACTCGAGTTCGTTTACAGTCCATGCCCACCTAATCCTTCGAGGTTTCATGGCTGGGTACACAAGTTGGAACAAGCATGGAGAAGGTGTCAACGACGGAGAACAAGCGCGAGGTTCTTGAAAGTGGTGCGGTGGCGAGGAAGAAGCGACACTTGAGGATGGGGAAATAATTATTGATGATGAAGTAGCGAGCTTCCTACGAGCCCTGTCCCTACTGTTGAGGATATGGACAAGTTCTTTGCGTGATGGCATGGGCTCACGATGAATACACTTCTTTGAAGAGTTGAAGAAGTCGAACAGCTCTTGAAAGATATGAGGACACCACTCTCTTCGCGTAGCGAAAAAGAGTTTTTCAAGCTATCGGTACACTAAAGCTTCTCCAACTCAAGGCGGAGAACCATTGGACTGATAAGAGCTTTTTAGACAATTGCTAGGGGTGATTGGGGATATGCTTCCCCCACGAGAATGTGTTGCCAAAGACGACATATGAGGCCAAAAGATCGTTTGTCCACTTTGGGATTGAAGTTCGAGAAAATTCATGCTTGCATGTATGGCGCATCTGTTAGGGGTGACTATGCAAATGTTGCTGCATGCCCCAAGTGTAAAACCTCTCGTTACAAACGAACAAGCGATGATGGTGAAGAAGGCGGGAGGTGCGCCGTAAAGTTCCTCGGAAGGTTGCATGATACTTTCCAATAATTCCTTGCCTAAAACGTCTTTTTGCAACCTCAGGACGCACGACCGATGACATGGCACTCGGATGGCCGGAAGCGTGATGATTATATAAGGCACCCAACAGATGGTATTCAGTGGCGGGACATTGATCACAAACATAAAACTTTTTCTGATGACCCAAGGAATATTCGGTTTGCACCGAGCACAGATGGCATGAACCCCTTTGGTAACATGAGTAGCACACATAGTGTCTGGCCGGTGCTATTAACTATCTACAATCTTCCACCATGGTCGTGTAACACGAGGAGGTACATGATGATGTTAATCTTGATCTCCGGTCCTCATCAGCCGGTATTGACATCGATGTGTACCGAGGCCACTTGTTGACGATCTCAAGGAGCTACGGAAAGAGGGTGGTGTCGGTGTGTGTACGATGCTTACAAGAAAGAGCGCTTCAATTTACGTGCCACGCTTCTTCACCACAATCACCGATATTCCGGGACACCGTAGCGTGTGCAGGCGAGCAAAGGAGAGAAAGGCGCTTTCATTGCTTAGGCGACACCGAGACCTGTTTGGCTGAATAACTCAAAGAAGAGGGTTTATGTAAAAGCACCGGCGTTTCCTTCCTACAAAGCATCCATACCGTGAGATGAAACGTCGGTTTGATGGGACGAAGGAGAAAGCAGTTTGCACCAAGGCATTTCAATGGGGAACAGAGTTTTCTGAGCAGGTGGTAAAGGATACGACCGCCCGCTTTGACGAACCAAAGGAAACAAAGAGAAAGAGAAAGAGAAAGAGAAAGCAGCTCGAAGAGTCGAAAACCGCAAAAAAGCTTTGCCGATAAGAAGAGGTGGAAGAAAATGTCGATCCTATGGGAGCTACCTTCTTTGGAAAGACATAGCGGTTCGCCCAAAAAGATAGATATCATGCACGTGAAAAAAGAATGTCTTTGGAAGTTTGCTTGGGACACTCATGAATGACAAATGGAAATCGAAGGACCATGATAAAGCAAGAGTTGACCTAGAGGAGATGGACATAAGGCCGAGCTCCTTCCTAACGACGAAACCAGTGCCCGTCCACCTTTGTTCCGCCGTAAGCGACCCGTCGAGAGAAGCGGGAGTTGTGCGACTTCTTTCGTAGTGTCAAACTTCCCTCTAGAATCGCGGCCAGTGTGGAAACTTGTGCACTGCTAAAGAGAACAAAATGCTTCCGATGAAGGCTCACGATTGCGATGTCATGCTCACGGCGATGCTTGCGGTCGGGATCCGAAACATATTGCTTGGGAAAGGTCAGAAAGGCTATCATCGGCCCTCTGCGCCTTCTTTAATGCAATCTCTCGAAGGTGATCGGCGAACTAAGCGAGCGATCTTGAAAAGAACATGTGTGACACGATGTGTCTCCTTGAGGCTTACTTCCCGCCCGACTTTCTTGACATATCCGTCCATCTCATGGTCCATCCGGTTAAGGAGATCGGGTATCTTGGACCGATGTACCTCCACCACATGTATCCGTATGAGAGATTTATAAGTACTACGAACAAGGTTTTTAAAGAGTCGGGTTCACCCCGAGGGAAGCATGGCAGTGCTATTCTGCGAGGAGGTGGTCGATTGGTGTCTCCGTTATCGACCCCCGATAATCCAATCGGCATCTCAAGTCTCGCCATGACGGAAGGCTAGCGGGGATAGGGTTTCTTGGGGAGAAGCAAATTACTCCGAAGAAAAGACGACTTTGACAAAGCCCACTCTCTTGTGATGCTACACGAAAGCGAGAGATAGATCCTTACATCATGAGCATTATCGGTTGTTGCGGGGAAGAAAATCCGGATTGGACCGAGTCTCGATTAACGAGGGCGCATATTAGACGGTTCAACATCGGATCGAGACCCGACTTGCCGGATTCGGGCGACTCTTGCGACAACGAAAAAGCTCGATACGGTGGCAAAGGGGCCTTTCTTCACGATCACAACTTATCGGGGCTATGACATAAATGGCTACACCTTTTACACGCTGATCAAGACAAGAAAAGTGTGTACGAGAACTCGGTGTTCATATTGTTGCAACCGATTCGAGAAGGTGCGGAAACCATACTACGGCGTGATTGAAGAGATATGGGAACTCTCGTATCCGGGGAGACATGAAGTACGCCGTTTTTGGTGTAGATGGGTTCCCGATAATCAAAGGTGTCTCAAGAAAGACAAATACGGCTACACTTGCATTGACCTTGGACAAGGCGAAAACACGCAAGAGCCATTTGTACTCGCAAATCAGGTTAGCCAAGTCTTCTATGTGCGCGACACTAGAAGCAAGAACCTACAAGTGGCTCTCCCGGGAAAAGCGGGTTATCGGACTTGAAAATCTAGTGGAAGAGGAAGGTATCTATGAGTTGGTGAAATCCCTTCTTTTGATGCAAAAATCATCCCTAGGACTCTGGCGGGCGGCCGACTCCATACCTCGAGAGATGGACATAAAGAGAAGGAGGGCCCCGTGGCAAAAAGGCGCCAAAAAAAGCCGGTCGCAAATGAGTATGCATAGCTATTCTTTGTTGTTAAAGCTCATGTGACGTGCGGAGGTTTATGGTGTGGTTTGTGTGTTTGAGGCGGTTGTTGTTCTTTTGTTATAAAAGTACCTCTAGCTTTTTATTTTTCGGCTTTATGTGGTGACATATTGGCCTTGGAGGTTGATTTGAGATGGTATACCATCTCTCAATCTTTTATAAAAGCGAACATGGTCTCGGTGCTATAAAGCGAACATGGTCTATCTTTGTAAAATTAAATAGCTAGCTATATATGTAGGCATATGTATGTGTGGTCAACAATTTGTACGAACAAGCTACTAGCATCATATATTTTATCAAATTGAGAAAGCGGTCATCGAGTTTGCATCGATCATCACACATAGTTTTAATACTAACTTAGCTAGATAGTACATCATCAACAAAAGTAAGTCAAGGCAAAGCATAAGATCGATCACATTAATTAGTGTGGTGTCAGCATCGAAGCGAATGGCACCGCACCCGTCCCGAGCACTTTGTACCTTCTCGACCTTTTAATTCTTCACGTACTCAGCGGCCGAGACTCAACAGCACGGAAGACTTGGTCGAGCCTTTGCATCATGAGCCTCTCCTTCTCGGCCTTCCCTTTGTTGAGATCCTCAATAGCCCCGAAACTTCCGAAGCTTCCCATGATGGGTTTCACAACCACCACCTCCGGGCACTACATATATATATGCAAGAAACAATTATATGGGGGGTCGGATAAGATCGTGTCAACAAAAAAACAAATCACAATCCTCAAATCACGTTCGAGGCGCAAATGATGAAGAAAAGTGAACTATGCGAAGCGGTGGCTAGAGAACTACTGATTACTACGTACCATTCACGAACTATATATATGCCAAAACAGCTATTGGTTTCCACAATTTTGAGTTTTAAACAAGTACTCCCTCCATCTCAAAATAGATGTCACTATGGGATGCGTCTTAGATCAAACTTTCTCAACTTTGACTAGCTAGGTTTGTAGAAAATACGTGCAATATTTAAATCTACAAATAAATTTGTTAAAAAACTAGACTTAAAGATCTTTCTAATGATATTTATTACTTAGCATAAATATTTTATTATTTATATATTTTAATATATAATTTAGGCATTTTGAAAATGTTGATTTCGAAAAGCGAGAATGACATCTATTTTGAGACGGAGGGAGTATATATATATATATATAGGGTAAATTTTTTTCTACACCACGGGTGTAGTTACACCCATATGTATATCTCAAGATTTATGGTATATATAACCAAGCGAAGTGCATGTGGATGAAGTATATGATCATACTAGATCATCTATGGTGGTATATATGTTAAGTATGCATTCATACGTTGAGTATATGGATATACTTTTTTATATACGGCAGTAGTGGCATTTTATGTAATATATTAAAAAATATAGGTTCCTTCAAAATTTTTTTGTGTAGTAAGATCTAGAGTATCTTAATATGAGTATCTAAACATACTCAAAGCGATAAACAAGTATGAACACATACACAATGTGGTTTTTGAATATGGGTGTAACTACACCGGGTGTATAGAAAGTGCACCCTATATATATATATATATATATATATATATATATATATATATATATATATATATATATATATATATACACACTTTTCCTATGTCTACGTCGAAAAGAAAACTTCCAACCGAATCTTGCGGACTTCGCTAGCGAAGGGGACACCACAGTCACGGGTTCGATGTTCATTGTGGGGTTGCCCGATACCCGTCTTGCACGGGATGCCAATCCGAACAAGAAGGCACCGCATCTGCATCCGGGAAGCTTATGCAGGCAGAGGGGGGTGACCGGCGATTCCTCCACTCCTCTTCGTGCTCCTCTCCGCCCGGCGGCCGGGAGGTCCTCCCTTTGTCGATTTGGAGCTCGGTGGTTGCCAAGGTCATCGGGTACCTCCGTTCGCGCACCCCTCTCCCTTCATTTGTGGTATTTTTTACGGGATTGTCTCCTCTAAATCTGGATGGCTTTAGTTGGATTTATGGTGTGCATGCATATCCGGTTCGATTTCATGGATTGCATGGTTTAGTTTACTATATCGGGTGTTGTCTCTTCGGATTTCATGGGGATTTGACGGAATGGAGATGGTCGGCCGCGGTGTGTAGATGTGGCGTGGGTCGGGTCATCTATAGCGATGTGCATGCACTTACCGGCATTTTGTGTGGCGGGGTGATTTGCGGAGTGTGCATGTGATTGGTTGGCCACAACTATTTTTTGTGATGATTTGTGTGGATGCACCCCCGCGCCACGAACAAATTTAGCATGCATTTTTTTGCACGAGAAAATATTGAACACTGCACTTGTGGTGTTTCTTTAGATCTAGTTGTTTCTAGTTCGATTTCATGAAGTCTAGATGTATCGTGGTTCGGTTCCATGGATTGCATGGCTTAGTTCACTAGATTGGGTGTTGTCTCTCTTGATTGCATGGGGATTTGGCTTACTTTTGGGCATCGTATGATTACATCATTTGTCACTTCAATTTGTTGTCCGCCATTTGCTCCCGTATCCGTCGATCATCTACGTGTGGTGTGCTGCGACGAGAAATAGAGAATCAGATTTTTGTTAGGTTGGCCGATTGGCGACTTGCTTACTTTGGGCATCGTATGATTCGATCTAATGTCCGGTGAGCTTTGAATTGACCAAGCAACTTCTCCCTATCACCATCCCATGCATGCGTTCTCAATCGTTGAATCGAGCCTAGCAAACTAAGTGGGAAGTGGCTTTTGTGCTAGTAGAAGGCGGAAATAGGTGAAGTTTGGGATCCAAGCCAGATTTGGAGGAGCATGCACGCATCCCGAATCCTTGATTTGTTTTTCGCCGTTGTTTTGGAATTGGAAATTGTGGTTTGTGGTGCGTGTGGGTTGGTGGCGTAGTATTTTGATGCCCACTAGATTGTATGAGAGAGAATGGTTGGGCTATGTGTTCCTCAACATCTCATCCTATTTAGGTTCAACGCAACGAGTTTTGGATCTCTGTTCATGCTTTGTTTTTTTCATTTTATCGGATCTTGTTTTTTTTTTTGAATGCGGACCAAATAATGGTTGTTTATCGCACCTTAGTATTTGGAGGTGTTTAGTTGTTTCCTCTATTTGCTCGAAATGTCCGAATCATTCTTCAAAAACTAAAACAGCCCTGCTCCATGTAATATGTATTCTTGATAAACTAATTGGCGATGTTATTTCGTTTTTCGATTTCAGTAGTGCTTTCTTTGGTTGCCATATGCCATGATGTAATTCAGAGTTTTTTCTTTAACTTTTCTCTTTCGCATATGTTACATTTGTATGCGCGTGCTCGTTGATTGACACTTTTTTACGGCAACAACAATTGAAGCATGCATGGCATTCCATGGATGACGACCCTTTGCCAATGTCCTCCTTTCTGTTGTAAATACACATTTTATTCATGGATGAACACTATCAATGTTGGCCTTGACATGTTAAACATGCTATATGGTGTCTTTGAAATATAGGTGTGATAATTTTTGGCTTCCTTGGAACCCCCCATACATCACAAAGTTGAGAACCATTGTCCGGTTTCTCTAAAAAAGCATATGTTCTCAACTTTGTAATGATCAAAGCATTAGTATCGAGAGTCACTAACTGTTCTTGTTAGATTGATTATTAGGAGCAAGCATTTTTGTTCTCTCAACTTATCACGGAAGAATGTCTTTGTATGATTATTCTAGTTTGTTATAAACAATCAATTACTTTGCTATTACGAATGGTCTCTGTATGTTTTCAACATGCTCGTAGGTCATCCACGATGATCGGGGCTCGGCATTCCATTTGTGCTATGTCGCATGTTGTGTCACGGTTTGTATTGATGTATGTTAATTTGTCTCACCATGAGTAGCCATGTCACTCTGTCTTTTTTTTGGTAAAGACTTCTTCATGCCTAACGCACGGGTTCTCTTCATTACAGTACGATGTCATCTAATAGGCCATTTCTATCCATTTAAAGTCGCCAACTATTTTTTATTATCTAAGCTCCAATAGATTATGAATGATCAGGTATACATCCTGCTCTCTCCTATTTAACTCTCGGCCTAAGTCAATTTTCCTACTCTCTCTAATTCCTAAATTGCCTATTTAGGAAGACAATGTTACCTAATGAATAAAACTTAAATTACTTAATAGATAGTGTTTTTTTGGTTTTTATGGAGCTATCAATAATCAGTATTTAGAGCTAAATAATTAGCAATTAGACATTATTTGGGTGACAATGACCATGTGTGTCACGGTTTGTATGGATATTGTGTTGTTATGCGGCTCATGTTACTATAGTACGGTTTGTAGTTGTTTAGTTATTCTCAATTGCTGGCGAGGCTTAGGTGGCTATTAAAAATTTAATTCTATGAACAAAATGATTTATAACTTGTTAGCTAGCGGCATGTTATTTTGAGAGGGTTCCGTTCGGTTTAGGAATGAAAAAAACAAAGCAAGAGAAGCATGTATTATACTCCATTTGAATTATGATGGTCAAGTTTCTTTTGGTCACCACATAGTTAGGTGTGTTTAGTATGTTCTTCCTTGGTTGCTAGTTCATTTGTTGATATGCATTGCGTATTGGGCTCTTCTTATCGCCATGCATTTCATATGTTGACATAAATTTCCTTGTCATAATCTTTTGCGTGGCTAGGGGCTGTCTTACTCTCTACGCTTTTGCTTCTAAGCAATGGCGAATGCAACCAAACACTTACAATCTTCGGGCAATGATAGGAAGTACCATGACACTTTGGTTGCTTCTCGGCAAAAGGCCATTTCACGTAAGTGTGTGAACCACATTGTGCCATCGAAGCAATTGATCTTAGGTGCGGGTGGGGATTCGGTAGGCCATATTTTCTAGCTATTGTTTATCAAACAATACCATGTAACCGAATATTCCTTTTTGTAGAAGTGTCATATTACCCGATTGCACATTTATTAGTAGTGAATTACACACTTCAGATATTGCAATTCTTGTGTGTAACATGTGCAATATCTGTTATTTATAAATAATTTCATCACTATTGTTTGAAATAGTGATTTTGTTTATGCACCTCTTAAAATCTGTTAATTATAATTTGTGCTAGCGCATGCAATAACAAAGCATAATGGAAATTTTGTCGGTTGGGTGTTGATCTCTAAATTGCCGGTAAGCCATTGTCCATTGTCTTAAATTGCCGGTAAGCCATATCTTTGTTGTCTTTGTTGTCCCTTGTCCTTTGTAAAACTTGTGTTGTTTCCTTCTTTTCGGGAACCATGAGGTAATCCGATGTGGTTGATGTGTGCCCCCCAAGCGCGTGAGTCACAACCGGTAGGGGCCAAGAGGGCTCAAGTGTTATGATGTTGTAAGTCTTAAAGAATGGCCCTATCTTATATATGCTATTGAGCACCATGATATGTGCTAGGGCGATTGCCGGCCGATCCGCGAGACATTACATTCTTTGCATGCTCCTATCCATGTGAATATACTCATTTGTAGATTATCGAACATTGTAGTATCTCCTCGGGCCTATCCGGTATCCACTAATGGATTAGTTGTTCTTGTCTATAGTAGTTGCAATGCTCAGTCCTATTAATATGTTTTATTCACAAAAAAAACCAAATAAAACATTCGGGGGACTTAATAATTGCAATCAACAATGCTATAAATTGCAAGTATTGAGCCTTTTGTAATTTTAGTGCCGAGGATATGCAATATGTCCCTTTTTACTTTTCGAGGGGGATGACTGTTAGTAAGGAAATCATTCTTGTACAAGAATCCTTCCAACTTTGTTGGCCTAGGTGGTCTAGTGGGTTGTCCTGTGATTTCTAGACTGTCAAATTAGTTGAGCGTGGTGCGAGCACTTGGTGTAGCTTATCGGGTTTATGATCTTTTACATGCACTATTGATACACTCTTACTATCGGGTGTGCTACACTCTTACTACAAGGTGTGTTGTACAAGTTGTGTTGGGTGGCGATAAACACTCCATAACCTTGTGCGTACCTAGCCTCGGGGAAGACTAAACTTGGTAGTATGATGTTAAGCGTTAGTTTTGAAACACTTCTTTGCTTCTGATTTGCTTGGGTAGATGTAACCTCCTCACTTACGCGGCGGAACCTATAAAGACCTTGAAGCACTTCTGCGGTTTTTTTATTAAAAAAAATATGGTTCTTCCATTTCATGAACTCCTTGGATGTGGACACGCAAAAAAATTGTTAACTCTATAACCTTGTGTTATGTCGATGTTTTGTCCCGTCTTGTCCCTTGTAATAAAAACAAATTGTTTAAAACAAGCGAGGGACCTGCGATACAAGACAACAAAGTACAAAATGACATCGCTTGATTCCCTATATAAACCTAGCGCTGAAGGTGCATTGTGAAAGTAACACTTTTAAACCGCGGGCGAAGTGGGGCGTTAGGCCCCGAGGCGCGAGACGCTGAAGTCATCCACGAGGACCTGTGAATTGTGTTTGGATTGTCCCTTGTCTTGTATTTTATGTTGTTTTTTTTTGTTGATTGTGTTGTTATGTCCCTTGTCATGCCCCTTGTATTGTGTTTTGTAGGTTATCCCTTGTATTGTATTGTATTTTGCCTTGTATTTTACCTTGTCCTTATTTTCGTAGTATTCTAGAGTTCAATGATTTGATTGATGGTTGGTTCGATTTTTGCTTGTAGTTGTAAAATAGCAACTTAGTAATAGCCGATGATCATGGTTGGACTACATGATTACGTAGTCTTTGTAGTCTTTGTGCCGCGACTCACTTTGGCGTGACCATGGGTTTGTAGGAAGAAGCGGAGTCTTTTTTTCGAGAAATAAGAACCATCTTTTTTTTTTTTTTCTCTCTCGTGAACACATTCAAAATCTCATCTTCTTTGTACTTACGGCAGACTTTGTGCTTGATATCGATCATTTTTCGTAATTGTTCATCCACGGGACCTTGTTTGGGGGTATTGGCAATATCATCGGATGAGCAAGGTATATGTTGGTCTTTGCTACATATTTACTCCCTCCTATATTGTTGCCTTTAAGCGCTTCATTTTTTATGCTTCAATATTGGTTAGTATTACTTTTCAATTGTCTTTGAAGCCCGATAGAGGCTTGTTATGCAAATCGTGCCATTTTAGAATATGGCTCATCTATTTATTGTCTTTGAGTGATGATATGGTCAAGAAAACGTTTTAAAGCATCATCTAGTTCCGCGTTTTCTTCTTGAATTACTAAGTTCGTTCTTCCATGAAATCGGCTCTTAGGCTCTGTTTGCTTATTGCGAGGTCAACGCCATCATGGATGGGGAAGGAGAAATGCTCTTACAAAGGAGGCGGTGGCAAAAGTTGTTGATGACACATACAGGTTTCATTCCATCTCTTTCTCAATTCTCGATTACAAGAATACATACCGGAGAGAGTTGACTATGTCGGATGAAGTTGTTGACTTAGTTCCTTTTGGTGCCTCGGTGCTTTCATTAGCGAGGGAAAATGCAATTATATCCTGGCGACCTTCCCTCCGGGAACCACGATTGGATCGGATTTCGGTCATTTAGGGCCCAAAGAGGAAGCCAGCGACTTCTACTATGTGGAGACTAAGGTCCTCTGCCTTTTGCAATAGCACAATGCTAAATGATAATATGATCAAGGTATTTTCTTGTTTTTATATATGTGCATGTTTTTTGTTTTTCATTTGAACAACGGCTTTCTTTGTTTTCACTAGTGTCCTTTGGGATGTCTGCTATAGCTAAATTGTTGTGAATGAAGCGTGCTATGTCTGCTATATCAAGCATGAGGAAAGCTTACAAATATGCCTTGAGAGGCATCAGGACCCGACTTTTGCATATATAGCACGTGCATGGTTTTTCTAATGGTATCTCGCAAAAAAATATCGCTAAAGGTGGGCCGGCGCTGCGGTGCATAGGTCCTCAAGGAAAATACAATTATTAGACATGGTTTGTTCTAATGGGATGTAGCAAGGTTCTTTTGCCGCGGCGACAATATGTTTGTTTTATTTGGGTGAGCACCTTTGGAACCTTGGGACGAGTTCTTGAAATGCGATCACGATCTTTGTACATGATTTGCGGTTTTTTTTTTAAAAAGGCTTGCACTTTAGGGATTATTAATTATACTACGAAATTATGACCATGATCTAGCCAATGCATTTCTTGTTTTGAGCACCATAATCATATAGAAAGTGTATGTATGTTAACTATTTTTTTCGGTGTTGCGCCATTCCGATTGCTTGAATGCTTTTTCGACAATTACTCATGTTCGAGGATTCTATAGAGATTTACACGGGCATACTCACAAGTTTGGAAAATGACATTCCTTTACGGCTTTTCTCTAAACTCCAGCGTCTTCGCATTTGCGAGAAATGAGCGGGTAGGAAATGTATAGCAACTTTTCATTTGCCTACAAACACACACCTTGATTTCTCGGGCCGGTGGATAATATAATACATGTTTTACCAATCTTTGCGACATGTTGATTTTTGGTTCAACTTCCATGTGCTTCCTTAATTTTGGAATGGATGGTTTGCGGCATTTCTTTTTGTTGATGTTGTATCTTTGCCATCTCTTAAAAGTGAGTTACGAACTTTTAGTATCCAACTTGATGAGTTGTTTCATATGCTTCAAGCTGTCACAAAATGTTGAGATATGCGCCCCTTTTCTATGCCCTTGCGATTATAATACGAGTCGCAATGCCTTTAACAACATGTGCGACTATAGCTACACATGTCTTTTTGTTTCTTTTATTTTTTGGTTTGTTTTTGGTGATGAAATCTAGTGGTACTACTGTTTTTTTGATAACCCGGACCCATGTGCATAGGTTGACTTGATTGGTGAACCTTTTTCAGTTCTTCGCTGCGGGTTACGAAGTGATGTATTATGCGAACCAACTTTTTCGGTGGGGCGCCGAGGTCTTTGGTGATCGTTAAGTGGTTCTTATTTGTTTCTCTGAAGCGAACTGCTCACCTTGACTCTTAGCGCTTCTACATCGGATTTGAGGATTACATTTATGCGTATTTTAGCGATCTTGAAGCTGTTGGTTGGCCTCACGAAAGTTTTCGGAGCGAGGGTTGCATTTTCACCTTTAAGTAGTTCAAGCGATTATGAGGAACATATCGATTGCCCAACCCATAAACTCACAAAGATACATCAATGGTTGGCGGTCATTTCGACCAAGTGGATATGGTACTGCGACTCAAGTTCGAACAATTGTGCCTATTTTCTCCACCTAGACCGTCGTCGCGAGACTCCTTGTTGGACACCATCGATTTAAAAAGAAGAATGATCCACAAACAAGGCGTAAGCTCTGTTCGGACATTCGTTATTTTTTGTTGGAAACTTCAAGCTTGTATGCGAGGCTTGATTTATTCATACCTTCTTATTCGCTTTATTTCAATGGTTTTGTTGCCTCGCTCATATGGAACTCCCTCTACCTCGTAGAGTGATTATTTGTCGAGTCTGACTTCGCTTTCAAGAGCTTGGTTATTTGAGGTGGTTGCTCCCTTGAGGCTAAATTTGTGACGGGACAATGCGGCGCGGTGAGCAATAGTTGTTATGAGCCTAATTGGATGTTTTTTAGAATTCCACATAATTCGGATGTGATCATACTCTAAATTGATTGGACTAGCTAGTTGTTAACATATATTCAAATAGGCATCTTTAGGCCATGGGGAATTATCCTAGAAAAATTTTTGGACGAGAAGAATATATGAGCTTTTTACTTTTTAGTAGGCGTGGGAAATGGATATAGCTTGTTACAAGGGGCATTTTTCGAATTATTCTTGACCCGGTGATTTTATTATCTTCGAGGTCTTGTCTTTTGAGTTCAAAGGGAGATGCTTGCCTTTTTATCGGAGGCCCTTTTTGGTACTTTGAGCAATGTTTTTTTTGCCTTTTGAGTAGATGTCATTCCGTAGCATTTTGCGTGATGTAAGGGATGGTTTGGGAGCTTGTCTAGGAGGGATTCGAGGTCGGGTTTCTAAGTAGTCGCGAGAGGGAAGCTTGTCTAGAAGGGGAGCTTGTTCTAAATTTGTGAATTTTTTTCTATAAGCTCTGATTGCTTTTCATAAATAGAACAACAAGGCTAATTGTGTAGGATTTGATTGCAAATTGTAATACTCTAAATTACAAATATAGTTAAGCGCAATTTTATTGATGAGTATATGAAATATTGATTCCTACCGATCTGCATTGCATAACAAGAAGGAATGGAGGTGTGCGGGGCGAGCTGTAATTTTTTTGTGTATTACGGAAGGTGTAGATGGTCGTAGCGTGGCCCCAATAGCACTGAGATAGAAAAGCGAGGCGAGCTCCACGACCATATCGGTTAACGGGTTTGGATCAACCGTTCTTGTAGAAGCGGGCCCGTTTATTTCTTTGTGTTGAGCTGTCGGTTGCATGCGTATTTGCATGATGGTTTTGGCGCTTCAATCTTTGGCCGGATTTTGATCGGACGGTCCGGTGGTTGCAAGAAATGGAGGGTACATTTCTTGTGAAAAGAGATATAGCAACTCCCATATATATATATATATATATATATATATATATATATATATATATATATATATATATATATATATATATATATATATATATACGGGGAAGATAGCGGGATGGAAGGCGAGAAGTGCTCGGGGAAAAGGAGATCCAGGAAATCATGAGGATCTTGCAAGTAACATGTTACGCAAGAATCGAAAAAGGTCTATAATCTATATATATGGCGTGAGGCCATGTTAATAGGCTAGATGATTAAATTTGGGAGTTGTTGTTATGCTAAGTTTGGTGCTCTGGGAGAGGGCTTAGTCTACTTTTGGTGTTTCTTTATTTACCGTTTGAGCTAGCATGGATTTGTCGATTGCCCGTGATATATGGGTTCAAGGGAGGTTACGTTGTGTTCGGTTTTAAGATCGATTAGAGTCTCTTAGGCATGTCGGCATTTTTGTAGCTTCTCTTACGTAAAACTTCTAATGAATGCTTGTGTTTCCATAATCAAAAGTAATGGAAATGGGGTCATCCCGAGTGGAAAAAAGTTTTAAGCGAGGCATTATTACTGCGCCAACAGCGAGCTCGTCGCTTCCCTTCCCCTATCGCCATTAAGCCTCGTAGCCCGACTTCCTCACCGCTTGCACCGGCCTTGCATTTCAGGGGACTTCTCCTTCACCCTAAGCCTCGCCCCGGCTTCACGGCGCTAGCACGCCTCAAGCAGCGCTAGCGGGCCCGAAGTACAAAACTTTCTCGACAGCGATAGCGGCGTCAGCGCCCGTCGCATCGGCGCATGCGTGCCGTGGTGGCGCCTCAGCTCCGGTGTTGCGGGGCGCCAACTCCTCAAACGCCATCACTGCGCCGCTTCGCCTCTCCATCATCCCCGGTCGCTGAGGTTTGATGCACTGTGGTGGCCGCGGGCTTAGTCTTCCGCGAGACAGGACGAAGCGGCACGGATGCCAGCTTGTTGTACCCGTGGAGCGGCCCGGGGCGTATGTTGAATTATAGCCAAGCGGTGTCGTCACCTCCGTCTTCACCTCCGTCGACATCGCCGGGGCAGGAACGGAACTGAACCTCCCGTCTTTGGGTCCCTCTCCCGTGCCACTTCAACCGGCGGCAGCGAAGGCGGGAGAGGCGAGGAGGAATGGAAGCTTGGCCGGCGGGGGTGGGCGGGGAGGAGGGCTGGGGGCGGCTAGGCGTGCGCGGCGGCTAGGGCGAAGGCGTTGGCGAAGGGAAGGAGTTGAAAGTGGAGCCGCGCTTTCAAAAAAGCGAGTGGAGGGAAGGAGTTGAAGCGATGCGTATAGGCTACGACAGCGGGCATTTTACGATTGCATGTATCCAACAGTGCGAAGTATAAAAAATGTCAAGAGTTATTGAACCACGATCCTCTCGGTCCAAAAAATTGGGATAGGCGACGCAGCGCATGCGCTAGCGATCAAAAAATAGAAGCGGCGTGCAATTTGGTCAAATTAGATTTTAAAAAGTCAAAAATTACGTTTTTGTTGGACACCTCAAACAAATCTCAACCCCGTCACGTCGGTTAGATTCGAGTCCCCATCTCCATAGAACAATATTTTTACATGAATAAATCGTGACAACGACATGTTTGAACAATATTACAAGCATGAATAAATATATATTCTTTTTCTTAGAACCAATAAAAATATATATATTTTTTTTTAGAAGAATAAATACATATTCTAGGAGGCACCACGGATGGGGTGTGCGGCAAAAATCGGCCGCCAACCGCGAAGGGAGGAGGAGGGGAAGGGTTTTTCCGGCGGCGTCGCCACACCTTTTTTTTTTTTTCGAAAAGGGAGGGGAAGAGTTCGGCTTTGCCCCCTCCTAGCGTGCGGGTTCACTCCACTCTTACATGCATTTCCTCTTCGCACCCCTCATCTTGTACCACTCCTACTTGTGAGCCACGATGGAGGGTGGTTCTATTTGCCCAGGGAGGGGAATGCAGGCGTCAGATCCGCATAACCCGGCTCCCGCGCGCGCCCTTGGGACCTACGCTCGGGTTGTGGCTCCCCCTGCCTCCACGTGCTCGATCCGACTACGTCTCCTCCTCCTCCCCTCCGATTGAGCGCCTTAGCCAGCTTTGAATTCCATGTATGACGGCACGCGGTATGGAGCGAGGATATGGCACTCCTTACGCATCCCGGGAGAGCGCGCCGACTTCCACCTGGCCAGGTGAGTCGCTTGATTGCCCTTGTGCTTACGCGGTTTTTCCTAATCCTGTTGTTTGTTTGCAGCGCCAGCGTACGGAGTTCGAGGCGGAGAGCGGGAACCGCCGCAGCGATGCGCGGTGGTACACGCCGCGCCGTCATGGCGCCGTGATAGCGCCCGGGCGCGTGCATGAGTCGATAGTGCGGCCGGACCCCGGCGGGTGGTGGGGGTTCCGGAGCAGCGACACTGGCGAACTCACGCAGATCTCCTCGATGGCTTCTGGCGCCTACGGCGGATGCGGTGGTCCGCGAGGTCGACATCGGCGCCCTTATCACGAGGGGAGATGCTTAGTTTGTAGTACCCGACACGGTGAGGTGAGAAAGAAATTAGGCGAGTTGGGAGATCAAAATGGATGTTTTTGTATGGTTGAGTTTGGTGAAGCGTAGGCTGTTAGAAAGTGCACATGATGGCTATTCTTTTGGTTGCTATGCGATGCGGGTGAATCGAGCTGTAAACATTCTTAGTAATAGGGTCATCCTCGGTAGCTGAAATGCGGTGAGATCTCTTGATCACTTCCACTAGAAAGCGCATTTCTATAAATAATAACTTTGCCGGGCAAAGTATGTTCTTCGAGGTTGAGAAAACAATAAAAGACCCTACGGCCAAATTGTGAAACATAGGTTTAAGCCAAGTTGAAAAGCTATTTTAGAGGCAAGAGATACAATCATACTACAATGCAAGGAATTTTTGGTAATAATAACATTCGAGAGAAAGCGGGTTGTTTTGCTCTACAGGGTGATTAATTAGTATCTGTGAGACAAAATAAGATGAAGCAAGATGAAGCAAGAACAAGCAAACATTGTCGAAGAAAGAAAAGACCTAAGCTACGAAGACAAATATGGGCGTAGTTCTTTGTGGTTGTACACAGGATCAACCCGAAAAAGGTATTTATGACAACACAATTTTTGTACAAGTTAGATAGCGGCGGTCACATAAATTTGTAACACAAGACAAGATACATGTTAAAACGTTGTTGGATGGATCGGTGCTAGATCCTGCCTCCAAAGGTGCGTCCTCATGGTCGCATCAACAAAGACAATGAGGGTGGAGGATGGGTCATCGGCGGCGGCGAGGCCTCGCCGCCATGATGGGAAATTTGGACATTGAACAATCTTTTTTCTCCATCTCCTTCTCCTTCATTGAGGTCAAATATAATAGGGTTCACGATGGGCGCCTCCCACACTTTTATAATCTCCCGCATAGATCTTTGTGTTTATACGAATCAATCGAAAAAAGGTATTTAAGGCAGATAAAATGAATCACACAGATATGCAAGACAAAACAAAACCTTTTTAGAGCCATTCAAATCTGATAGTAAGTGGGCGGCCCCTCTGCAGGTACATCAATTCGTACACCCTCAGATCTCACAAATACGATGCTTAATTATTTGACTTCTACGAATCCTCTTTGACCATTCGTCTTATTTTTAGATTTTTGTGTGGAAATAATAAAATAAATAAATAATTTTGAAAATATCTCTACTTGAAAAAAGTAAGTTATGGGAGCGGTGAAAATAATTTTTTAATAAAGGCGAACGGTGAAAGCGGTAATCGTTGAAGTCAAAAGAATTGTGTTTATTTGTGAGACGAGGAGGGACATGGGAACGAAGCAGAGGCGAGAAGAGGTAAAACTAAGGGTGCAAATATAATAGGGTTCTGATGCAAGTTTGCTAGAGTGGGAAGTTTATAGATCCGAGATTGGTTGGTTAGTGGAAAATGAAATGCACTTAGGATTAGATTCGGCGTTTACCTAAGAAGATATGCGTCTTGAGCTAAGCGGGATGATATTAAGCTAGCAGCGAGATTTCTTACGCATTATTTCCGCCGTGAGCTCAAATATAATAGGGTTGAGTGCCTCACTTTTATAATCTCCGCATAGATCTTTGTGTTTATACGAATCAATGAAAAAAGGTATTTAAGGCGGATAAAATGAATCCACGGATATGCAAGACAAAACAAAACCTTTTAGAGCCAATCAAAAAAAACCTTCAAAAAGGGTAATGCACTTTACAATTTAGATTTAGGTGTTTACCAAACAAGGCGTGCTTCTCTTGCGACTTTTTTTTCTTGACGTCGCCCCAACCCACTAGTAAAACACCGAGATCCGGCGGTAGGGACTTCAAAACACGGCGTCGGCAATCGATCGAACGCCCGCGCGATAAGCGCCCTGCGTTCTCGCGGCGCTCCCACGCCGTAGGGATCACCGTGAGGAAGTCAAGGCGATGGCGCGATCTCGCCGTAGCGCGCCATGGAGGCCCCGCGGCCGGACGGTCTGCAACCACCCAAGAACTTCGTATTTGCGGTTTCAAAAATGACATCAAAAATCATATCTAGATCCATGGGTGTGATAAAGAGGTGCACACGCCAAGGATGTAGAAGCTGGCGCCGAGGCGAAAAGCGAACCCCTATGTCGGACCGCTCTCTACTCTCTTTGTTTGGTGAGAAGAGTTTGGAAGTCGGCGAAGTGGCGAGAAGGGGCACTACTAGTACTAGTAAGTACAAGATGCGGGAGAAGGAAGTGACGAGGGAGAGAGCTGCGAGAGGCGGACAATACTACTAGTGCGTAGATTGTTGGTCGAGAACACCATGGCCCCACGGGCACGGTTTTTAGAGGCGCCTTAAGTTTGCTAGTAGGGGGTTATTTGTAACTTGTGTACTACTAGTATTTGGAATTTGAAAGCGAGTTTGGAGTTAGGAGGTAGAAAGACTAGGCTTTTGGCGGCACTCACGGCACTCAGTTAAAAATAGAAATCGGGGTTTTTTTTTTTGTGGCCGAATTGGCGAGGAGCGAGGACATTGGCGCCCGTGCTTCGCCAGAATTTCAATTTTGGCCGGGCGGGGAGGAGAGTGGAGAAAGCGGGAGAGTTGTTTTGTTTAGTTTTCACTTCGGCCGAGGGGACACACCTTAAGAATGAGTTTTGTAGTGGCGTGGGTTGGACTTCAAAATATATTCAAATTAGGAAATTTGCCAAACTTTTTATAGATAAATACTCTCTCGATCTTAAGTTATTTATTTCAAGATTCTTGGAGAGCTAGAGCATTCCAAATTTGAACAAAATTTTGATAATAATAACATTCTGAGAGAAGCGGGTTGTTACGCTAAAAAGTGATTTTGGTGATTTAATAGTACCCTATGAGACAATATAAGATGAAACAAGATGAAGCAAGAACATTGTCGAGGCGCTTGTGACCCTCAACATGTGTGATTTTTTGATGAATTTACATAATTTTTTTGCCGTGGTTTTACGAGGTTTACGAAGATGGTGGTTTGCACTACATATTTTCCGAAAGACCTAAGCTATGAAGACAAATATGGACATCCCTGGTCGGACTTCGAACACCATCGAGGCGCTTGTGACCCTCAGCGAGGATTATAATCTCCAGCATAGGTCTTAGCGCTAGCCATGGCCATGACGGGGCCGAGACCTACGCGGGAGATTATAGTCCTCGACAACGAGCCCCTCTCTTAGATGTTAAAAGGGGCGATAGAGAGCTACTGGCTGGCGTATATTCACTTGGACGCACCACAACTTGTGCCCACAACACAAGATCTATTATCTTCAAATTGCTCGGGAGGATAGATAGATGTGTATATGATCTTCTCTTTCATCCTTTTAAAATCTTCTTTGTGGTTGTACACGGGATCAACCGAAAAAAGGTATTTAAGACAACATAATTTTTATACAAGTTAGATGGCGGGGAGTCACATAAATTTGTAACACAAGAAGATACCTTTCTGGCGTTTTTTGCTGGCGGGATCCGATGCTAGATTTTGCCTCCAAGGTCGTCCTCATGGTCCATCAACAAAGACAATGAGGGTGACATCTCCTTGACAAGGCCTCTCCCTCCCCATTATGGGGCGTAGTACTTAGGTGTGGCGGAGTGTTAATATTATCGGTGAACATGGAAGAATTATTTTCTTCACCTTCCTCCAGCTTTTCATCGAGTTTTTTAAGCCACGAAAAATATAGTCAACAAGATATGAGTATGATAGAGATTTTGCTAACCATTGCTTCGTAGCGGCTTCATGTACTACAATTAACAATAAAATAGCGACATCTCTGCCGTGTGTTTGGTTGCGCCTCTAATTTTCTTGGGGAGTCATCTCCTAGAGTTTGCTAAACTAGTTTGCCATCCTTGAATTTTTGCAAAAAAAAAGAAAAAAAAAACTTGGCTCCAACGGAAGAGGTAGTTTAGTGCCTAGTGGACGGCCCATCTATCATACATGGGAACGAGCAGGGCGAGAAAGAAGAGGTAAATGAAAATTTTGGAAATACTAGTAGCACGTGTCTTGTACTACACAAGATTCTGATCGCTCTTAGCAAAGTTATAGCCTAGTGGGCGGCCCATCTATCGTACATGGGAACACCTCAAAAAAAAAGCAGAGGCGAGAAGAGGTAAGCGAAGGGTGGAAATATAATTTAGTTTCACTCTCGGGGGTTCTGGCCTTAAGTTTGCTAAAGTGGGAAGTTTATAGATGCGGGATTGGTTGGTTAGTGAAAAATGAAATGCACTTTGGGATTAGATTAGGGGTTTACCTAAGAAGAAATGTGTTTTTTTCACGTTTTCTTAGGCCTCCTCCCACACTTTTATAATCTCATAGATCTTTGTGTTTTATATCTGAATCAATCGGAAAAAGGTATTTAAGGCAGAGATAAAATGAATCACCGAGATATGCAAGACAAAACAAAACCTTTTAGAGCCATTCAAAAAAAACTTCAAAAAAGGGTAATGCACTTTACAATTTAGATTTAGGTGTTTACCCAACAAGATGTGCTTCTCTTGCGACTTTTTTCTTGACGCCCCCAACCCACAAGTAAAACACTAGAGATCGGCGGTAGGGACTTCACTGACGGCGGCGTCGGCAATCTGTCGGCATGCCGCGATAAACACCTCGTTCTCCGCCAGCGCTCCACGCCCGTAGGGATCCCTAGTCGGGAAGTTTAAGGCGATGACGCGACCTCACCGTAGCGCTACCCGGGGACCACGAGGCCCCGGCCGGATCCCAGATCGCAACCACCCAAAAAACTTTTGTATTTCTTTGTTTGAAAACCACACATAAAAATCATATCTAGATTCATGGGTGTGATAAAGAGGTGCACCGCCAAGGATGGAGACGCGGAGGCGCCGAGGACGAAGGCGAGATCCCTATGTCGGACCCAGCTCTCTACTCTTTATTTGGTAAAGATTTGGTGAGAAGAGTTTGGAAGTCAGCCGAGAGCGGCGAGAAAGAGTGGTGGTACTACTAGTACTAGTATGGGAGGAGAAGGAAGCGGCAGAGTGACGAGAGGCGGGAGAGAGAAAGACAAGAACTTTTAGTAGAGTGTTCGATCACGGACACCATGGCCCTGTGAGGCACTGGTTTTCAGGCCTTAACTTTGCTAAGAGCGACTATAACTTGTGTAATACACGTACACCTAGTATTTTGAATTTAAAGCGAGTTTGGAGGAGGGAACCCGAGAATGTTTTAGGCTTTTGGAGCCACGCTCCTCCAATTTCAATTTTGGCGAGAGGGTGGGAGAAGGGTGGAGAAAGCAAGAGTAGTTTTGTTTCATTTCACTTTGTGAGGGGACACTTGTAGCGAGTGTGGGTTGGACTTCAAATATGTATTCAAATCGGGAAAATTGCCAAAGAAAGAAGGACAGGACCTAAGCTATGAAGACAAATATGGGCGTCCCTCCGGGTCCGGACTTCGAATAGGGATGACAACAAGACCGTTGAGGCGCTTGCGGCCCTCGGGGATTATAATGTCCGGTAGCGGTCTTAAGCGCTAGCCATGTCCATGACGAGCTCGAGACCTATATGGAAGATTATTAATTATTATAGTCCTACGACCCACGAGCCCCCTCGTCGATGTTAGCGAGGACAATGAGAACCAACTACAGCTACTACTACTATTCACTTGGACATTTGGCGGAAGGAGGCACACCAACTCTACTAGTTGCGGGGTTAGATCCTTTTGAGCACACCTATAGCGTTGTGGAGAGTCTTAGCATCGATTTTACACCTTGAAAAATAGAATAGCCAACAAGATATGAGTACTACGAGGGAGCTAATAAACCATTGCTTCTTCATGTATATAATTACTTGATAACATATGTTACCTCCACAAGTTATCCGGAAAATGTCTTTTCTTCACTTTCATTGAGTTTTTTTTCACCCTAAAGAATAGAATAGCCAACAAGATATATGAGTACTACTGAGGGGAGCTAAACTATTGCTTCCTAGCAGCTTCATGTATACATTTAAGCGTAAAATGACATAGCATCTACAAGAGTTTGCTAAACTAGTTTGCCATCCTTGGATTTTATGCAAAAACAAAAAAAGTTGGCTTATCTTATTTGACTTATAATACTATTCAATCGGCCAAAATCGGCCGAACATATTCAATATGTAGTAGTACTCTTGTAGAGTGTTTGATCTTCGACACCATGGCCCCACGGGCATTTTAGGTTAATGTAGGGCGACACATTTTTTGCTTCTTAAATCTTGCTAAGGGCTTATTTGTAACTTGTGTACTATTTGAAATTTGAAAGAGTTTGGATTAATAGGAGGGAGAAAAGAGCATTTTAGGCTTTTTTGAATTGCCTCTTACTAAAGATGCAGTTGTAGTATCTGTTCATACACACTCACACACACTACCACGACACACACTACCCATGTACAACCGGACCTAACTACAACTAGTACACACACTATCACGGGAATCAAACTAGCGTCCAGGTTGCTCGCTCACTGGCGAGCTAACCAACCGAGCTACGCTCGGTCCTCATTTATTAGGCTTTTGGCGGCACTCCCAGTTAAAAATAGAAATCACTTTTTTTCTTTTTATTTTTTGTGAAGAGTCGGCGAGGAGCCGGGACAAGGGCACAGGGCCACAGGGAGTAGTACTACTATACGATACAGGTGCATGCGAATCCTCTAAGTACAATAGGGCCCTTGCCTATATCGTCGTTCAGATCCATCCTTGGTGCGGGTCGCTCGGTGTCATCATGCACACCTGACGACTCTTTTTTTTCCATGACGGCTGTAGGGTCACATATGAAGTCATTTGACAGGGCCGATTCGATCGATCTTGGGAGGAGAAGAGAGAGAGTTTGGCCAAGCTCTGCATCTCCATTTGATATAGGGCTGCCAAATTTGTTTTCGACACAATTAGTTGGTGAAATATTACATTTGTAGCACTTTTTCGTTTGTATTTGGTATTTATTGTCTTACCATAGAGTAATTAGGCTTAAGATTCATCTAAGCTCTTTCGAGCTAAACGTGTAATTAGTTTTTTTTGTTTCTCTATATTTAAATACTCCATGCATGCGTTAAAAGATTTGATGTGCAGTCTTGTAGCACTTTTTGGGTTGCATGGGAACTAAACACCCTCCATTTGCACAAAAGGCACCATCGATCACGCACACCTACTCCTACTATTATTCACTTGGACCCCACCACAAAGATCTAGTATTATCTTCAAATTGCTCGAGCACCATAGATAGATGGATATGATCTTCTCTTTAATCCTTTTATAATTTCACGCCCACTAGTTCTTTGTGGTTGTGCGGGATCAACCCGAAAAAAAGATATTTAAGACAACACAATTTTTGTACAAGTTAGATTGAGTCACATACTGAGTAGATTTGTAAGGCGACACAACGGACACTGTTCATAGCGTTTGCGCTAGATCCGATCTTTGGATGCGCCTCCAAGGTCGTCCACATGGTGCGCATCCACAAAGATCATGAGGTTGGTAAGGCAGATGACAAGGCCACCCTAGGTGTGGGCGGGGAGTGTTAGTATCGAGTTTTTCATCTAGATTTTAAGCCCTAAAAAATACGACGGGGAGTCGCTTGTAGTAGAGTAGCCAACAAGATATGACTACGAAAGGGAGCCGCTTTTTAGTAGAGTAGCCAACAAGATATGACTACGGGGGAGTTGCTAAACCATTGCTTCCTAGCGACTTCATTTATACAATTAACGAGAAATTATGAAATTTAACCCATTATCCGCTAGAAATATGACCCGGAATTCGCATGCCTTATGAAATATGACCCATGTCGCGAAGTTCTTATGAAATCTGGATTTTTTGGGATTTTGTATTTTCTATAAATTTAGAAAATTTCTTTAAGCGTTTGAGAATGGGAAAGGACATCATTACCCTTTCCTCAATTCCTCTTGAGCCCGTCGGGCCGCTCAGGAGAGTCTCACGGACCGAGCCACGACCTTCGTCTTGAGTCCGCAAAGTTGTGCGTGATAAGCGGCCGTCGCCCGTAGAACCCGCCGTCCGCTGCCCCAAGTCTACGCCCACGCTCTCCCTTTGCTCCTCCTCGGCGCCTCATTTGCCCACATCCATAGGGTGGCCGCGGCGTGGCAAAACAAACGACGATCGGCGGCGTTGGTAAGCCCCGATGCCCTGAAAAAATGGCCCTATACAATTATTGAAAACGGAAAATTCAAAAAGTCTAGATTTCATAGCAAATCGCACAACATGGATCATATTTCGTAAAAGCAAGCTTAATTACGTGTCATATTTTCAGCGGCGGGATTAAATTTCACAATTTCTCACAATTAAAAGTAAAATGACGGTCGTCTCCAAGAGTTTGCTAAACTAGTCTACAATTACCATCCTTGGATTTTTGCAAAAAAAAAAAAAATTGACTCACGTTCCTCTATTTGCTTCCTTTAGAAGGAATATTATGTCCTAGTCATCAAGATTCCAGTTTCTCTGCATTCATCGTGTGGGCCCACTTGTAATTTTCTAAATAATATATCCATGTGACATCTTGTTTTGAAGAATTAATTGAAACAAATTTAATGGTGTAATCGAATTTAATTTAGATTTTTGGTTTGTCGGTTAAAACATTTTTAGGTATTTTTAAATTGTGGGGCCGCCGGTGGCCATGCTCTCTCTCCCATCTATAATTAATCCGACGCTTTGCGACAAGGAACGAAGCGTTCACGTTGGCGCGGCGGTCGGCTCTGCGCCTGCTTAGAAGCGGCCTTGAAGTCCCCCGTAGTATTGTTGGAAAAGGGTTTGGGTCAAAACTTTTTTGGGAATATAAAAACTTCGTCGTTTAGTCCATCCTCGCGGTGTCATACGCACCCGGCATGGTCTATAGAATCGTAATCATGATGATGACATGCACGAACGCGTATACGATAGGTGTCCGTACATCGGGGGTCACGTATGGAGTCATTTCACATGCATGATTCGATCGTCGCGAGAGAGAGAGAAGGAGGTGAGTGTTCGATGTCAAATTTGTTTCAACACAAGGCCAAAATTTGCCTCTTTACGGAACAAATCAAGCTGAATTGTTTTGAGCCACAATGCACAAACTAGCAATCTGAGGTTCGATATAGATTCGAGTAGGGAGCATCTATTTAGAAGGCGGCCTCTGTCCGGACTTCGTGTAGAGACAACAAACACCGTCGAGGCGGCTTGCGGCCCTTGGCGGGGATTATATATAATCTCATCGCATGCTGCCACATGCGCCGCAGCGCGGTGTCTCGGCCGGCAATGCGCCGCCCCGCCACATGCGCCCGGAAGCATGCGTGGGTGTGGCGGCCACCGCAGAAAATTCGAACCAAACACTCGCCTTAGGTGCGTGGCATGCCTAATCTTATGAAGGCGAAGTTGGGGCATGATCCTGACACCCCCTTAAGTTCTAGCCATGCGCATGATACGTGAAGTGGAATCCACGTGAAGCAAGGCGAGGCCGGCCGATAGCATGCAAGAAGAAGGTTGAGCGGTGGAAAAGGATCTCCAAGCGAAGAAGATGTGCTTTTCTTGCGACATTTTCTTCGCCTCCCTCCCCATCCTTTTATAATCTCAGCGTAGGTCTTTGTGTTTGTACCTAGGAAGAATCGGGAAAAGGTATAAGACGACAAAATAATTGAGCAATGTTGTACAAGCTAGTAGATAGCATGAGTCACAATTGATATGCAAGACAAAACAAAACCTTTTATAGCCATTCAAAAAACCCTTCAAAAAAAGGAAGGATAATGCACTTTACAATCTAGATTTCGGTGCTTACCCAAGAAGATGTGCTTCCGCGACGGACCCCAGATCTGCAACCACCAAAAAGAAAAGAAGATGTGCTTCCTTTGACGGACCCCAGATCTGCAACCACCAAAAAAAGGAAAAACTTGTGTATTAGGCGCTTCAAAAACCACATGAAAAACCATATCTATTTTGCATGGATGTGATAAAGAGCACCACACGCCCCGGGATGGAGACGAAGGCGAAGCTGCGAGGCAGCCAATGTCGGACGACTTTCGTACTACTCGAGTTTGGTTGAGATGAATTTGGAAAGTCGGGGACGGAGAAGAGGTGAGAAGAGTACTAGTAGGTGTAGTATGGGAGAAGGAAGAGAAGAGAGAGAGGCTGAGAGAAAAGCGCCCATAGTAGCACTATAAAGGAATCCGAGGTGGCAAGCGTAGAGTGTTCGATGCAACTATAAAGGAATCCGAGGTGGCAATCGTAGAGTGTTTCGATGTGAACACCATGGTCCCACGGTTAATGTAAAAGGGCGATCGTAACTTGTGTGCTATTTCGAAATTTCAAACATTATTTGGAGTAATAGGACTAGGGAGAATTAGGAATTGGCCCAAAAAAAAGTTTGTCCTACTCTATCCCAACCGCCATCGTGTGGGCCCCGCAGTTAATTTTATCTAAATACTATATCCATGTGAAGTCTTGTTTTGAAGAATTAATTGAAACAAATTTTGACGGTGTAATCGAATTTAATTTAGATTTTTGGTTTGTCGGTTAAAACATTTTTTAGGTATTTTTAAATTGTGGGGCCCTCAACGTGCACGAACCCACGATTTGTTGTTGTTTAAATTGTGGGGCCCGCGGGTGGCCATGCTCTCTCTCATCTAGTATACTAGTATATAATTAATCCGACGCTTCGCGACAAGGAACGAGAAGCGTTCACCCGCCGCACGGCCGACTCGCCTCGGCGGCCGTTGAAGTCCCGCAGACGATTGTTGGAAAAGGTTTTGGTCAAAACTTTTTGGGAATATAAAAACTTCGTCGTTCGGCCCATCCTCGCAGGTGTTCGCACCCAAGATGTACGTAGAATCATAATCATGATGATGACATGCACGAACACCGTGGTGCGATAGGTGTACTATACATCGTGGGTCACGTATGGAGTCATTTCACATGCTTGTTCGATCGAGAGAGAGAGAGAGAGAGAGAAGGAGGTGAGTGTTCGATGCCAAATTTGTTTCAACACAAGGCCAAAATTTGCCTCTTTACGGAACAAATCAAAATTTGAATTCGTTTGTTGAGCCACAATGCACAAACTAGCAATATCTGGGGTTCGATCACAGATTCTTGGAGAGCGAGCATTCCAAATTTGAACAATTTTTTTGATAATATAACAACATTACGGATAAATGGTTGTTTTGCTGGCGCTAATTTTGGCTGATTTAATAGTATTCTCGTGAGACATAACAAAAGCTGAAACAAGATGAAGCAAGAGCAAGCGAACATTGTCAAAAAGAGGAAGCAAGACCTAAGCTACGAAGGCACTGTAGCGCGCAAGAGCCGGAGCCGGGGGAGCCCCAAAATCGAGCTTCTCCGGCTCCTAGCGACATGGCCCAATGTTGAGAGGGAGGGAGAGAGAAAAGTGGCTCCTAGCTACGAGTGGGGGTGCGGGGAGGAGGCGGAGCCAAAGCTTCTTTTGCCAAACTTGTTGAGCCGAGTCGGCGCGACTCGGAAAAATGCTCGACTTCGGCGAGGGAGAGGGAGTGGCCCCGCCGGCGACCTCCAAAGATCCATACTTTTATAATCTCCAGCGTAGGTCTTTGTGGTTGTACAAGCTATAGCATGAATCACACAAATATACAAGACAAAACAAAACCTTTTTAGAGCCACTAAAAAACTTCAAAAAAGAAGTGCATTTCGAGAGATCTCGGCGGTGTTTACCCAAGAAGATGTTTCTTTTGCGACATTTTCTTCGGCCTCCGTCCCAACCCAACACTAGCTAAAACACGAGATCGAGCGGCCGGGACTTGTGAGACCACATGAAGTCGAGACCGAGCGGCGGGTTTCGATCGGATCCGCAACCACCAAAAAAAGAAAAAACTTTTGTATTTCTTTGTTTCAAAAACCACATGAAAAACCATATCTAGTCGCATGGATGTGATTAAGACCACCACCGCCCGAGACGGAGATGAAGGCGGCGGAGGCGGACCCTCGTGTTGGATCGCTGCGTACTCAGGTTTGGTTGAGATGAATTTGGAAAGTCGATGGACGGAGAAGAGGTGAGAAGAGTACTAGTAGGTGTAGTATGGGAGAAGGAAGAGACGAGAGACTGCGAGAGAAAACTGCCCATAGCACTATAAGGAATCCGAGGTGCAACTGTAGAGTGTTGATGCAGACACCATGGTCCCACGGTTAATGTAAAAGGGCCTATTTTGAAATTTCAAACATTGTTTGGAGTAATAGGACTATGGGAGAATTAGGAATTTGACCTGAAATAAGTTTGTCTTAGGAATTGAACCATTTTTTTTGAATTTGGGAATCGGCCCCAAAACGAAAATTTGTTAGAATCCGGCCTTTTCGTCACTTTTGGAAAATATGCATGGTTACGACTAACAAAACATCCAACTTTTCATCACGCATGTGATCGATAGATCGATCAATCCTAATTTAAAACTTGCTTATAGTGCCCACACAACACCACGGAAGAAACTTTCACACGCCTTGCGGATCCTACACTCCTCGGCCGCAGAACATCCTCCATATGCGAGAATGAATTGCCCATCCGTGAATGGCGACGCACCGGTTAAGCCCTCGCACCGATGCCGATCATGGCGAGGCACCTGGGGTGGAGCCGGAGGACGGTATTCTCTACTCCAATTTGGCGGTATATGTGCCGTCTTCAAGTCGCTCCTCAAGAAATCCCATGCATGTCGGCCGGGCCGTTTCAGTAGAGTTCCGGTTCTGCGGTTAGGCATTATGTCCGGCCGGCCGTCGCGGGTGGTCGCCTTCGATCTCACGCCCAACACCGCCCGCGCGATAGTCGTCGTTCACGGCACACGGTGTTGGCCCCGTAGAGCACAAGAGCAAAGAACATACTTTGGCGGTTTTCATGCCGACGGCGCGGCGGCGCGTCGCGGCTTCTCGGCGGCCGGCGTGGCGGCGGCCTCGGCGAGCGCGGCATACATACGGCTTTGAAGCACGCCTCGGGTGGGTTGCGCGGCGAAGCTTGGTGATAAGATTCTCGCGATACTTGAGCGAGTAGTACGGCCAACCAGCCCCGCTGCCGGCATAAAGACCGGTCCGGTCGGCCGGGATGTTCGCCCCACTGTGGGGTCGCCACACGCCGCTTTCATCACGTGAAGGTGGCCCGCGATTGTGGAGGTCCTCCATGGGATTGGGCCGAGACCTTGGCGACACCAATCGCAATCTCTACAAGCATGTCACGCGGAAGGTTTTCCATGGCGCGGGGCTGGGCCGAGCTTTTTGGTGGGCGCGCTCTAGCTTCGTTTTGTGCGGCGAAGAGTTGGTCGGCCAGCAATAATGCGGGTGCGAAGGCGGGTGCGGGGGGTGGGTTATGGGCGCCGCGCGCGGCCGTGCGATCCGGCGGAGGTGTCGAAGCCAAATGGGGGACGAACTATCCCGGTCTTGGCGTCAGAAGATAAATGTTTTCAAACGTACATGTTTTCCCGTGACAAGATGATCTCAAATCAAAAACGTTGTAAGCTATAAAGTTTCATGGATATTTGAGAACTACAATCATTATGTTGGTGGTTTGTCTATCCGACGTCACTTAAAAATTTAAATTTCAATTTCCAATTTTTTGAAATTGAGACCTATATATATATATAGTTTATCTTCACAAGATAATGTGAAACCAAAAAGTTTTCAACTAGAGAGTTTCACAACTTAGCAAGACCTACAATTCTTATTTTTGGTTGTTTCCCCATCCGACCTAGTGCTAGTGACATTATTTACGAATCTTAGAAATTTGTCTTCTACTTTCATAAACTCTATGACACATGTGTAAATCTCGTTGGACGTATTACCGCGACATCATCATATGAATAAATGACCTACATAAAAGATGTACATCTTAAAAAGTTATACAAGTTTTGACCATAGATTAAAAAGAAAAATTAGGGTACTTGTTGGAAGCTCAGGCGTGGCGGGGAGGTGAACAAAGTTTGGCGCTTCCCCCATCCGACATAGTAGTGCTAGTGACATTGTTCACAAATCTTAGAAATCTCTCTCATAGTTTCATCAACTATATATGAGATATGTGTAAATCTTGTGAACAATGTTATCGCGATTTATCGTCGGATGAAGAAATGGCCAATATAAAAGGTGTACTACATCTTTAGAAGTTATACAACTTTTATGTGCTTGACTTCTTCTGCTGAAATCATTGGATGAACCAAAAATGTTGTTCGAAGTTGTAATTTTGAAATTCAAATTTCAAATGTTCTCAATAAAACATGACAAAAGTAATAGCAAGTAAGAATACAATATCTTGATATATACAAACATTATTCTTAAAAAAAAATAGAAAGAAAAAATTATCACATTTGGAGTTACTATGAGGGAGAAAGACTAGTTACAAGTTTTGGCCATAGATTAAAAAAGAAAATCGAGTTCTTAAGTCCGAAGGCCTCTGCAAGCATGTCTCCATATGCGTCCACGCTCGGTTGGGCGAGCGGCGATATGAGGTGAGTTAAACCAGTTGCAGTCTGCAGGCTGCGAAGTGCGAGAGACATGGGATTTTAAAGGCGTGTTTGGTGCCTGGATATGCCCCGGCCGGGGCTCCGTCGTGCGGTGTCCCGGTGTTTGGTTACTGCTCTCGTCCCCGAGCCGGGCTCCCCTTTCATGCAAAAAGTGCTCCACGGCCGGGCTCGAGGAGGAACGGCAATCGGCGTTCCTCCGGCCGGGGCTCGCTCCGTGCTCCCGTCGTGCGGCGCTCGGCGATTTCGGCCGCTTGGAGATGACAACGCTCTAGGGTTTCCTCCTCCCTTCGCGCCAATCTGCGCCTATATATCCCCCCTCGCTCCCTCCTCCGCTCTTTCCCGCCGCTCGAAGTTCTTCGCCACCGGTCGGTTTTCTCTCCCTCTCGATTTGTTCTTTCTTTGTGAATCATGGATCTCGAGGCCTCTCTCTCTCTCTTGTGTTGTAGCAATGGATCCCGAGCCCTCTCCTCTCTCGGTGATTTTTTTCCTCTCTCCTTGTTCTTGAAACCCTAGCACTGGGATTACATATGCCTTATTGCCTGTGATGTTTTTTTTTTCATAAAATCGAGCACATGCCCTATATGCCTGTGATGTTTTTCCTATACTTTAAGCACATGCCTTAGGGCTGTGATCATTGTTCCTATAATCGAGCACATGACCTAGCCAATGATGTTTCTACATGAACTCGAGCACACATAAGCCATCTTTGTGTTATGTTTCCTACAATTTGTTTCTTTTTGCGGCAATGGCATGGTATGTGGTTCATCAAGGCAGAGGAACCGGGGTGTACTCAACACGGAAAGAAGCACACGAGCAAGTATATAGGTTCGAGGGAAATTGCTACGGGAAATATAACACAAAAGAGGAGGCCGAGCAGCAAGCTTTTGCCGGTCGTGGGAATTTGGGTGGATCCACCCCTTCTACTACCACTTGTTAATCCACACGTAAACCAACCTGTTGGAGATCGGTGGCACCGTTTACTAGTGCTCGTAGTAGTCCTAATTATTGTTGTAGTCATAGGGTTTTTAGTTTGGAAGCTATGGTAAAAGACTAGTTACTTTTATTGTGATCGACTTGTAGCTTGTGACAATTTGAATGTGATGCAACTAGCATGTATGCGGGCAACCAAACAACAACCATGCATGCACAAATTTAAATCTCACGCAAATGCACGGTACCAAACAACGACTCTAGCTAGCCTCGGTTGGGTTCATGCAGAGCAACCAAAACAGAGGGGCTGTTGCATGCATTTGGCTGCCAAATTAACTGGCCGGTCGAGCCATGCGAAGCAAAGGGATGCCACACAGCAACCAAACACGCCCTTAATGATCGGGCGGCCGGCACTCGGCGCAATGGCTTACATGGCGTTGCAAAGAAAAAATTGGGCGGCGCCTTTTCCTACGACTCATCTATACTTACACAAAAAGCGTCTATACACACCCTTGCATGTGAATCCTTTTGCGTATCCTACACACCTCATTTGTAGAATGGGGCCCACGCCCCGCCACCGGGCCGTTTCGGATCCATCTTGCCGCAGTCGGAGCGCGAATCGCAGCGCGGTGACCGATCGTTCGGGTCGGTGGTGGTTCACCACTAGCCAAGAGTGCTTTTCTCTCACAAAAGCCGGCCCACCCAGCCATAATTTTCTCACACAACAAATCAGCACTAGCCATTTGGGCACCGGACCGGGCCGACGAGAACGAAGGACGGACGCCCACTACTATAGACTCCTTGTTCCCAAAGATGGGGTCAGAAACTCTTTTTTTCCAAAGACTGTTCACTAATTCTTATTTTAATTTGGTTGTTTCCCCCATCCGACATAGTGTTAGACATTGTTCACAAATCTTAGAGATTTCTCTCGTAGTTTCATATAAACTATATGTGGATGTGTAAATCTTGTGAACAATGTTACCGTGACGTCGTCGGGTGAAGAAATGACCAGTGTAAAAGGTGTACATCATAAGAAGTTGTACAACTTTTATATGTTCATGACTTCTTCCGAGAAATCATTAGATGCTCCAAAAAATGTTGTTTGAAGTTGTAATTTTGAAATTCAAATTTCAAATGTTATTGATGAAACATGACAAATCTATATATATATATATATACCTACTATTAAAGCACAAAAATTTCGCCACTTTTTTTCACCATCGTTTTCTTTCACCTCTCTTCCGTATCTATGCCGGACTTTAAGAAAGTCCATGAAAATACCGAAAATAAGTGGGTCCAAGTATTTGATCCCCGTGTGCCAAGACGTGATAAAATAGGATTGTATTAGAGTCCGTTCGCAAGCAACTGGGGCGGGTGGTGATTTGACAATACGTCGTGACGCACAAGAATACAAGTATACATGATAAAGTGCCAAAATTTCTACCATTGTTTTTCACCCTTTTTTCGCGCCTATTTCTTTTTATGTCCCCTAGCAAAATTTCACACGAGATCTATTGTTATGTGTGAATCATGCGATGATACAAGGGTATATATGATCCACCAAATCATTAAAACTTCGAGTCTAATAAGAGTAGTGCCTAGCCATCGCACCGAAGTTTGATAAGCAAACATGCAAAAGTATATCATAAGATCGAAGAAGAGGCCACATGCACGCATACCCACATGCACGCATACATCTTTTTGTCGTCGGTGGAGAGACTTCCAACTTTCAAGAGTTTGTGATCTAATTCGAGGGGCATGGGCCTAATGTCAAGAAGAGAAAAAATGGAGGGTTTCATGAGCAAAGATGCAAAGAAATATAAACAAATGATTGTAAAAGTTGCTCAAGATTTATATAGACATGAGGATTTCCCAATACAAAGTGTTTTGTTAGCTTCTTGTCTTTTATCAAACAATGAACAAATTGACTTACTTATAAAATCCATATAGAATCAAAACCAAATAAAAAAAATGATAATTGAAATTTTGTTAAGTTCTTTTCAATCGCTGAGTGTAATCATGTTTAAGGGCATGTAACACCCTTAGACAATCTACTCCAAACCCAAGTCCGAAAGAGTATAGATTAAATATAAATCATTATCCTAAATAAATAAATTCTATACTTCAAATTTCATAAAAATAACATTGTTAGTCATAAATATTTGATTTTGTTTCTCCCCTGCAACGCACGGGCATATTTGCTAGTAGAAATACAAGTAATAATAATACAATCGCCGATAGAGCATGATTTTAAAAAAAAAATAGAAAGAAAAACCATCAATTTTGGAGTTACTATGAGGGAGAAAGACTAGTTACAAGTTTTGACCGGAGATTAAAAAAGGAAAATTAGAGTTTTTGAGCCCCAGACACTACATTTTTTAAATAGCCCGCTATAGCCTTTCGGCGCGTGGTGCCGCTATCTCTCGTTCATGTAAGTACAATTTAGCCGCCTCGCTATAGCCCGCTATTAGCTCCGCTTATAGTTTGTTTCCTTTGTATCGGTTTAATTAATATGATGCGTGTCAATCTTTTTCTATCATTTGCGTTTCTACTATTCCCTCGTCTTAGAAACCGCGCCAACGGTGAATCACCCTTCGAGGAGAAGTCCATCATGGTGCGGCACACGGAGATGATGTCTCTAGCGACGGAGGACGAACACCGTGATCCCTGAGAACCTAGCGTTCCTATCTATGCTATCGGATGAGCGGGTTTGAATGGGCTCGCCTCTACCGCGAGCTCGACGCCGACGTTGGCGGTTGGCGGCGGGCGGAGCGGGGAGCGACACTCTCCGGCGGCCCGAGGACGGGCCGAGGTTACATGGACGGGATATGGAGGCATCGAGGAGTGCGGCGTAAACGGTTTTCAAAACTTCGGTCGAGGCGGGGCGGGTCGCAGAGGGGTTGTTGCCGCGTGGTGAATGCTAGCTCGAACGCGGCCGGGCGGTGAACCGGGACATGACAAGCGGCGTTCAAAGGTGACCTCAACGCACGCAGGGAATAGCGCGCCTTCAAGCCGACGAGCCTCGAGGTGGCAAGGTAAGAAAGAAGGGACAGAGTTCAGCCCGAGAGGCGGCTAACTATAGCCATGCCGGCGGGGTGCTCGGGCGCCATGGCTGCGTGGCCGCGGGCGAATTAATGGTAGACACCGAAACAGAAGTGAGCATTATAACACACGGATTATATTACAACTAATTAAAACATCTCGGTCTTCGTTCCATCAAGATCTACGTTTCTTGAACATCACCGCTAGGTAAGGATCGAACATATGCACACCATATATGCATCACCTACGACGCGTGCCCACTTCCAAAAGCTACTAAAAGTTGTTATATCTAGCTAGGCGTCACCTGCAACTGTGAGCAACTCCCCTGCATTGGAAGAACGAAGTACACTCATGCCCACAAGCCATCAACGAAGAACAAAGTAGACTCGTTGCCGATCCTATACCGCCGCCGCAAAGACACTTCCCACGGTTGCCTCCCACGCCCGACTCCGACCATCCGGCAATGTCGCCACGGCCCAAGACGCTACATCGAAGATGCCCGTGTTGGCGAGGCAATCGGGCGGTTGGGCGAGCGAGGAGACGAAGGAGAAACCCGCCGGATACGGCGCCACCATCGGCTCGCCGCCAACACCGCTATTGCTGCGCGCGGAGGCGCGTACGCTATTCGGTGCCCCACGCCGCCGCCGTCACCGCGCCGCCTTCAACCCCCGCAACACCTTTTTGTGCAAAGGTCGCCGCCATCGGGCGCCGTGTTCATCCTCAGAGAGCAAGGGCGTAATGCACGAAACGAGTTGATGCGCGACGGGCGGCGTAGCGCAGCATGTCGGCGCGGGCGCGACGGTGCCGCGGCCATCGACGGTAACAGGCAGACATGCTCGCTCTGAAGCACGCCTCGGTTGCCGACGCGATGGCGAGATTGGTGACGGTACGCCATTCCTCATTCGTTGGAAAACCCGGCCGGTGGGATGCTCCGTCCCACCATGGCGCCGCCGCACACCTCACGCCATCCGCTATGTGTGCGGCGCGTAATGGTGAGGTCGCCCATGGGATCCTCTCGCCTCCTTGGCGACGCGGATGGCAACCGCTGACGGTCACTAACGACATATTTTTAACGCCAACATTCTACCAATTAGGGGTTGAAACTATACCTTGCTACACACATTATATATTTATTATTGACATAATTCCACTTGTAGTGCCAAAATATTATTGTGCAGATTTATATAAGAAACAAGTGGAAAATACACCAAAAGGCGCCTCCCCGAAAGCGCATTCCCCGAGGAACATCAAGCCCAAGGGAGAAATGGACCAAACACGCAGAACCGGGCCGAAAGCAAACACCGCCACACAACTTTTCAAGCCCAAACACGCCAGACTGCCAAGGCAGGCCCGAACCAGAACCCGAAGCCAGGTGCGCGCGCGCACCACCGGTGCGCCGCACTCCACCCCCAGGCGGTTCCAGGCCCGTGTTTGGCGAGGTGGTGCATTACCTTCCAAAACCGATCTTGGCCGACGTTGGATGGTCGGTTCAAGCATATTTGGAAGGTGTCCAAGGACGGTTTTGGTTCTTTCCATGTGGGGAGAGGCATTTTCCAATGAGCCCCCTCTCCTCTACCTATAAAAGGAGGCCCTCTCCCCCTCATTCAACACACACCACACAATGTAGCCTCTCTTTTCTTCTTCTTCTTCTTCTCCCTCTTCTTCTTCTTCTTTTCTTCTTCTTCTTTCTTCTTCTTCTTCTTCTTCTTCTTCTTCTTCTCCCTTCTTCTTCTTCTTCTTCTTTCTTCTTCTTCTTTTTCTTCTTCTTCTTAGTTTGTACCTAGGAGGAGTTTGGCAAGGATTAATAAAGGAGAGCAAGACATTTTGGAGCTATTCGGTATGATCAATTTAGAGTTCTTCATCTTGTTCTTGTCCTCTACTTATCAATATAGTCATGTTCTTGAATTAGAGCAAAGTCCTTATGACATAATCTTGATTGATGAACTAGTATATAGTTTCTATATCATGATCTTGTCTTATGGAACATCGTGCTTAATTTATCATATATACATGTTTAGACCAAGAGCTAGATCAATATGATGAGTTCTACCTAGAGTTAGACTTGGTTGATGTTGGGTTCATGGATTGATAGCCGTTCCTTCGGGCGGTGCTCGTAGAAGGACCGGGACGGGTAAGCCTTGTATACACGCCGCAGTAATAATCACTAGTGTAGACGTGGTGTCTAGACTAAGGGTTTTCTATCTTTTGTGGCGCATCCCACGGTTGAGGGGGTCACCGACCACGGTGGTTTCACTTTGGGAATGTCAACGGCGCATTCGGGCGCCGTTATTAGAGATGGGTTCTAAACCCGTTTCTAGTGATTGCGCTTAAGGAATGCAACAAAGAACCAATGCAAGCATCTCCATTTGAAGCTTATTTGCATGGCGCGGGCGGCGGTGGTGGTATGCGATGGAAGGCGACGCGTGAAGCTAAGCTTATAGCGGCGACGGTGATGGCGATTTACGAGATAGATGTAGCCGGGCGCGGAAGTGAGTTCGCGCCCAATTGCGCAGCTGCGTAGAGGTGGCGGACGACGCCGTAGAGTAGAGTAGAGTAGTAGACTCAAAGACAGGCGTCGCTTTATTACTCACGCTTTTTAGTATCGCGTGTTCAGAGTGTAGTTTCGTAAACCACGCTAGGCAAGCAAACATGGAGTACTCCCTCCGGTCCAACCAAAAAAACAAAAACGCAATTCTTTGACCTTTCAAAATCTAATTTGACCATTCGTTTTATTTGAATAATGTATATAAATATTATTAATTTTGTTATGACTTATTAGATCATTAAAGATATTATAACAATAGCTAATTTATTTTGGAATTTACATAAATATGTTGAGCAAGACGAATAGTCAAATTAGATTTTGAAAAGGTCAAAAAATTACGTTTTTTTTTGATGAACGGAGGGGGAGTATCACTCACGCCTTTTACACAACGCGGGTCAACGGACGACATCCCTATTAAGCAATGTGGATCCACTCCACTCGCTTGACTTTTCACAAAAGTGTAATCTTGACACCAAGCATTGCACCGACGTGTTGTGATATTCGCAAATTACCACAATAATAACATTGCATGGGCATTACATGTTTTACAACATACTCCCCCGTCGTCCTAAATGTTTGTCTCTAGAAAACCGTGTTTCTCTCGCAAACACGTTTCCTGACGACACACACATAAAGGGACGGAGGGAGTACATCGTAACACATCCAATGACAAATACGATAAAGAGACGTAATAATAAACATGTTCATCTTCCTCATCAAGTCCTTCAAAGATTCCGCTCCAAGTTTTTCTTCTTGGTGTCACCACTTGGACCGCCCACTAAAGCTTCTTCTTCATCTAGCACCAACTCCTCTTTCCAATTCGAAGGGCGAACAACTATGATGCCAAGATCCTTCAAGACCTAGAAGTATTCCTTTTCAAATCGGTAGTAATGACACTGGCCGCTTATTAGGGTCTTGAAAAACAGGCACACAAATTAGTGCAAAACTAGGGGCAGGGAGGCCCGACAACACGCCAACACTACGTAACCAAATACTCACCCCATTTCCTAGCACACTTGAAGTAGAGTCGGCCACCGTTATCACCATCCTTCTTGGTCCGCGCCTCCACCACCCGAAAGCAAGACCGCAGTCCGGACAACCGATGAGAAGGGAACCCGCCGAGCTCACCAACCGGATCTCATTGAAACCTATTCCTCGCCCGGCCCACCTCCGGGCGACTCCACCAAAGGAGACCGAGACATCGTGCTCGAGCCCACCGGGAAGGGATGGAAGAGAGCGAGAGATGGAATGAATCGCGAGAGGCGTAAGCGGTCTGAGGGAGAGCAAAACGCAGTAGTAGATCCCGACAGACGGCCCCTCCACGGGTGTGCACTATGACCTCGACGGGATGGCCCCTTCGTGCGCGCGTACCGCGGTGAAGTGGCTTCTCTTTCACGTAAATAATACTATTCAATCAGCCAAAATCACCGAACAGCCTTACTTGGGCCCGCCCAATTTTTCGCTACGATTTTTTATGCACCGAGCCTTTACAAAACTCAAAAAAAACATTACCCGCCTGCTGCCGCAGGCGGCGATTCATTTCGATCGGGGTGTTTGGTTCCTAGCCACACTCCTCACAGGCGACTCTAGGGTTTCCGGCCGCCTCATCGGCCCGCCCCCACCGCCGACGCGCATCAGCGCCATTCAAGCCGACGCCGCTTCCGCCGGCGACCTCCTTCTCCGGCGGCTTCTTCCTCCACCAGGCGGCCCGCCATTCTAGGGTTTGATATCTAGCCCATCAATCTTATGCGTGCCTCATCTATTCTTGAACTACTGATTTGTTAGATTCCACTATTCTGAACTACCTTTTTGTTTTTCCGTGATACATTGCCTCTCAAGCCTGTTCGCTTGTGTTTAATATATAGTATTCTCATGCGTGTGAGAGAGAATAAGTTGAAACAAGATGAAGCAAGCACAACCGAACAGTGTCGACTAGTCCTCACATCTTTGTCTATTACGCATGAATTGAACTATAATTTTATCCTCATAATATGGATATAATTGAGTTGTACATCTTGAACTTGACACCTCACTCGCTACCGTGCCCGACCGCTACTATATATAACTACAATGTTGTTGTTATCCTTCGCCGCTTATTTTCTTTATAGATGAATATGCGTGCTCAAGTAAACACGACGCCTCAGAGTACTACAGGTATCTTGTCATACAAAAATGTGCATATTAAATGAACCGCCACCGAAACTATAGTTTCTTTATACTCCACTATTCTGAACTACCTTTTTTTTTTGGTGAGGATTGCCCTCGAGAGCCTCGTTCACTTGTTTAATAGTATCCTCGTGAGAGAATAAGCTGAAACAAGATGAAGCAAGATTGCAAGAACAAGTTTAACAGGCTCTCGCCTACTCCTCATACACGCCTATTACGTAATTGAATCTGTATAACTATATCCTCGGATGGATGTATTGAGTTGTACATCTTGAACTTGACACTGGCTACTACATTAATGTTGTTACCTTTGTATTTTTGTTTTAGGAGACCGCAACTACTCTTTGCTATTTTCTTTATAGATAAATATACATGCTCAAGAACAATGGCTGCTCCTATTAAATGAAATGTTACTAAAACCGCAGTTTGTCTATACTATTCTATTCTGAACTACATTTAATTTATTTTGTGTTATGTGACTCGTAGTTCTTTGTAGTCCTAATAGGCGCCTATTGCAGAATTGAATCAGTATAATATTAGCCTCACATGGATACCTCGGTGATTTCCATCCAACAACAGAGGCATCAACGCGCCATCCGGTGTCACTTGAATTTTTAAATTCGCCACAAAGTGAGGAAAGGTGATAATTTCGCCGCTTATTTTCTTCATAGATGAATACACAAGATCGAGAACACTAAGCTGCTCATCCGAGTACTACTACTATCTTGTCTTACAAAAATTTTCATGCTAAACAAACTGTTTGCTAAACTACAGTTTGTTTATATTCTTCTATTCTGAACTACTTCCTCCGCGGTTTGTAAGTGCTTTTGACTTTTTTGGTACATCCATTTAGCTATGTATCTAGATACAATAATATGCCTGGATACATAGCAAAATGGATGAACCAAAAAGTCAAAGCTTACTTACAATTTGGAACGGAGGGAGTGCAATTTTTTGTGATCTATGCCTCTCTCCATTAGAGTGGCTATTTTTTACTGTTGGTTCGCCAAACTTAACGCAACCCTCCTCCTTTACCCGGGTTTGGGACCTCTCGTTCGGGTGACGGCTACGCCGGTGATTTTCATCCAACGGCCGAGGCATCAGCGGTGTCACCTGAATTTTTCAATCACCAAGAAGTGAGGAAAGGTGATAATTCTCGCCGCTTATTTTCTTCATAGATGAATACACAAGCTTGAGAACACTAACCGCTTCCGAAAGTACTACTACTATCTTGTCTTACAAAAATTTTCCCACTAAATAAAGCGTTGCTAAACTACAGGTTGTTTATATTCCTCTATTCCTGAACTACTTCTTCCGTTTTAGTTTGTAAAAGTCGCTTTGACTTTGTTTGGTACATCCATTTAGCTATGTATCTAGATACAATAATATGCCCGGATATATAGCAAAATGGATCTAACCAAAAAAAGTCAAAGCGACTTTACAATTTGGAACGGCGGGAGTGCAATTTTTGTGATCCGTGCCTCTCGTGGATTGTGTAGTCCTCACAGACGCCTATTACGTAACTGAATCAGTATAATATTAGGGCCTTGCTAATTTCCGTGTGACTGAAATTTTCAAATCTGCTCGGGCGACAAGCTTTTTTAGATAATGGACGAGAAAAACATCCGGCCTCTACATCCGAGGATGTACCACGACCAATTATTACAAGTTGTGGATAAAAGGTAGAGCAAAACAAGTCTCTAAAACATATAAAGAGAAATAAAGCAACCGATAAATGTGCTTCCACCCTCTATAGGGAAACTCCAAAGTAATCACTTCTAGTTTTCTACTAATTAGCTTGGAGAGTGTGTGTTCTTGTCCTCGTTCATCACGTTGCAACTAGGCTCGCATCGCGAGCCCAATAGGCTCATCGAAAAAATAACCTTCGACAACGAGAAAAACTTTCATTTTGTTAAAGATAATATCGTTCGACAAATACAAAAATGGCCCAAAGATATAGTCGTGACACCAACCCAAATCAAGTTTCTAAACCTTTTATTTCGATTAGTAAGCCATGTACCAAACATATGGCTTATATATATCTAGGCCGGTTTAGGCCAAGAGCATAAAAGATGATCCTCCATACCGTTTTCGAATACGGACAATCTAGGAAAAGGTGTTGGATGGTCTCATTCATATTACAACCAACACATTTCTGGCTTCCTTTCCAGCTTTTTTTCTCGACATTTTATTTGTTCTCCGCCTCGATTGGTTTGTTTAGTCCTCATAAGAAAGCCTATTACAGTAATTGAACTGTATAATTTTATCCTCACATGGATATTTTCGGTTGTAGATACCGAACTTGACACCGAAAGTGTTACTATAATGTTGTTATCCGTGGTGGTTTTGTCATAGGAAACTGCAACTACCGGCCGCTTATTTTATTTATAGAGATGAATATATGTGCTCAAGATAGAACAATGATCGCACCTTTTCCTCGCCCCTAGAACGCGCCGGTGAAGCTTTTGTCGTGTGTGCCGGGCCGTTGACGACCTTCGAAAATGGTAAGCTGCAGCTATGTGATATACAAACCCTACTTATTGTTAGCTTTTTGCTTAGTGCTAACTCGTTGACTTCTCTGTGTAACCTAAATCTGTTTGATGTAGGTGTCTCGCTTGGCACATTTACAACATCATCCGGCAACGAAACAACTTATTCTCTAGAGGATGGATGGGAGAGCTACATATGAAGAGATAGAGCAAGAGATAGATGATGGTACCACAGGGGGCAAGAGAGAGATGATGGTACCACGGGGGGCATTCGGGATTTTTATTTGGAGAGGGCAGCCATCCGGCTTTCCGGTCGAAAAGCGGAGGGTCGGGACACACACAAGGTGGCCGAAGGCAAGATAGTTGTCACGGCTCAAGCCGAACGGGTTTCCCAAAGGAGAAGGTGGCCATGCTAAGAATGAAGAGACTTGATGGTCCGATTGCTAGACAAAAGGTCCCCTTGCTCACATATTCATCTCTTCCTTAAGCGCCGCAACAAAGGAATTGTTATTTGAGAACCGTGTCTAGAATTCATTGGAGTTTGTAGGCAACTTAAGGCACATAGCATATATGAAGTCGTGTGGCGGTCAAGAGGGCAAAAGTTTTAGGACCTTCAAAAGCGATCTAGTGCGGAATTACATCATGAAGGGGTTGGATGCCATGGTGAAGCACCCATACATCACCAAGGACGATTGGGCAGCTTTCGTTGAAGCCGAAGAGCAGCAAAGAGGCACCGCAACAAGTGAGAGATACAAGCGGCTTAGGGAGAAGAACAAGCATGACTTTGCTGGGTACGAGGGAGGTTATGAGGCAAAGTTCGAAGTGTGGGAGAAGGAGGACACTTACTTACTCCACAATAGCATCAAGAATCCTTGGCATGAATTTTCCGGTGAACCGCCGGCATTTTTTGCGTGCACGGTGCGATCCCGGGCCGTGTCGTAATAAGGCTGCAATTGTTTGGTCGTGAAGAGTCTCGGCCTTTATCCGAAGGTTTTAGAGAAGACCGCCTGCTTCTTCTTCCGAGGGCACTGGTGTAAGAGAAAGAGATATGCTCACAGAGGTCCCAGGCACCCCTGAGCGCATGTAGGCGCGGTGCGTGGTATGTCTAGTATGACCGGTTAGAAGTTTTGGCGCGGCTTGCGCCAACATGTACGTAAAGAGGAAGTCTCCGTGCGCGTTGGCCGAAGCATATAGAGAAGAGTTTGGACCTCAACTAGATGAGCTCACGCCTAAGGTGGCGGCGTTGGAATCGAGAGGACATGGTTCATCGTCGCCAACACCCCTAGCCGTGTAGGTGGTGTGAAGAGCAATTTGGCGTGCGAGGAAGCCGATTCGGCGGATGCCGCAGCTTGAGATACTTTCCACGCGTCGGCACCATGTACCCTTTTGCGGTGAAGACTCGAGGTTATACGGTTGAGGTAGCAAGGGAATGGTATACCCGAATCAACTACATCTTAAAGGTCAACCAATACTTTTGGAAGGACATTCTATTGTTTTTATTGATCATGTAACTCCCGGTTTTGAGGCTACACTCTTGGATCTGCCGACAAGCGAGATTAAGGCTCTTGGACAAAGGCTATGTGTAAGATGATCCAAATGGAGCGAGCCCGCCTTATTGTAGCATTCCTAAAGCTCTCTTCTTTTACCGCCCCCCAAAACCTCCCTCAGGCCTACTACGCGCCTCAATGAAAGTCAATCTAAAGGACTGTATGACACGCAGGCTTAAATGGGAATGACAAAGAATGATCGAGTCCCTCTCGGGCTGCAATGGATGCGAACGCGCGACTCACTCGCATGCCAATGACGGTCGAGTGCCTTGCAGAGTGCATCGCTAACGATGTGGAAACCGGCTCGCAAGGCAAGGATGACCCGGATTGCCTCGCAGCTGCGGGGGGCTAAGAATGCGGGGAATGGCTCGCATGACAAGAATGTCCGAGTGCCTCTCAAAGTGCAGTGGCCGAGAATCAAGCGTGGCTCAACAAGCGGGACGGCAAAGGTCCAAACAATCATGTTTCAAGCAAGAAGCATGGAGGTCCAAACAAGAATGTACAAAGAAGTAGTGCTTCACTTGGAGTTCTCGCACCGTGACGTGTTTCCATTCGCTGAATAACCAGCGTGTTTCATATGTTTGCAAAGTGCCCGCCGCAAACCGATGAAAAGACATGTGGGTTCTACACGCCCACCACTTCCCGGCCGCGATGAAACAAGTTCATCCGACCGCCACGAGGTAACTTCGAAGTGCAGCTCCATCATGTGCCTACCTTTGTTTGGCAATAAAGACCATGTGTACAACGAACACTTATGCCTACCTTTCTTTGTATTAGGATTTTGATTTGTCCGAAATTGATTAATTTGGAGGATATTAGAGAGGAGATCGCCAAGTTTGTTATGGAAGAGATCATCAACCCCGAAGGCGAGTATTCGTTTCGCGGAACCGTGAGTTCCTTCATTTTCCCTTTTGCCGCATGACGATCCGGTGGATACATGCATTTGAACTGTGTTATTTGTGTTGTGCACAAACTGTGTGGCGTGCCCCGAACAACCGGGTATGTCCGCGGTGAAGAACATTCGAGATACACATGAATTTTCGTGAGATACACATGAATTTTAAGAAATACACATGAATTTTCCATGCCGCAGCGCGTCGCCATTTGTTTGTGATCGGACGTGCACGCCGTCTCTAGTCTCGCACAATCTGAGACCCATCTTAACACATGCGTAATAACTGAATAAGTACAGACCACCGCTGCTAACGAGCCGCCTATGGGTTTCGGAATAGTTTATGTCGCGTGAATCCGGCCGTAATATCTAAATTATTAACGACGAGTGTTTCCACGCGCCTGCGGAACCACCGTCCTGTAGTCTCAAGTGGTTGGCTGCCGAGCACCGTAAACGCTGCCTGAAATAGAAACCTCGACGCAGACACGCGAAAGGCACGCGCATCGTAATTTCCTGTGTATTAAGGTCGAAAGCATCCGTTTACAAGCGCCCAAAATGCGGAGCCGATTACAGTCGGAAACCGCCCTCAGAAAACTTAAAGCTACGTGACGCATGACAAAATGAACATCCGTAAAAGGGTTACGGAACTATAGACAGACAATCTACGACACTGCTCGTAAATGAAGCGTAAAGAAACCACAGACACGGGTTTGGCGTATGTCCGTAACCGCCCGTATTACAGTCGGTTATCGTCCGCGACGGTTCAGTATTTTATCGATGTTTTCTGCAGCGGTTCATCGGCGGGCGCCTCGTGCCGATGTACCGCCATAGGCGCCGTGGTACGCCGTGAGCGTCGACATCTTAGCGTCATTGTTACGCACGCATTTTTGTAAAATGGGTTGCGGCAATCCGGCTTCTGGTCAGATCTCGCTAACGGGCGCCACTACTTTTGGACGATGCATATCGATTGCGATGCCGTGGGTCCGTGGACGTTTCCGCAGGTACAATCGCATCTTAGTAAATCATGTCCGTAGATACCGTAGACCACAAGTCGAGCAAATCTCCAGGACCACGACGCGTTCCGGCGCGTGTGTAACAAGGGCTCACTACGCGGGGAAGTTTGAGACGCACGAAATCCCGCCTCAGATAAAGCCCGTTGCAGACGCCGCTTACGACAGGTCCGTAAAGTCGTGACATTTAGAGACCTAATGGGCAGACGGCGCAAGGATCAGAAGCCCTCAACGCGATCAGAGGCCTTTTTTACATAGTGTGAGAGAGAACCAAGTTGACGCCTCGCGAATCCCCGCTTAAAGCGGGCGCATGTAGCCGGGATTGGTCTGTTGCCTCGCCCATACCAAGGAATCACATTAATTGGACATGGGTACGCCACTATTAAGCGGGATAGCACGCGAGTCAAATGGGCGCGTGAGCCAATTTACTAGTCTTATGTGCATGAAAAGGACAACAAGTTTAACCAAAAAAAAACCAAGACCTATAGCATAGTTTGCATCATGCACGATTAAGAGCACTTATAATGCGGGACTCTACAGGAGAGAGTATAAGCTTATTTATTATCATCATATTTATTGCACTTTATTGATGTGGCGATGATGTGACAAAGATATTTATGGAAGAAAAAGGGAGAAAAACAAGACTCCAAGTCTTATTTGGACTCTAAGTCCACGTTACCCAAGATAATAAATAGTTTTAGACTCTATAGTAGAGTCTCGCATTGTGAGTGCTTGTAAAAGATCTCCCACCCAAAATTTGGGTCTCCAACAACTAACTCAAATGCAGCCTCTCGCATGCGCCGCAAGCAGCCTCCCTCCGCCGAGACGCCGAACGCCAAGCCTTCCTCCCTTCCTCCCGCATGCGCCGCTTGCGAGCTTGCCGCCCTAGGTGGAGCGTGCCCTTGAGGAGAGCGGCGTCCCCGGTGGACCAGCCTGGCCACAAGCGAGCGTGGAGGAGACCATGCGGTGGTCACAGGCGCAGTGGGTGTCGCCATCGGCGCGAGTGTGGAGGAGAGCATGCGGTGGTCGCCGCCGAGGAGGCAATTTCGTTGTCGCGGGCCGCCGTCCCCGGATTCTAGTCGTGCCTCCCCAGCAAATTGCCGCTTAGCCAAGACCGGGCAGCCTCCCCGTCGCGGGTCTTTGGCCGCCGCCAGGTGCCGCCGTCCCTCGCCGGCTACCGGGCGGAAGGCAGAGCAGTGGAGGGGCGTGCCACAAGTCCCGGCCCCGCCGAGGCCCGTCGCCCCGAGACGGCGAGAACGAGGGCAAGCCCATACCTCGCCCTCATCTCTCCACCGCCGGTGCCGCCCATCGCCGACGCTGGCCAGGTCCGTCCGCGTTGTGAGACCGACAACCGTGTCGCCTAGCGCGCCTCGCGAGCGCCACTCACCGAAGCCGCCGCGATCCGCTAAGCCGCGCGCCGCCGGCCGCCCAGTGGGAGCCGGGCGGCGCTCTCACCGGAGGCCGTTGGGGTGGGCGGCATGCGGAGGGCCTCGAAGTCGACCCCGGATGCATGCCGACCACCGGGAGCTTCGCCGCTGGGCGGATCCTGGAGGCGCCGCCGCCGCCCGCCTCGCCCACCGCAAGAGCAATCGCGGGCCCACTATCCGCCATTTCCCTCGAGCGCATCGACGACCGACATATATCGGTTCCCTCTCTCCTCCTCTCCCGAAATCCTCCTTTGCCTACTCCGTTGGAGGAGGATTTCGACACCTAAATGTACGGTGCCGAAGCTATTTTAGGTTTGGGTTGGCATTTGGGTAAGCTGTTGGAGTCAGTCTTAAGCATTAAATGTTGATACAAGTGATGCATCTTAAACATTGTGCAAGCGCACCATACCAATGGCCGGCAAGAAATGCACCATAGGCCTAAGATCACACCATAAGGAATAAAAAAAAAGTATTTTGTTCCGCCATCTGCAGGTGAGGGTCCCACCTTGAGGTGTGTTTTGATTTGTAACATTTTGTTTAGGATAATAACTATGGTCACCTTTTGTGGGCCCCATCTTATGGTTAGTTTCCAACTCCAACATTGTGTATGCCCTTAGATGCCGAGCAGGTAGACCAGAGACATTGAATATGGGCACATGAGTTGTCCAAATGCATGCGATAGGCAGTAAATGCATACACAAAATTCAAATGCTTCAACATCTAGCTTTCTGGAAGAGAGGAGTAGGTAGACCAGAGAAACTCAATGAATGTGGGCATATGGGCTGTCCAAATACATGCGAGAGTCATGAATGTGGGCATATGGGCTGTCCAAATACATGCGAGAGTCATGAATGTGGGCATATGGGTTGTCCAAATACATGCGAGAGGTAGTAAATACAGACAAAAAATTTAAATGCTTCAACGTCTAGCTTTCTGAAACAGAGGGACAGGTAGAACAAAAAAGACTCATTAAATGTGGGCACATGGGCTGTCCAAAATGCATATGAGAGGATAGTAAATGCAGACACAAAATTAAAATGTTTCAACGTCTAGCTTTGTGTGTGCTCCGGTTCACCCTTGCACAATTGCACGCTAAGCAAAAATCAGGAGATGCCTACTTGATGTGTTTTCTTTTTCTGATTTTCATCCCGCCAAACGAAAGGGGATAAACTAATTAAAAAACTATCCCAGCAATAGCCGTCTGTCCAATTTATCCACAATTTGACTGGCTTTGGAAAGTACGACTTTTAATAGACTAGCAGTATCCCAAAATAGGATTTTGAAACCACCGAAATTGGCATATGCAGTGACCCCTAAATAAAGTAGGAACGCCTCACTCACTACACCTCTCATCATCTCATCATCCAGAAACAAACCATTTAGGCAACACCATGTCGAGGGCTCTCCTCGTGGTAGTAGCCCTGGCCGTCGTCCATGGGCTCACGGTCCCCGGCGTCGACGCGACCGTGGCAGCGACATGCCTGGCGGCGTCCAACAGCGACCGGCGCGTCAACTACGACTTCTGCGTGTCGGAGCTGAACAAGCACCGCGACAGCCCGGGCGCCGACACCCCGGGCCTGGCCAAGGTGGCGGCCAACGTCGGCGTCAACAGCGCCGGCGGCGCGGTCAACGACATAGAGGCCCTGCTCGCCGCCAAGCAGCCGCCTCCCGACGCCAGGACCAGCGCCGCGCTGCGCCTGTGCGAACAGCTCTACTACGACATGGAGCTCGCCTTCGCGGGGCCTATGACGAGATCAACGCGCTCAACTACACGGCGGGGAAGCAGATGGCCGCCGACGCCGACTCGCTGGTGCGCCGGTGCGCCGGCGGCTTTGCCGATGCCGGGCTCGTGCCGCCGGATCCCGTCGCGCGGCGCAGCGCGTACGCCGTGCAGATCGCCATCGTGTGCACGGCCATCACCAACCTCATCATCAGTCCATGATTCAAGCGATGCGTCATGCATGCGTCCAGAATATAATTAATGATGATGACCCGGCCCCATCATTCCTCTCCAAGCTTAATAATCTCGTAGTGCCAAATTAACTGGAAGGTACTTCCACCAGTAACTACAGAGGTCGTAGATTTTGATTGCTTATTTCCTCATTTTGCTTTCTCTTGTACTAGCACAGATCCTAAATTAGTGAAAGTACATGCGATGGTAAATGGCTCCAGTAATATTTTCTCATCTTTGCTTTCTCTATATATTGGAGTAACCAAGATTTGATTTTTCCTTTCCAAACACGAAAAGGATGAATATAAACAAGTAGTAGGAGTATAAAAAGTAGTGGGAGTAAAAGAACAAGCTAACTCATTTGTTCTGTTCATCACATCCCAGCGAAATGTTTTTCACACAGCCTCCATATATACCCAAGCACAAGCTCGTCTGGGTCCTGTCCCTCCTTAGGAGCGACTCTTCTGTCGTCGCTGCCTTCATCCTCCGTTCTGCTCACCTCCGGCCTTTCTATCGGCGGTGAGGAAGAGCGGGGTCCGTCTTTTTAGCTTATCTACTATTTTTTAGGTTTTTGATCCGGCGCCCTGTTTCGTATGGTATGGATCGCTGGTGGATGTGTTGTCATCTACGATGATGACATACTCCTGAGATTTAGGTATGTTGGCATAGTCTTTTTTGAGAGGGATTGGATCTACTTTTTCTCCGTCTTTGGGATCTTCTTTCTGGCCGCCGGTGATGCTACTGGTGGTAGCGGATCTACCCTTCCGGTTCATGATGGTGATGTAAGCAACGTCAGACCTTACCTTCAGTTCAACCTTCAAAAGATATGGCCGACGTGCTCTCAGCGCCTTTTACTCCCCATAGTGGTCAAGGATATCGTGCCTGTTTTCGGTCTCCATGTTCTTGTTGTCTTCTTGGTAGAGACTGTGGTTCTCGAGTCTAGATCTAGTGTATATCCATGGTCACCATAGAGCTACCTGAAGAGGTCATTGTCGGACATGAGGAAGATAAGTATAGGGATCTAGTGGTGTGCTTCAATGTTATTCCATTTTATGTTGAGGCCTCAGTTGTAAAAGGGGTTTCAATTTAACGAAATCTAGTCCTTTTCTAAAAAACAAAATGCTTTTCACAAGTACTCCTTTCATTTCAAACTATAAGTCGTTTTGACTTTTTTTGATACATCCATTTTGCAATGCTTTTTAGATAATGGATAAAAAAATCTTGCCTCTACATCCAAGGATGTACCACGACCAATTATTACGAGTTTGGAAAAGGTAAAAACATTTGCAAGCCGAGTGTCTCAAACATAGACAATGGAACTAAAGCAAACGGAAAATATGCTTCCACCCTCTATTGGAAATCTCTAAAGCAACTATCTCCAATTGCTTGCTCAATGCAACGAGGGTGTCCTTTGCTTGCTCAAGACAATTTGCAATCGGGCCCGAAGAGCGCATCCAATAAGCTACCCTAAAGATAACCTACATAATAGAGTTAGATTTCATTTTAAAAAAAATCGTGTCATTACGACATCTCCAAATGGCCCGAATAAAGCCGCCACACCAACCCAAATCGAGGCTTAGACTGTTTATGTTGATTATGAAGCCAACTACCAAACATATGGTTAACGTAAAACAGGTTGGGTAAGGTTAGTAGCGTAGAAAATAATCCTCCAAATCATCATGGCAAAAGGGCAATCAAAAAAGAGGTGTTGTATAGTTTCATTCAGATTACAACACTCGCATTTTCGACTCCCTTTCTAATTTTTCCTCGCAAGGTTGTCCTTTGTCAACATGACACCTCTTTGGACAAACCAGGAGGAAAATTTTAACGTGTCTAAATACGTAGCAAAACGGATGAATTAGAAAATTCAAATGAATTATAATTTAGAACAGAAGAAGTATATACATACTAATATTCTCGGTCAGTGATCATTGTCTTCTTGATTCAAATTCTTCATTACAAAATATCAAAAAGGCAGTAAGCAAGATTATATGTCTGTCAACAAACTTGACTTGATTGTTCATATGATGACCAAACTTCCATCACAGTCAAAAAAAAAAAAATCAAACCAAACTTCCATCACAGTGAAAAAAAAAATCAAAGTTGCATAGAAAATCAAGAAAATAACAGTAAATCTCTGACTGTTTGGGAGCCCACACACCGGAAAGGGCAGTTTCCACTTTTGCGCTTGCATCATAGATTAACGGAGCAGGAAACCCGTCGGATGGACAGCTGATTATCGTGTCCACCTTTAACATTGTTTGCATCGGTAATGTGCCTGATGACAGCTCCCCTAGCCGCTTCTTAAGTCCTCCAGGTTCTTCACCATCTCCATCTTAGGCACGTCCCTCTGCACAATAGCATGAACCAAGGAAACCGTAGAGTAAGTGACCTCAGGAGTATAACCGACCGAGTCCACTATTCCTCCTTGATGATACTCACCAGTTCCATAGCTTTATCACACATCTTATCCGCCATGTGCAGATCCTTCCGTAGATTTTCAAGCAGAAGCAGCACCTCATTACTGACCATGAGGTATTCCAGCAGGGCATCAGGCACGCTATAAGATTGAGTATTTATCTTTCCATCCTCATCTTCACAGAGTCCACGGATTGCAGTGGCAGCCGCCTTACTTACAATAGCATCCTCAATCCTAGGCAGATACAGGAGCATTTCCATCCCACCAACATCGAGTACCCTTTTCCTAAACATGTCAAACTCTGACAGGATGGCAACTAAAACGAAGCTACCTTTGTCAAATGTGATGATGGACTTCCATGTTTATGTAGCTTATGGATGATCTTCTTCAGAAGAACAGGGGAGTTGGTTCGCTCCAGCTAGGATCTCCCAGTTTGGCCTGTGAACAGACAAATTAATTAAGGATTACTCTAAGCCTTTGACCTCCAGCTCCTGTGCCATGTCGACTTCCAATTTTTCTGAAGATCTATGAGCTCTGGAAGCGGCCCTGCCCACTTGTGAAGGAAAGGTTGCTCTCCCTTGGTTGGTTTGGAGAGTAGCTGAATCTCGTGCAAAGCCTGCTCCTGCATCACTGAATACCCTGAGAATTTCTGTAAGATAGCTTGGATTTGCTCCTCTGAAGGTGCCACGGGCATGGAGAGTGTATCAGCATTGTTAGATGTGGAACGAGCCATGCAGCAATCATATCACAGAGGAGGTGGTTTGGAGCAGTGGAAGTGTGGGATAACGTCTCCTTATTAGTACTTGGACAGACGTTCGGTAAGGAGAACAACCGATGGTTCAATTGATCAACAGACTGCAAGTAATCAGGCAAAAAATGCTTATTAGTATTTGTTGGCAAAATAAATTGCATGTAATCTCTTCCTACGATTTTTGGCCAATTCCGGTGGCTAACATCAGCCACGTCTACTCCAATATTTTGCAAAAAAAAAAAAAGTCCTCAAAAAATATAAAAGTCCTCAAAATTTAAAAGAATCCAACCGCAACCAAGGCTTGTTTTATGGGTTGGCCAACTCGGGGCTGTATACCGCGGTAACTGGGCCCGCAACCAAGGCTTGTTTTATGGGTTGGCCAACTTGGGCCTGTATACCGCCGTAACTGGGCCTCAAATCGGCTGAAATTTTGTAAAAATCACAAAAAAAAAAAAAAATCAGAAAAATGCCAAACCAAGTTTGTTGAACTCTACTGCAAACACATAGCATCACATGTTTTAGTGTGATTTTTTTGCTATTAGTTCAAAAAAATAATACTCAACGTATGAAATACCAACCTATCAAATATACTGAGATAGCGCAAAAAAAAAATAGCCAACCTTGGTACAAAAAATTCATCGGACCTAACCAAGTGTGCCTAGCTCAGTTTGTAAATTCAAATATTTGAAATAATACTTGCTCTACTGTCCCATTCAGGAATAATTTAATTACTCAAAGTTTCATACTATAGGAACTGCTACAATATAGTGTGCAGTCCATTGGAATGACCACTTTCCCTAACGGCCTTCTCCGGAAATACAACAACCAAACCAATACTTGCACATAAGTTGTTTCAAAAACAAAACAAACCAAACCAATACTTGCGCCAACAGTCATCCTTGACGAGCTCGAGACGGAGGACCGCCTCACAGACCTCGGCATGGCGTCTCTCAACAATGTATCTGGGTAGCTGTTGCCGCCGGCAAGGACGGAGCGCATGCAGTGCCCCCTCTCCCTGCTACCGCCACCAGGCCCTCGGTAGACTCTCTTTTTTTTTTTTTTTTTTGGTCCATGGGCGAGCAACGGGCAGAGGGGAGGAAAAAGCGTTCAAAAAAGCCCTTCATAGTATAGTGCCCGTCTTGCTTAACGCTTACGAACTTCATTTCGTAGATGCATATGAAAAACCAAAATATATGAGATCAGTACCCTCAGGCCTGGTTTATAGAACATGATTAACCTGCTACATAATTATAGCACATGATTTGCTGCAGAGTACCTACAGGGAAATATTTAAGCAGCTTCTTACCAAGTTCCCCAATTTGCTGACAAGCCATTATTTCTATTGACCTCCATTAACTGTTTTCCCACCATGTTCAGTAGCATCCTAAAATTATTGTGAACATATTCAATAAAAAAATATTTCAAAGAAAATTATTATAGGACAGAAATTACAAACCATGAAAAAAAAAAAGAAAGGAAATATATTTATAAAAAGAACTACCTCGACTGCAACCAAATTGTTGGAAGTCCTAGAAAGGAAATATTTATAAAAAGAATTGCAAAGTTCAGCAACAAAATTGGATACGAGTTGACTGCTTGCACTACCTCGAACGCATCCTTCTCAACGATGACATGCTCTACAACTGCGTCAGCCGCCGCCTGAGCTTGCTTCTCTTCTTCCCCATTAGTCAGAACATCGACACCTGCACATGAGCACTTGACACCTTTTAGTCGAAACAACAGTCTCCATTTGCGAATGATGATTCCTTATTGTTGGTTTTAACACTTTGTTACTGAAAGAAAATGTTTCAAAAAGCTACTGTTATTATCTACTGTTCTCTTACATTGAACTCAAAAGTTTTGAATCGGCAATTACCTTAATAACAAGATCACTGATAGATATTTCCTTTCCACCAATGCATTTGGCATGTAGATGAATGTTATTCCCACATTGCCCATCAGACTCCTCGAGTTCAGGCTTTCAAACATTTTATAAATTGCAAGAAAAACTTTCTGTACAGGCGAATGTAGTTGAAATGTCCACCTGCCAGAGGGAAACAAGTATAATGTGCATTAGAGTCCTGTACTATTTGCTAATCCATTTATGAGTTAAAAGCTCACTATTAATAGAAATTGTACACTGAATAGTGACAAGCTGGATACACAAATAGATCTTACCGTTAAAGAAATGAAGAATAGCAATCTTTGGTTACCCCCGACGGGATCCCATCAGCGATCTGTCAGAATGTGCACCGAAACAATCAAATCGAATGAAAGAGCACCGAAACAATCAAATCGAATCAGCAAAGATCCAAGCAGAAGAAAAGATTTACCAACATCAGAGCGAAGAATATGGCCGGCAAAGGGAGTGCATCCATCTGTTGGCGTCCCCATTGACAAGCGGAGGATCTCTCAATTGAATGTGTTGTTATTCAAAAGACCTGAAATATATGGAAAACAACACTTTCACTATCAGAACAGGGAAGCCATCAGAAAACATGGTTTTCTCATCTCGTGCATAGTCAGGGTCAGTAACTGTTGAGGCTTCCAAATTGGATTCCCCTTCACGTGTATATGGTCTACCTGAATGAAAATACAGAACTTTCAGAAATGCTGCACCGTGAGGATGCAGACATATAAACTTTTGAAAGTTTTGTACAAGTTTATAAGAGCCATTTATATGTTGTTGGTCATGGTGATTTTGAAATAAATAAAAGGGTCATATGGAATTGTAACAGAATATTGTTTAAATGAAATTGAAATGACTTTTTATTATGATTGAGAAAGCAAGCACATGAAAGCAACCACCGGACCAGTCTGCCAGTCTGCAGTCGGCCGGTGAGAGGCAAGCGGCAGGCAGCGACGGACAGATTTATCAGCCAGCGGCGTAATTGAGAAAGCAAGCACCGGGAAGGATTCTGCGTACCAGGCTGCCGTCGGCGAGAGGCAAGCGGCAGGCAGCGACGGACAGATTTGGACGGGGAACTATTGGGATGGGCGTCGCCTGGCCGCCGGTGGCCTCTGCGGAGACGACGATTCCAGGCGAGGAACAACGATCGCTGTATTTTGGAATAGCCATAAAAAATCTCAAATATCTCAAATGTATCCGATATAGCATTGAAGAACACGATGGAGACGCACCTGTCCCACGCCGGTGAAGAGGAAGAAAGGCCGGATTGGATCACGAGGGGTGGACTTCGGCAGACTTCGTTGCGGCTTCACGATGAGGTCTCGTACGCGGTGGAACGACTGGCGGCGTGCAGATGGATGCCTCAAGTCTTGACCATGCGGTGGAAAGTGTCTATTATTAGGAAAGTGCCGATGATTCCTTGGCAAAGACTTAAGGGCGTGCGCGGCAAAGACGACGGGCGCGATGACGGCGGGTGGAGGGCTGTGTCCAGTACTTTTGATCCCGACCGTTAAATCGTGTCCGAAGTAATGAGAGAGAAGATGAAGAAATGTCACGGGTGGTTTATTTTGATTTATTTGAATAGATTTAAACGTGGATAAGTTGGTGCGATTAGTAGGGTTGATGAAGAAAAAAAAGGCTTGGGCTTTCTATTTCGTTTCAGGCCCTGCTGGGAGCCCAAACTGAAGCGAGCGAAAATACCTAAATAAACTTTAATTAATAGTTTAAAATTGAATGAATTTTTCGTTGGGCAAAAGAGAAAGATGATTCAATGACTGTATGAACACTGCAGACGAACATGCAAAAATGGTTTACATATATATAAAAATGTTATAAAAAAATGCTAAATCTGAGATTTTCGCCAAGATTTACAATGACGAGTATATGGAAAGACAATTGTTTTACAGCCCCAACGCATGGGGTTTTTGTTTTTATTTACATTGAAATTACATTTAAATTACACATGAGTGGCAATCATGTTTTAGCTGAAAAATTCATTTTAGTAACCATGATGATGGTGTACTCAAATTTAGGATGCTAAGTAAAACCTCTTAGGCCCTTGTTTGGTTTCCATAAGTCGGTGACTAAAAATCGGTGACTTATAAGTTATGGTTGTTTGGTTGTAAGTGATTTATAAGTCGGGCAAAAAAGAAGAGAAAATGAGTGACTTATAAGTCGGGATAAAAAGAAAAGAAAATGTTTAAGTGACTTATAAGTCTCATAACTTAATAAGTCCTCTTGTTTTGGCAAAAAAAAGTCACTTATTTCACCTTTTTGACTTAATAAGTCCTATGACTTATGGAAACCAAACATCCCCTTAATATCACATGGTTTGTTTCGTCATTACAAATTGGAATTGGAATTAGATCTTTATACATGTTTTTATGGATATATAATAAGCCAACTAATGTTGTTTTGTTGTAAAAAAAATATTATTCGTTAATAAGCTGGAAGTTAAAGTTATCAGGGCATAAACACTTTTTTTCCCTCGTACACATTGACACACCTCATCTGGTAGTAGATGACAAGGGTATCATCATGTGGAGTCTCTGTGCACTTAAACATGAAACCTGAACTTAAAACCGAAACCGCCCGAAAAATCGATTTAGGTGATAATCCATTCCATAACCAAACCCGTGGAAAAAAAAACCTGAAACCCGTTTTGTATGACAATGTAGCAAGAGCAACAAGGACTTTTTTTTTTATAAACATATGTATGATACATATACATATTCACATGTAGGCAACAAAAGTAAATAATTTTAGTCAACTTAGAATGAATTTAGTAGTTTAAATAAACAAGTTATTATTAATTTAATTCCTGGCAGCAGCTGGCACTGCAACGGAGGAAAAGCGCGTGCCATGCATGCTCGTCCACACCGCCTTTCGACTTGCGTGCACCACAAAACATGTCCCGAAATTAAAGGGAAAGACACCTGCCCGTGTCGTGTGTCCATCCGTCCGGACCCGGAGCTTGAATCTGAAGCCGCCAAGAAAGAACGACAGGTGGTTGCTGATTTCTGGTTAGGTTAGCTTGAATCTTATCGCTCCCTAACTAACGTTTCTTTTCCTCTCATCTCCGGTACCGCACAGGTGTGATTTGTTGGAGCGGATAGTCGTATACCACACTTGTTGTCTATCAACCGCTGTTGGGAATACTAATAAGATTGATTTGAGGTTTTAGTTTGATGGAAAAAAAGGAAAACTAATGTTAAATGAAACAAAACGCACTCAACTCTAGACTCAATAGGTTGAGTTTCTTACGATGAAACTTGTTTACTTGGGTTTAAGTCATACAACTATTTCTCTACTAGGCTTGTTTTGAATTTAACCAAAAAAGTAGTTTTTTATTTTGACTTTCTTAAAAGAAAAATAAATATATAGTCAAGAAAGAGGATCTAGAATATATCCAAATTCCATATTTATATCAATGTAATCCTTCCTTTTTTGAATCTCTTTTTTTTTTTCTTATTGAATCGTGGTAAAGTATTCTAATCCAATAAGGATTTCGCGAGGCGAATATTTACTCTTTCCTGTCTTATTTGTTAATCTAGAACCTTGATCAAATAAAGCATCATCACCGGCAACCTAGAAGAGCGGGACTGGGTATTTTCATTGTCAATGAGCAGGTCCAACCAAATCAATACAATCTTCATCAGGCGGCGTTGGAGGAGACCTACTCGGTCATTTAAGTAGAGTCAACTGTTATAGCCTTAGCAGCCCACACTCCTTGATGGCCTTAACTTCAGTGATGTATCCTTCCTATGCGGCCAGCCTAGTGCGTTTCTCAACTCGAGGATCACGCTCACCCACCGGGGATGGAGAATGAAGCTTTTCTCGCGGGTCTTCGACAATGCTACAATGAATAGAGGGCCGAAAGTCTACAAAATTGATAGAGACCATAATGGCACTTTGCGTATGCTTTAGCTAGGCTAGCTTTCTCTTCGCCTGTAATTCAATCTCAAAATTATGTACCAGGTTGCTCTTATGAGCAACATTGTCATCAATGCCCTCTTATCAGGGTGCTGCACTCTGTAACCCTTACCTTGGTAAGGGTCCTAACAGCTTCTTGGTGCTAAGTTAATGCACGTTTCTTGTAAAAAAAAACGTCGTTCATTTAGTGTGAGGTGGCCAGCCTGGGTCAAAATTGGGCGTTTGGTTGGCCTTGGCCAGGCTAGTAGCCAGGCCCCGTCAGGCCGCCATGCAGGCTTAGCCTGACTCTTAAAATGGACCCTCCGGGTCGTTTTTTCGGAACCTGGCTAGGCCAGGCCTCTGGCCTGCTTCCTGTCACTTTCTATCTCCCACGTGGTTCCTCACCTCCCACACCGTCGTCGCCTTCCTCCGCGGCGAGCTCCTCCTCTCCTGGCCTGCACCGTCTTCCTCCTCCTCGTCGTCTCCTACGTTGCGTGGCCTGGCGGACGACCCTGTGATTCGTCGTGCTCTGGCATCTCAGCAGCCTCTTCACCTGCTCCTAGGACGACAAGGACGACGTTGCGGCCTTCTTCGTCGGCTGTTGTGGCCTCAGTGATGTTAGTACGGGACATGGTGGTTGTTCTTGCCCGTGCTATGCTCTGAAGGTCGTGCCTACATTGGTGGTTGTTCTTACCCATGGTGTACTGGCCGGTGCCTACCTTGGTGGTCGAAGATCCTGAGTACGAGAACGACGACAGAGGTGATTGCAGTGCTCTGAAGGTGTTCGACAAAATGCTTCTACGGGGTAAACTTACCCTTGTTCATATGTCGTGATTCTATCCAAGAAATGCAAACAACCAAACACTAAACCCCTTGTAGCTAGGCTCATATTCGTAGGCAACCAAACACTAGTTGGTTGGCTACCAGGGTGAGGCTTAGCGCCCCGACTACATTTGCTGGTCAGGCTCCGATTAGCAAACAAACCAAACACATCCATAATGATTTTTTTTAGATTTGTCTACACATACCTAGGCCTTGTTTAGATGGCTAAATTTTAGCAAAAGTGACTTTTCTGACTCCTTAAGCACACTGTAGCACGTTTCGTTTGTTTGTGGTAAACATTATCCAATTATGGACTAACTAGGCTCAAAAGATTCGTCTCGTAATCTACAATAAAGCGTGTAATTAGTTATTTTTTTTACCTACATTTCTTGTTCCAAACATATGTCTTTTTGGTGTATTTAATGTGATGTGATGGAGAGAGAGTCTAAAAATTTATAATTTTTGGCAAATTTTTAGCCAACTAAACGTGGTTCTATTTCGTGTAAGTCTTCTCATGCCACCTTGGAAAGACTTACACTAAATATACACCATTTGGTATAGAATTTCTTACCTCCTCCATTAAAATTGTAAGATGATTTGACCATCTAGATAGGCCATATTTGGACATCTCATAAAAATAATAGAATATCTAAAATAAAACATAAAAAATGTGTTACGATTTGAAAATGAAATGAATAAACTAGAGTAATGAAAAACGTGTCAGACACTTGTGCGGTGGGTGGACGTGGGGACGCCAGGTCCCCGACTTCCGCTCCCACTCTTCACACATGTCGCACGGAGATAGCTGTTGCGATTCCCTACTGCGCGCTCGTTCCCGTGGCACGGCCTGAGATCACTGAGCTGTCCACTGTCTCAGCATCGAACCGATGGAGTTGGTCGCAAAGAAAAACGATGGACCGCGACACGTCGGCGACACGGGAGGGTGCACCAACAACCCGGGCGCAGCGGATCCGGCCCGCGGCTTCCGTGGGGCGGTGCAGCGTCCGGGTCAGACTTGAGGCACGCCTGCCCGGCTGAACTGTCGGCTCCGGCAGAGTCCAGCGAGAGCACCAGCAGTGTTAAACAGATCGCCGTCGCTTTCGGTCCTTTTTAGGAGTATTTCTTATTAATTATTACAGTACTCGGTTATACAAAACATGCAACTATGAATTTCGTCAAAAAGTGATGTATGTTTAACTAAATTTTTACCAAATACTATTCACATTTATGATTTAAAATTAATTTATTAAAAAACTATATTTTATAATAAATCTAATGATATTTATTTAATAATATAAATATTGATAGTTTTTTTTTATCTATAATTAGTTAAATTTTTAGTTACTAAACCCCGACATTACGCTAGAATTGTATTTTTTTGAACGGAGCGAGCAATATCTCTCCTCGTAAAAGAGATCATATCTAAAGTGTAAATAAAAATGTGGTTTAATAAATCAAGATATTTTAGCTTATCACCGAAATGCCGCACCGCCTAACTAAAGTCCGTTTGACACTTATCTCGAGAGGGGATGGGGAAAGATCAGGTTGAGATTTCGCCGGTGACTGGGTCCGGATGGTCGAGGACAGATGCTTTTTTTTTTCCCTGCCATGCGCCATTAAACAAGTGGCATCGCACATATACCCTGCCTGCCAGAGGGATGGGCAGGAATGATTGCTATCATACCACCAATGTTTAATGAAATCAAATTTCGTCTTTCTATTTTTTGAGGAAAGAGAATAAGGGATAGTGAGAGAAGATCATAGGCAAATATATATTGGCTCATCGATCAAACCTTTTCCTCTCACTCTCGATTCCAATCTTTCAACTCATTTTTCTCCCCTTACATCTAATCTAATTAGATCTTATTTGGCTGCACTTTAATCAATCTCAATCCACATGTTACCTTCAGCCGAACCAGCTAGCAAGTTCTCGTTGCTACCGTTGGCAAGGCAAGAAAAAGTGTGCAAAGAATCAAACACGGGCTTATTCTCCTCATGTATTGGCGGGCCAAAACCAAATGATTACATCCGTAAACTCTACACGTAGTTGAATATATATCACTCTTTTCCAAAGACAACATAGATATAATATATCACTTTTTTCGCTGTTTCTAAAGACAACATAGCTATAGTTGATGGTGACAAAATTGACGTTGTGCATATATATGACACTTGTATTAGATAAAAGGTGTGACGAACTAGGGCTGCATTACTTTTTTCTTTTTGACAACATCTAGATGCTAGAACTAGAATTAAACTCAACTTTTAAGCTCAATTTCATCCATGAACTATGAAGATGATCATTTTAGTCCTCAAACTTTGCATTTTGAGCTCAATTTCATCCATAAAAAAGTCATCTTGGTTGTTAAACTTTTTATTTTTCAAATTAATTTTGTCTACCCCAAAAGAGAACTTTATATTTTAGGCACAATTTCATTTATGAATTATCGAATATGCATTTTGGCACAACTTTGTCCTTTGTCAACACCACATGTGATTTGAGATGGAAAATCATCATTAAATACTATTGTCCCTAGTGTCTTCCGAACTACCAAATTGGATAGCACACTTTCAACATTCATATTATAAAATACATATAAATATAGATCTAAATATTCTTAAATATTGAGCATAGTAAGAGGGTTTGTCGGGGGCCGATGGCGCAGCTCCGACAAGACTAGGGCGGGGGGGTGGCTAGGGCCAGGGGGTGGCGGTGGCTAGGGTTTGGTGGTGTGGAGAGGGGAGGAAGAGAAGGGGGCGCCACACTTGGGAGAGAAGAGAAGGAGAAGGAGGGGAGAAGGGAGAGGTGAAGGGATAAGGGTCTTTCGACTATTTTTTTTCTTAAGATTGATGAAACGATGTGACACTCGTATTTGTAGTTCAATGAGACTTAGACTTGGCTTCTAAGCAAACCCAAAAGATCCTTATAGGATTCAAATTCTCCTTTTCTAACAAACTCAAACACTAGCTGAATCTTTTTCAAATCTACTTAGACTCGATAAGGTAACTTGATGGCGGTAGCGACGGTCGCTAACGCTATTGCGCCGTGCCGCCATAGCGCAACGCGAGGCCCGCTTGGTGCGCCTCCTCCGACCCATATTGCCCGTTTTTCTCGCGCCGAGTTTCACGACCGCATTGGGAGTATGACATTAACGCTATATAAATAGCTAAGTAAAAATTTTTAGATCTATTATTGTTTCAATATATCTTGTAATAAATAGCATTGTATACAACATAGAACTATACAAAGTTGAGTTTAAAAATAAAGGTTTAAAGACCTAAAATGCAAAGTTTGAGATTGAAATGATCATATCCATAGTTTTAGGATGTAATTGGGGCCCAAAATGCAAAGTTTAAGGACTAAAGTGATCATCTTCATATTTCTAGGTTGAAACTGATAAAAGTAGAATTTAAGTAAGGACTAAAACAACCGTTTTGAAAGTTTAGAGACGAAACTAAGCCTTCATAGTTTAGGGATAAAAATTGCTGATGTGTGTGTGTTTTTTTTTGACACTGGCTACATGCCACGGCAACGGGAAAGAGAAGGAATATGTCCATCGATACTGACCGCGCTCTCCCCTTCTGCCACCTTTTATTTTTTTTTTATATAATTTTTAATTTATTATTTTTATTATTATTACTGTGTGCCATCACAATCTCTCACCTCTCATATGAAATTCGCGGAAGCGCTCTCTCTCTCTTCTTCCCTCATCATCCTGCCGTGCGTCTCCGAAGTTCCGAGTCCCCATACGGTCCCCCCCTCTGCTCTCTCTCTCGAAGCCTCCAAGCCTCGAGACCCTCCACCCTCCTCTCCTCTCGCGCCGCGAGGGATTGATCCGCCCGGCGATCTGGGCCCTCCGGCCGGCGCCCGCGCCTGGAAGGCTTCTCCTTCCCCGCCGCAGGGGCGGAGATGCTCGCTGCAGCAGCAGCAGCAGCACGGCGGCGCCGACGAGCGCCACCGCGCACCGCAGCCGGCGGTGCACGGCGGAGGCGTGGACTGGCTAGCGTTCGGGGCCCGCGCCGACCTGGAGGAGCCCGCGAGGAATGCCCCGTCGCCCGCCTTGTTCCTTCTTCCGCCCGCGCCGCTCGACGACAGGGCGGCCCAGACCGAGCCCAAGCCCAAGCCCGGCCAGCTCGCAGGAGGTGACTCTAGCTGCAAGCGATTTTTATAGTCGCCTATTTTGTTGGAGATTATATGACCGCCCGTGTGTTTATGGGGAAATCGAGCTTGTGTTCTAAGATCTACCGGTTTCCCCAATTTTGCTCCCTTCCTTGGTGTTACTGCTGGTAGATTTGAGATGTCCCTTTTTTTCCCCTTGGGGAAAATAAGAATACTAGTACTATGTTGTGCGGAGGTTCGATGGTGTTGTTTTCGTCTTTTACTTAAAATATTTATTATATAGGTGGAATGTATAATTTTTTTTTTGTGTTAATTTGGATTAGAAATAACTTGTAGGCGATCATGCCGACTGTTTCGACTTTGCACTGAGAGAAGTGGGCATAAAAGGTTCTAGAAGAATATTATAGGCTATCTTTGTTTCTGGTGGTCTATATTCTGTATAGGGTTCACACGCCTTTAGCTCTAGTCCATCTTTAGAGAATTGCAATTTTGGAGGTGGCTTGTATTAGCAGCATAACTTTCTGGGAACTTGATGTCATATTCTTCAGTTCCAGAAACATTCTTCTATCAAACTGTATCGGTTACTTGTGTAAATCTGACAAACTGCAATCGAGAGCTTTGGATTACTTTGGGGATGATCAAATGTTGATCCTGTTTTGCCATCCCGAGTTGTCAACAGGGCTAGTATATTCATCCCCATGGCTTACTGAGGATATTGATGGTAGTGACACTTGGTAGCAATCTCTGACCATTATTTGCTGTCACGTTAAATTAGAGAAAAACATCATATTTATGTTGACAGAGTGCATCCACACATTTGTGGCATTAGCAATTAGTTTATATTTATTTATTTATAAATCTGTTAGGGTTTGCGTATTAGCATGAAACTAAGAAGTATCATCTGTTCCTAGCGTGAGTTAAATGGCTGGATTACGTTTGTGGATATCACTGTTTTGAATTCTTCACTGAAGCTTACCCCAACTTGCTTGTGAACAAAAGGCTTTGTTGTTCTTATTAGTCGATATACTTATGGCCAAATAATATGGTTTGTTCTCCATTGTTTCAAAATGTGATTCTGTTGATTCATGGTTGTGCGAAGCATATACTTACTTTACTTCTAAGTCATATGGGACGATTTGTATGAACTGCAAAGAGCACTCAGTTCTCATGAATTTTATAAATCATGGCCTGATCATGGTAATTGCTTTTAGGTCCTGCACCTTGTTCTACATTGTGCTAGGAGTAACTTTCTGCAACCATACAAAATATTTTTATGTTATTACTCGTATAAATTCTGTAAGAAATTGATGGATAATTAATGTCCATGATGATTTAGAACTTACTGGGAGGGAAACATGAACTTTAATTATCTTGTTTTGTTCAGATGAAACAAAACTATCAATTGATGCTTGCACATAAGGTTGAATTTCACTATGATTACATGTATGTCGACGGTAGGCCTGATAGAATTTTATTTGTTACTTGTGGTGTAGCTGTTGATGAAGAGCGGCATTTGGCACTTGCTCATCAAAACTACAGGTCAGGGAAGTACAGAGAGGCACTAGAGCATGGTAATGCTGTTTACGAGAAGAATCCACGTCGAACTGATAACCTCCTCCTCCTTGGAGCTATATACTATCAGGTGGCTAATTCACTTCATATATTCTCATTTCATATATTCTCCTAGGCATGGATGCTAGCTTTTTCTACCTGACATTATCTAACGTGTTTGAATTCCTTTTCTGTTGCAGATTCGTAATTATGACATGTGCATTGCAAAAACGAGGGGAGGCTCTTGCCATAGATCCACATTTTGCTGAATGCTATGGCAATATGGCTTAATGCTTGGAAGGTAGTTTTGGTTGTGTCTATGTACTATATATATATACATGCATCTCCCTCCCTCCCCTGAAAACATTATTTTTCATTTATGTCATCGATCTATTTTCTTATCTGTGTAGGAGAAAGGCGATATTGACCTTGCAATTGTTACTATCTTACTGCCATTCAGGTTTGTCTCCTGTGTTATTTATATATTTTTTTGCCTTTTTGTTACTTTATACCTTTTTTATTTTACCTGTTTTCACCATTTCAGATAAATTTTATTACTTTTTGGTGTTTGATCCTTATCTAAGATGCCTAGGTAGTGACTAAATGCTGCATAATAAATGGTGTCAAAACGCCTAGCAGGCTAGCACCTAGTTTAGGCGGTCAACACTACTGTAGACACACTTCCCAGTTCGCACCTAGGTGGTCCTGGACAGCCTATCCAGTTTCAGCCATGTTTAGGTAGTTTTTGATGGTGCCTGGCATGACTAGGTGTCTGTACTGAGGTGGAGATTGACATAGTGTGCAGGGATGAAATTTGATTCACTTCTAGGTTTCAGGCTTTTAGCTCTCCAGTCCCTTGTGTTGTTGTAAATATGCCTCCACCTCTGCTGCTCTGCTCCCCATCAAGCCCATTCTCACATCTGTGCTGCTTGTGTTCGTGGCTTGTGCTGACTGCTTCGCCTGTGGTCTTATATGGGCTAAGGCTTGAAAATGTAAATGTATGATTGTATGCATTGCTAGGCTGCTAGCATGGTAGTTCAAGCTTTGTGCTACGCCGCTAGACCTAGTCCCTGTTACGCTAGGCGGCGCCTAGGCGGCGATTGGGCGCAATTAGGAGGGGCACCGCGTCGATTTGGGGCTAGGCGGGTTCCTAGGCGGACTGGGTGGTGTTGAAGCAGTCGGGAGACGGAGGTTGGGGGGTGGCGGAGGAGCTTCGGGCGGAGCGGACGGCGGCGGGCACAGCGGAGGGAGAGATGCTGGAGAGGGAGAGGAACCTGCGGTTGCATGTGGGAGAAGGCTGCGGGCGTGAGTAACCTGCGGCTGCATGCAGGAGAGGAACCTGCGGAGGGAGAGATGGATGGATGGATGAAGAAGGTTGAGTCTGAGTGGGGGATGGGCTGGGCCCTTGCTTCTGGGCCTTTCTATCTGGGCCAGCCTTTCTATCTATCTAGACTCACTATTCAGCTGGCTTTTTTAATCTTTAGCACATAATATATGCATATTAGGATATATACAAAACGCCTAGAACCGCCAAGGCGTGATTAATCCTGCCTAGGCGCTAGGCAGTGGGTCACCGCCTAGAATCCGACTAGCGCCCTAGCGGAACAGGGGACCTAGTAAAAAGCATGGGGACTAAAAGTAATCCAGGTGCTGTCTAGACAGCCTAGCCACTAGTTGTTAGGTGATTGTGTAGTGACTGGGTGTACATGTGCCTGCTTCATAATGCAATGATATGCAGTTCTCTTGCGTATTCAAGAAAAAGAAAGGGCATCTTCACTCTACACTCTTGTGGACGTGATGTGGTCTTCACAAGCTCCTTATCTTTGCTTTGTGGATTGATGTTTGTAATCCTCTACTACAATCGTTGCCGGTCCAGTTGACTTTTGATTGTTGCAAAATAAATGGCCCTCACTGCCTTTTTTTTTCTGTTAATCTTTCTAGCTGCGACCAAATTTCTGTGATGCATGGTCAAATCTTGCTAGCGCATATACAAGGAAGGGAGACTGAATGACGCAGCTCAATGCTGTAGGCAAGCACTCGCTATAAATCCTCGATTGGTATGTACATGTGTTCATCAAGTTAATAGTTGTGCTTGTTTCTGTTTGTCAACTGATGCTATTTTGTGCCTGACTTAGGTTGATGCACATAGTAATCTTGGAAATCTGATGAAAGCCCAAGGTTTCATTCAGGAGGTGAGGAACATGATTTTCTGACCTTTTTACCTTTCACTGTTTTGTACTAAAAAAAAAAAAATCTTCTTTGCACTCAGTTTTCACCATTGTTTCCATGCATTTACATGTTGTTGTCCATAATGTTGTTTTGTGTGCATGTTTATCATCTTATTTGTTCCATATATAGTTCTACATTTCTTGTTGGCAGATTAATTGCATTTTTAGTTTTCGCAACACTGTATAACTTCTCTAAACTATCTCAAAACTAAAGATCTTATGAACTCAGTGACCTATGTCCATGGTCAAACATTTGCACTCCACTTGCCACTTTCAGTTCTTTGGCGAATGGCCTTATTTTGTACTGCACTAACTTGTTAAAAATGGTCTTAAAATATGTTGTTTGTCATGGTTTGGTTAGTTATTATCTGCGCTTTGTGAAAGGTTGATGAGATTTATGCCATTTCTAATTTTCTAGTTTTAAAAAATGCTAGTACTATAAAGGTTGAAATTGAACCAGTGCGATTATAATTTGCCTCTGGTTTGAAGTATACCATTTTGTATGCCTCTATACCTCTGGATCTGCTTTTAGGCTTTCATGTTCCATATGGAGATTGAACTAAGATACACTGGTCTAGGGTAGCTTTGACATCTTCTAATTCCTAAATCCTTGCTCTGCTCCATTATTGGCAGCAAGAGCATCACATGAGTTCAGCCCATCTCCAACTCCTTTAATCTGTCCATGCATCCTGCCACTAACTGGATGTGGGTTGGGCCACTCCATTATGCTGGTCTTCCGCCTCCCCCATGTGCGCACATTACTCCACCACCTTGCTAGCTGCTGCAGGGAGATGGAGGCATACTTCTCATGGCGACAGCCGACTGCCACGCCCATATCCAACATGAGCCCCTATGCGCTGCCATAGTGCCATCAGATGAAGGGCAGCCCAGTATGGATTTTGCAGCTCCATGCCTGAGGTGGGATCCCTAGTGACTGTTTCCATGGACTCTTTGTCATTGGGTTCTCCTGGTGCACCGTGGAACTCTGCTTTGTCTGGTGTGCCACCGTGGGAAGTAAAGGGGAGCTTGAGGTTCTCCTTTCACAGATCTAGCTCTCTATGCTTTAGTATTATCGCCGTCAGTGTGCTTCGTGGTGCGGTTCGAGGAGTGCCCTTGTGCACCAATACCACAGATCTGAAGTGCTGGAAGGGAGGCTGCAGCCGTGATGTATGTGCGGTTCCAGTTCGCAGCCATAGGCTTCCTCACGCTGTGATGTGGCATTAAGGCATTTGGGCTGCTCGCCCTTGGCTGCCTGTCCTTGTTGGCCAAGACTTGGGTCGATCTGTTCTGGATATGTCAGTGGAGATTGGAGTTACCCCGTTTTTGTTTTCTTCCCCAATCGTATCGAGTAGGAGAATGAATTAGAGGAAATAAGATAAGACTAAGGAAGAGGAAAGGTGGTGGGGATAAATTTTGAGCCACACTGAAATATGGCAGTTAAAAACACATCTGAGTTTGTCCCAGACAATGTTTACAAATTGTATAGTTGATTCTAGTCACCATGGAACCGACCAGTCATCTACCAGACTGACTAGGTAACCTAGTTGGTCCTTGTCCTATATATATTCCAGGACATAGGCATACTACATATATCTAAATATAGTATAAGTATACACAATAAAGCATCAAAACTACACTAGTGGCTAGTTGGTGACTTGCACAACAGAGTAGAGTACAGTAGTGGCAGCGGCACAGCAATGCCAACAAGCAATCAGGAGCAAGATGGATGGTAGGGGCAACTCACTGTTTGGAGGAGCTCATCTTCGCAATCCTTGCCTCCCTGGAGAAGCTACATAAGCAGGGGTGGTGGCTCCAACTGGGGGGGGGGGTGGGGGATGGGCGTCTGTGTTAAAAAGAGGAAACTCTGCCCAGCTTGCGCCATGTCAATTTCTGTTGCATCTGTCTCTGCCTTTTTGGAGTCCTGGGTGCAAGGTGGTCCAAGCTAACCCTTTGACTAATCCCAGTTTATCAACGATTAGTCAGACGGCCAGGAACCTTGTCAATATAATCACTTCGACACCCTTAGCCAAGTTCAAGGACCCATTACGATTAATCGAATGACTTGACTTGTAAACATTGGTTTGCATGGTTCTAATGTCTACAAAATTGTAATGGCACTTGTCATACTTTGACATTTGTAATGTTTTATTTCTTGTAATGGTATGAATCTCAAGATCATCTTTTTTATATTTATATGTTGGCCTCATCACTTGAAGTCCCCTGGGGTAGGCTGATATCTTTGTGATTTGACATGTTGATTGTAATAACAGGCATACAGTTGCTACATCGAGGCGTTGCGCATAGATCCTCATTTTGCAATTGCATGGTCAAACCTTGCTGGTCTGTTTATGGAGGCAGGAGACCTCGACAAAGCTTTAATGTATTATAAGGTAAATGCTGCGACTGTACTTGACTATTACACTGCTTTTCTATCAAAAATGTAAGGCGTACATGTATTTGAAGATTTAAATCTCGTTATCTTTGACCAGAAAGTAGTCTAATTATATAAGAAATTTTGAGCTGCAAAATGGTTAGATTGAATTTGTATTTAGAAATACTTTCTAATGATCAAACATTCATTTCCACAAATATATGGTATAAAGACCACACCAAGCCATATCGTGCCATATATTATGGGTTCGAGGGAGTACTCTGTCACTTATGCATTATTTCGTATTTTGTCGAGGTCCCTTATGTACTGAATTGTACTTTTTGTGCTGCATGTGAAGGTCATAGATCATTTTGTTTACTGGAATCTAGGAGAGATGGAAGTTGCTTCATGCATGTTTTGATTTTGAGATTTGGTTCCTCCTTTAGTGATTACGTTTTGCTTCATGTCTCTTCTGTGCCTTGCAAATATATGAAATAGCACTTTCTTATTGTAATGAAGGGAATTTAAACTTCTCTTGAAACTTGCAGGAAGCTGTTGCTTAAGCCATCGCTTGCTGATGCATATCTTAATCAAGGGAATGTTTATAAGGTAAGTCTATAGGTTCTGACACAAGTATCCTGCAAGACTTCGCTCTTGGAGGGAAACTGGATCTTATTTTTTTTTTTTTTTTTTGGTTCTCCAGGCTTTGGGAATGCCTCAAGATGCCATTATGTGTTATCAACGTGCACTGCAGGCACGCCCTGACTATGCTATGGCTTATGGTGAGATTTGATTTTTTTTTCTTTGCCAAACCCTGGCCTCTCTGTATCAGGGTGTTATTTTCTTTAAATCTTCTTAAATTTTAGCACAAAAATAAAAGTAAATACTGATTAAAGATTATCCTTCGAGTTCATTCATTTAGATACTCATCTCGGGTGAGATGCGAACAAGCTTACAAGAGAATGGTCCTTTCTTTACCTTCAAAGTAGAGCCTTAGTATACCTCGTAATACAAAGGTAGGGGGAACATTTTTTCGTGCAGGTAACCTTGCTACTATTTACTATGAGCAAGGCCAGCTTGACATGGCAATTCGCTGTTACAATCAAGCTATAGTCTACGACCCACAGTTTGTTGAAGCATACAACAACATGGTTAGTCACTGATCCACATTTTGTAAACTATTTTTTATGTATAAATTGAACAACTAGTTCACAATTTTTATATCTGTAGGGCAATGCACTTAAAGATGCTGGAAGAGTAGAAGAAGCAATCAACTGCTACAGAGTATGTTTTCTTGCTATTGGTTTTACTTGTTCAACATGTTGCTCATGTTGTGATCTAGTTGTATTTGTGCAGTCCTGCCTTGCACTGCAAGCAAACCACCCGCAAGCACTTACTAACTTAGGAAACATATACATGGAGTGGTGAGATTCTTAGCACATATTCTTAATATGAAAGGAAATAAACTTCTATCTGACTTAAAAAGATGCAAGTGAGCTCCTGATGACAAAAAAAAATATACTGCAGGAACATGATAAGCGCTGCTGCTTCATTTTACAAAGCAGCTATATCTGTGACATCCGGATTATCTTCCCCACTTAACAATTTGGCTGTGATATACAAGCAACAGGTGGGTTTCTTTCCTTCATTTTGTCTGATCATATTGTAGTTGTAGGAAAACAAAGTTCCTTTTCTAATTTTCAAATTGAATGATTGGTTGAACAATGTCCAAGACTCACACCTGCTGTTTCTACCTCTGATTTTCTATTTTATATATGCATCAGGGAAACTATGCTGATGCTATCACATGTTACACTGAAGTACTTCGTGATAGATCCTACAGCAGCTGATGCACTTGTTAATAGAGGGAACACATTCAAAGAGATTGGCAGAGTTAATGAAGCAATTCAGGATTATGTTCAGGCAGCAACAATTAGGCCAAACATGGCAGAAGCCCATGCCAACTTGGCCTCAGCATACAAGGACAGGTGTTCTATGAATCTTAAGCTTATGCAGTGTTACAACAACAATAACATAGCCTTTTGTCCCAAGCTAGTTGGGGTAGGCTAGAGATGAAACCCATAGGAAACAAGTATAAAAGAAACACAAAAGTAGGGCACAAGACAAAAGCTTATGCAGTGTTAATACTGCATTTAATTTCTGGCATCATTTTTTTTATTTCTGTTGTATAATATATGGTAATGTAATCATTTTGCAGTGGGCATGTAGAAACAGCTATAGTTAGCTACAAACAGGCTCTCCGGCTGCGTCCTGATTTTCCTGAGGCAACCTGTAATCTCCTGCATACTTTACAGGTATCTTACAATTTTTCTTTACCCTTTAAATGCATTTGTGAAATAAAGATATAAATAAGACTGTAAACTCTTGAGGAAGTAAAAGATATGTTACAACATATTCATCTTTATGTTGTGTCTGCTACTTATGCAAATTAATACAGCATGATGTGTGCAAACATGCAATGACATTAAAGCAAAGCACTGCTGAATTGTGAGTTAATAGTGGTCACATATAGAAATATCTGATGTAGCTTAGTGGCTTAGTATTATGTTGACCCTGCAGAACCTGCTAGGCTGCTACCTGCATTAGGATAAACTTCAGGCTCTTCCATTGGATTATTTACATTATTATCTCAGCTTTCTCACCTTTGCTGCCTTTATAATTCTGTATTGTTGAAGTTTTGGTCCGGTGATTTGAAGCAACTGACCTTTTAATTGGGATGCTAGCCTACTAATGTGTATTGTTTTCTTTGCATTACTGCAGTGTGTCTGTATTGTTGAAGTTTTGGTCCGGTGATTTGAAGCAACTGACCTTTTACTAGGGATGCTAGCCTACTAATGTGTATTGTTTTCTTTGCATTACTGCAGTGTGTCTGTGACTGGGAAAACAGAGATGCCATGTTTCGTGACGTTGAAGAAATTATTAGAAGGCAAATAAAGGTGCCCTTTATAAAAACGAATGAAATTCCATTTTTAATAATGGGGAATTCTTTTTCTGCACAACTTATATCTTTTTCCTTTTTCCTACAGATGTCAGTACTTCCAAGTGTTCAACCTTTCCATGCCATTGCTTATCCTATCGATCCAATGCTTGCTTTGGAAATAAGGTGAGTTTCACTGTACACTTTTTTGGTCTTTAAACTAAAGAGTAATGTCTGGTTTATCCATGAAACATGTTCAATTTAAAAAGCACACTTGGACTCAAATACTCCCTCCATTCAACAATCTCCATCGCTTTAGCAAATTTTTTTTTTTTTTTCAAAATCTGTGTCATCTTAGTCCGGGACCACACGATCTCCTACGCCAGCATCTCCTCATACGCACTGTCGTCTTTGCTGTTGTGGCGATTCCGTCTCTTGGATTACTCCCACCGTTCCCCTCCTGTTAGACTCTGGGCGATTGGGGTTACAAGAGCGAGGGCTTATTTTTAGCAAGCTAGCGGCGTTTACTTGGACAAACGAAAGGACACTAGGCATTAACTCGATTGGCGCTATTTGTTGCATGTTTCTACGTACCTTGGTCATTGCGCTCAAGTCTAATACGACTGACATTTTTAATGGAGGGAGTATTGGACAACTTACCCCTTAACTTTTAAGACAGGATAAAACACCCTCTTTGACCATTTCAAAGTGGTTTTCTAAGTGGTTCTGGTGACATGGCTGTGGGGTCACATGTTAGGTGGTCTCTCATTTCTTTTTATAAAAAAAAATCATAACATTTTCATATTGAGTTGGATGAATACAAACTTTTTATCAAAATGGTATGCGATCTAAATTTTCCAGTTGATCTTTTTTTTCATTTGAGGTCATTTAGGAGCTCAAATTTCATTAAAGATGGTATGACTTAAAAAACTGAAGACATGTAGGGTCAACATGCAACATCAACCAAAACCACCATTGAAATCACTCTGAACTATTGTAGGGGTGGTTATTTATCTGGTTTGAAAGTTAAGGCATATGTTGTCGGTTTCGAGTTAGGATATTTTAAAAATACATTTCGAGTTAGGATGTTTTTAAAATACATCCTTTTCCTTTTTTAATATAACCCTTTTCATTGGCAGCCGTAAATATGCGGCCCATTGTTCCTTGATCGCCTCTCGTTTTGGTCTGCCGCCTTTTGTGCATCCACCTCCTGTTCCTGTAAAAGCAGAGGGTAAATACTGCCGACTGAGAGTAGGGTATGTACACAAACTTTCTTTTGTACATTAAATTGGAAAGATTTATCCAACAGCAGAATAAATGGCCTTTCCATGCTACAGATATGTGAGTAGTGATTTTGGAAATCACCCCTTTCCCATCTCATGGGATCAGTATTTGGAATGCATGATCGTGCCAATATCGAGGTTGTTTTATTTCCATTGAACCTCCTCCCTCCCTTTTCACATTATATTGTGGTTTCTCTCTGACCCATAATGGAATGGCAGGTCTTTTGCTATGCACTCAGTCAAAACGATGGTACTGAGTGGAGGCAGCGTATTCAGTCTGAGGCGGAACATTTTGTTGATGTTTCTGCCATGACTTCTGATAATATCGCTAGACTTATCAATCAAGACAAAATACAGATATTGATAAATCTTAATGGCTACACAAAGGTAATAAATAATGATGTCCATTCAGTGAATAGTTTGTCAATTCTTGATATCTCGGTTATTGTTTCAGTTCAGTTTCTTCAAATGATTGTCATTTGCTTTTCTTGTGTTGTAACGTGTATCCTTGGTTCTTCTGGGACAAATTGTTTATTTGACCTTTGAGGATTATGATTGCTATTTCTTTGGAACCACCGTATCTGCTATTGGTGTTACATAGAATTAGAAGATAATATTGAAAAACAATAAATTTACATTGAAGTTGGGAATTCAATTTAATTTTGTTATTTTTAACACAAGGTGCAGTTTTGTTATATTGTTTGTCTGTACACAGCCTTACACTGATATTAGGTGTCCTTGTGTTGCTGTTTGTTGTCTGACATTGTACTTGATGGAAACAGGGTGCCAGGAATGAAATTTTTGCATTGCAGCCAGCACCTATCCAAGTTTCGTACATGGGGTTCCCTGGAACTACAGGTGCTGCATACATAGACTACTTGGTGACAGATGAGGTATGTGAGCATCTAAGGTTCTTGCCTAACAGTTAATTAGTTTAAGTGATTTATTTTGAATGCTTTTTGTTTTAAATGGTTTTGCAGTTTGTTTCTCCAACTAGATATGCACATATATATTCAGAAAAGCTCGTCCATTTGCCTCATTGCTATTTTGTCAATGACTACAAGCAGGTTTGTCTTCATGCTTCATGTTTTCTTTTCTTTTTTTTTCATTAACATGATATGTGATATAAATTTCAAAACATATTCTGTACCAGAAAAATCAAGACTGTCTCACTCCTGTATGTCCACACAAAAGATCTGATTATGGATTACCTGAGGATAAATTTATTTTTGCTTGCTTCAATCAGCTTTACAAAATGGATCCTGAGATATTTGACACATGGTAAGTGTCCACTATCTACAAGCTCCATGTGTGTACAGCAGTTTTGAGGCATGTTTTTTGTTTTAGGTTTTCCCAGTGGTGCTCGATGAATTAGATTGATCAAACTAGATTTATTTGTTCTTCACTGGACTATTCTTTATTATGTATTGCTACTAATCTTTTGTCTCAATTCTTTCTCAAGGTGCAATGTTCTCAAACGTGTTCCCAACAGCGCATTATGGCTCTTAAGATTCCCGGCAGCTGGTGAAACTAGAGTAAGAGCACGTAAGTACACTTAAGAGGCTCCTATTGTTTATTTTTCACTTTTTAATCTACCTTGTAAATGAAAGCTTCAAATGAAGACACTTTATTTGACATCTGCAATGTCCCATCTCACCTTTTCTATACAGATGCTGCTGCAAGAGGAGTAAGATCAGATCAAATTATATTCACAGACGTTGCCATGAAAAACGAGCATATACGACGCAGTGCACTAGCAGACCTTTTCCTGGACACGTATGAAGTTCATCTATTATTTCTTTTTTCAATCATAAGCTGAAAAGATAAAACTAATTTGCACTATCCTTGTGATTTTTCTGGATCAGCCCCCTCTGCAATGCACACACAACGGGCACTGACATACTGTGGGCTGGTCTGCCAATGATCACCCTTCCACTAGAGAAAATGGCAACCAGAGTAGCTGGTTCCCTTTGCGTAGCAACTGGGCTTGGGGATGAGATGATTGTTAGCAGGTAAATATGGATAGAAATACTGATATAGATATTATTATAATTGATTGGTGCTGAGGCTTACTTTCTTTTTGTGCCAGCATGAAGGAGTATGAAGATAGAGCTGTAGACCTTGCCTTAAATCCGGTGAAGCTTCAAGCATTAACTAACAAGCTCAAGGAAGTTCGTATGACCTGCCCGTTGTTCGATACAGCTCGATGGGTAAGTTCTCGCAATCAATGTCCCTGAGCAATCATGATCTCAGACTCAGCTACAGTCTTGAAAATTCTGATCAACTTTACATGCAAACTGTCTCAGGTGCGCAATCTTGAAAGGGCTTACTACAAGATGTGGAACCTTTACTGCTCCAGTCGCCACCCGGAGCCATTCAAGGTGTTAGAGGATGACAACGAGTTCCCGTATGACCGCTAACGAGGTTTCATCACCAGCCCGGCTCTGTAAATAAGGCAAGAGTTGTAGCATACTTAGCATTGTGACCGCTCCAGGTGTTTGTTTGCCACCGCCTGCTCTGCTGTGCACATCACCTCTGTGGAGGCTAACTTGTGTAGTATGTACACTACAAAAGTCCTAGGGCTAGCCTGTATTGTTATCATTATTTTTACCGAGGTATTTATTAGTAACGAGCCATAACTGTTAGCAGGTTGTTACTTTGTATTGCAGTCGTGGTTTATAAAATAATCTGTAACCTTAAAGTGTGATGTAAAATCTCATTCTTAATAACTTCTGTACACTGAATTTTGTCATGGGGTTTGCCGGCTGCGGGCATTTGACATTTGACTCGGGGCACTTATTTGCAAGCAGGTATATATGTGAATGGCATTGTTAATCTAACAGAAGGCTAGTTTGTAGTGTTGCTTGAAGCTTTTGTTTGATTTAGTGATTTGAGACAACTGGAGCCTGTTGGGAAAATGAATTTACTTTGGCAATAAAGCGCAAGATCCAAATGTTCCATAGAGTTGAACCATATGCTCTGAATTTTGATTTTCTGATAAGTCGCCATTTTCGCAACTTGTGCGCAAGCGAATCTGTTGGTGTGTAGCTAATGGAATTGAACTTCTGATGGAAGAAAGAGGCTAGCTTTAATTAGAGTCTCGGAACTGTAAATAGGCTAATTTCATAATGGATACTGTGCTCTGGCGATGCCTTGAATCTTTGCGTTCAGATGTTTTCACATTGCAAAATATGAATCGAAGGACTCGCGAAGATTGTTGAGTTTAGCGAATGTTGAGATGTTTTTGCTAAAGTACGTTCAAAAACGCAGGCACGTCATGAGCATCTCCTCCCTCTTCTCTCCTCCACCGCTTGGTGCTCATTCATGAGAGGATTTGGGAGAAAAAGTGCGTGCATTTGATTTTTTGCATATAGTGGCTTTAGGTTGTGATTGTGATTGTGGTGAATTTCTTATTACTCATGGTGATTTTTGTCACCTAGTCGCTTGGAGATTTAGTGATTAGTGATGAGATTTGGTGATTGCATCCGCCCCCGTTCAAGGATTTGTGAGGGGTTCCTTGTGCTTTCCACGGCGGAGCGCCAATGACAACTCTAGTCGATTGCTTATGTCACTGAGTTACCTCACTTTGGGGTAGGTTCTTGTGGTGACGACGCCAATTAGCCGCTGAACCACCAATTGTTGCTTGACACAACGAGGACTAACTTGTCGGCAAATAAGTGAACCTAAGTAAAAAAAATCATTGTGTCATCTCTTGCCGATTGATTCACTTGTTGAATTGTGAGTGATTGAATATCATCTTCGTGATTATCTTCTCTGCACCGACGGTATAAAGATCACCTCTCTATCTTGTATTACTTTTCTAGCATATCTTGTGTGTAGCTTGCTAGTAGTCTTTCTAATTCAGTAGCTTAGCTTAGTAATTTGTTGTTAGCTTGCTCTCTAGTTTAGAAAGTAATGTCTTAGCTTCTTGTGTGACTTAGAGATCATAATAACTAGAATTGTGGATAGAGGCTTGCTTCACCCTATTAGGCTAGGAATAACTTGCTTTTTGCCGTTTATCATACTAATCAAATTTGTCTAGTGTATTTGTAGAAATTTTGAATAGGTTATTTACCCCATCTAGCCAATTAGGACGTAGAATTTGCTTCCCCAAGTAAGAACACAAGAGCGCACACCTGATTTGAAACTGACCTGTCGGATTGGGGGATCGTGGTTGTGTATACATATTGTGGGGACATTTAGTCCCGGTTTGTGGAGCCGAAGGGGACTAAAGGATCGGAGGAGCCTTCAGTCACGCTCTGTAGATACAACCGGATTAAAGGTTCAACTTTATTAGTCCTAGTTGGAGTCACATACCGGAATTAAATGTCCTTGCTACAAAAGCCTACGCTCTTATCCGTTGGGCACGGATTTCTAGTCCTGGATTGAGTCACCAACCGGGTTTAAAGGCCCTCCTCCTACAAAAGCCGCTGCCAAGCCACGATAGGGATTCTATTCGGTTGGTGATTCTAACCGGGCTATTTTTCTTTAGTACCGAGTCCAAAAATGACCGAGACTAAACCCTTTGAACCGAAAGTCTATTCATTAGTAATGCATATCACACAAGTGAGGGATAGCTTTTACTAAAAAGCAATATTCGTCTGCAAATATAATTATTGGCAAGCCGGGCTGTTCCGATGACTTACTCCTATATGTTTTGTTCTTTTTGGTTTCTCTCCCTGATTCTGCTAGAACAAGGGATGATGGATGCTGCTTGATTATGTTCTTGTTTATTTGTTGATAGATCAATCTAATTCGACCATCACATCGCACGTGTAAGGAGTTCGCAAGCTGGTGATTAACCCCCTGGTACTCCAAGCAGCGTTAGTGGCGTGCATGTCCAGGCTCCCGCGTAGGTGGTGCGCAGCCGATGACTGTCACCCCCGCTTCGGTGTGGCAACCGCGGCAATGCGGACGACAACTTATTCCTGTTGCGTCCGTGCTGCCGTGATTGCCGCAAAAGCGGAGGAACGTCTGTGTTGCACTTGCGCATACTAGTTGTGGGGAGCACAGACATGCACGTCGCGGACGTCGCCTGGAGCACCCGTTGGTTAATCACCAGCTAAAACTCCTTGCACCTGTGATGAGATGCTTCAAAGTGTGGAGTAATCTATGAACAAAAAACACATACGTACTCCTTGCCGCCTCCATTCTAGCCCTCTTCGGCTTGACGACGACGCACGGTCATGTTAGGACCCGATAGGATCACCAACGGTAACTGGAATAGAATCAGAGGAATTTGGAGGAATTTGGGTAGGGTTAGCAAGAACAGAGAGAATCAGAGGAGCACGAACAACAATTTGGGGTAGCATTCAGATGAATGATTTAGAGTTCGAATTCAGATTACAGGTGGTTCATGCCTTCGCGACGACATCTCCCAATCTTTATACTACTGATTACAAGGCCCACGGCCCACTCAACACATTCAGCCCAATAGTTCGAAACGAGACACAACGACCCACCAACGCCTGTTGTCGGGCAGGCGTCAGCCACTGGGTTTTCCTGCACCATCACAGTTGCTGATATTCGCCCCTCCTTGGGCGCCAGCTTGACCCCAAGCTGGTCCTACTGGATAGCGACAGCGGAAGTCATGCATTTCCTCCCATGTGGTGAAAGTAGATGGTAAAGCCTCCCATTGAACCTGCAGCTGACAAATAGAAGAGCATCCTTTCTGAATGATTCTAGAGTTTATCACCTGAACCGGCTGTAGGGTAGCATCAACATCTGGTAACTGACTCAGATCGGCCTCTAGTTGGACCCACTTAGGGATGTGCAACTTCAGTTGGGAAATGTGTATGACTGGATGGATTCGAGCCCCTTCAGGTAACTCCAATTTGTATGCTACAACACCAACTCGAGCCAAAATCTTATATGGACCAAAACAACGATAGGTGAGCTTGTTGTTATCTCGAACTGCAACCGATGTCTGAATATACGGTTGTAACCTCAGATACACCTGATCACCCACTTTGAATTCTTCCTCCAGCCTTGATTTATCTGCTTGATACTTCATTCATTGTTGGCTCTAAGTGATGAGAGATCACATCATTCAACATATTTTTGTCCATGAGCCATTGCTCCAATTCAGGGCACTGAATCTGAATACCAAATGCTCTTGGAGGATAGCCATATAAAGCTTGAAATGGTGTCAAACTTAGAGCTGAATGATAACTAGTATTATACCAATACTCTGCCATAGTCAGCCATTTGCTCCACTGTTTTGGACAGGCATTTACACTACAACGTAGAAAATTTTCCAAACATTGATTCACATGCTCAGTTTGACCATCAGTCTGGGGGTGATATGATGAGCTCATCAATAGAGTCTAAACAACTCATCCCAAAGATCACTGGTGAAGATCTTGTCTCTATCAGATATTATCTTCTCAGGCATACCATGCAACTTGTATATATTATCCATGAAAACTTGAGCAACTTGCAGTGCAATAAAAGGATGGCGACCGGGTATGAAATGAGCATATTTAGTGAATTTATCCACCGGTACCAGGATGGTATCAAACCTGTTGGATTTAGGCAACCCTTCAATGAAATCCAAGCCCACCACTTTCCGTTCCTAAGGGAATAGGCAATGGTTGCAACAGCCTAGGTAGTTTGGTGTGATCTACCTTTGCCTGCAGACAAGTAGCACACCCTTTAATAAATTGCTTGATGTCAAGCTTCATATTGGGCCAGGTGAAGAGCCGCTTGATTCTATGATATGTGGGTAAGAACCCAGAATGACCGCCAATATCACTTTGATGTACAACTTTTAGGATGTGCACTTGAGACAACTTATTTCGACCCAACCAAATTCTGCCATTCGGTCTAATAATACCTTCAGACAGAGTAAAACCTGAGTTGCTCATCAGTCCTTCCCCATGAAAAAAATAGTGCGCTATAGCACAGAAATAGCGCGCTAATAGCACCGAAAACCTGAGTTGCAAAGCTTTTGCGTGATTGAGAGAAAAAAAAGATGGATTTAATGTCCATATGTGATAACATCTATCTGTAGTGAGCCAAGAGGTGATGTGCTGCACAACAAAACAATGCGCCATCGAGGCAATACCATATTACAAAGGATGGTATTATGTAATAACAAATTAAAACAATAGGCGCATCTGATATCGTACACAGAGTCGGTCTTTTAAAAAGAAGTTTTGGCTACTGTGTGCATGCTCTAACAATATTTTGTCTGGTAGCCGTAGCAGCAAGTAAAAACAGATGCTCTAACAGATTCATTGTCGACTCGCTGCTGAAAGAAATTGATGACGTGAGACTTGCCTTTCAAGATTTTCTTTTACTTATATTAATAGAAGTTGTAATAACGTAGCGCATATCTTAGCGAAACAAGTTTCAGAAGCGCACTGCACGGAGATGTGGCATGTAACTCCTGAGTGTGTGTCTGAACTAGTACTGTCTGAGGCTTCGGCCGGTTGAATTTATTGAAAGGCAAGCAAGTCACAAAAAAAAAAAAAAAAAAAAAACCGGCCGGTGCGGGCGCGGCATACCATCCTGTCGTCGCTTCGCCAAAACTGCAAAGTCCAAGGTCTACTGGTGCGCTGCAAGCCACAGACACATCACCTGTCGCTATAGACGCGGCGTGACGCAGCCTACATCTGCTTGCCCCTCATGTGATGGCTCTATCGGGGGCACCAGGTCACGGCCGCGTGTGAGCCCACATGTGGCTCGCACGCCATGGTGCTCTTGTGTTGTGCGTGGCTGCGGAAAAGGGCTGCGCGCCGGTGAAGCGGGCGCAGCACCCGCAGCCCTTCATGAAGGGGTGGGCCCTCCACCACCTAGTGCTAGAGAGAAACAAAGAATTTGTTGAAACTTTGTCTCTTTAATATTATTATATGTAGATAGATATAGATATTTTATGTTATATTAATTAGCTGCCAAAATTGACGTCTTTTCTTTCGGTATGCAATAAACAAATTAAATATCTTTAGCAGCCTCAAGATATATAGATGGATTTAATGTCCATATATGTGGTCCAAACATTACAGCCATAGCTGTAATTTCTATCCATTGGAATTTAAAAGGTACATGGTGAAATAGTAATTTATTAAAAGTTATTTGTACAGGAAACATTATATTATTACAAATAATGAAATATATATATTAAGAAACTTATATTTCTAAAACCATAGTGCCATGAGAGTTTTATATAGATATTTAATAGGAGTCACCTCAAAGCAAAGATAGTTTTTTTGTCAAGAAGTTTATGCGAACACAAACATCCAGATTAATCCTTGGGTATTCTTTTGAACATAGGTTTTAGAAATACATATCTCATAACAGATGTTATACACATGCATGCATGTGTTGAAACCATTTCTTCCTCGAGGAAGATGTATTTGATGTGATGATATCTATCGATCTGTTGTGCAATACAGTAAGCCAAGAGGTGATGTAATAGGGAACAAAACAATAGGCCATCCATGCAGTACCATATTACACAAGGCCTGGTATATAAACAAAACTGTAGGCGCATCTGATGTGGTCTTTTTAAAAAGAGTTTGCCTACTGCGTGTGCATGCTCCAACAACCTCAATTGTCTCCTACCCGGCATGCAGTCCTCTCATCGCTGCACCGGAAAGCCACTGCAAAATGCCAAAGTCAAGGGTTGCTAGCGCTGCAAACAAAACTACAAAATGCCAAAGTCGAAGGGTTGCTAGCGCTGCAAACAAAACAACAAAATGCCAAAGTCGAAGGGCTGCTGGCGCTGCAAACAAAACAACAGCCAGACCACATCACCCGTCACTACAGACGTGCGCTAACGCAGCCTACATCTGCATACCCCTCGTGCGGTCGCTCCTTGGCGCATTCTTGGGTGCCTTGCCAGGGCTGCGCTGCACGGCTCGCCGTCCACGGCATCAACTGGGGCAGTTTTCAGCGCCCGCACATCATCAACACACACCAACTGCATGTCGGGACGGCCACGCGCGGCGCCAGTTCACGGTTCGCCACAACATTTTTTTAGAAGAGTTCGCCACGACATCATATCTATCTACCTGGTGATGATGGGGTGTTCCCCTACTACCACAGAGATGTTGCATCCGTAAAGGGGTGGGCCCCACTACTTGGTGATAGAGATGTTGCTTAGAGATATTTTCGCATATTCCAGCTTTACCCCGGATGCTTGTTGACGGCAAGCAAGCGGAGGATGACGGAACAAAACGGGAGCGGACGGGTCCTAACTCCGTCGGCAGGTAGTGTTCCTGCCACAACCTTATTTAATACAGCAATTAAGAGAAGTGGACGATATTCATATATTCACTAACAGTAGTTAATGTCTCAAAATCTTGCTCCTCATTCATCCATGTCATCAATTAATAGAAACTGTTCCATAAAAAAATAGGAACTATCCAATCTTCACTGACACATTCTATCTGGCCAAAAAAAAAAACGATTGTTGTAAGATTTATTTTCCTCCCTAGAGTTCACGATTCTACCTAAATTTTATACAGATAACCATAGAGATCCACACCATCGTGCACACACATGCATATATAAGAAAAACAATGCTATGGCTATGGCTCCGATATGAACCCCAAATCTCTTGGGTCCACTACACCATGCTACGTACATAACACAGGACGAAAGATAATCAAAATTAAGATTCATAACATATACTCCCTCCATCCCAAATTATAAATCACTTTGACTTTCTAGGTTCATCCATTTAGTTATGTATCTAGATACAATAATATGTCTAAATACATAACTAAATAGATGAACCTAGAAAGTCAAAGTGACTTATAATTTGGAATAGAGGGAGTACTATTGAAGGAAACAAAGAAACTACCAAGCGCTATATGCTTTGTGGGCGCAACACGATACCAACCCCCAACCACACAAAATTTTGTTAACATTCATACTTTCATGCTCCTACGTCCTACATGCATGTGTTGTAACTTAGCTCAAATTTCAATTCCATGTTGAAATGGTTGTTTTGCACATTATCCGGCAAACACCTTGCCAAATAGGGCCATCTATAACAAGGAAGAAAAAAAACCTCATACAAATAGACAAAAATGCTTTCATTTCCAATAACTAGAACTAGGATACCACTCACTAAAGATTTAATATAGCATTAACGTGCGTAAGGGCAAACTTGTCAAAAATGCTAACGTCGTGTAAGCGACAACACCGTCAAAGTGTACGGCGTTAGCATGATCGAATGAAACCCTATCTCTTGTTATCGACTAAGCGACAAAGGTGTGTTAATTAGTGTTAAGATAAGGCACATATATTTCTAGTCGCGCAAAATGGTTGGTATCGACATCTTGTCCTCTTCTCTACTTCAAGAGTGGAGAATATTTTTTTTGATTGAATCGTCCCTAATCCTACTACGACACATGAGCTGCAGCCCAAGAGAGCTCAACTTTGGACCCTGTCGGTGACCTACCAATCCTATCGCTCCTCTTATTCACTTCTTCACCCACACAAGCCTCACTTGAGTTCCATTCAAGTTGCATTTTCTACCACTAACCATTTTCGCCCCTTTAGTGCCAACTCTTCACTAAGCTTGAGTCTTTTTGTGTATAGACCATAGACACCTTCTCACCTCTTAAACAAACTATGTAAAAATTGATTACAACACGCACTGTTAATATAATTAGAAACAGTAATAAGACCTTATTGCAGACACATGATGCTTCGAACACACGTTTGTGAATAGAGAATAGTTCAAATTAAAACCAATACTATGGTTGACATAGTTACGACAATTTAAGTTACTAATTAATCTTCTCACTTCTAGGAAAATCATAATCTCTTGCTTGGAACTTCCCAGCCAAATATGCATGTTAGATAATGAGGATTCTACACAAACATGGTCAGCTACTTGGAGTATACTAGTCCAGGTTCCAATTATGTTAACAAGAAGCATACTTAGTAAAAGGTGTGTTTGTTTGTCTAATGCTTAGGACTGTGAGTGTGTGTTCTAAGGGATCTTGCGCCTCTCTTTTCTTCTTAATATAAAGATACTTGGGTCTCATGCATGTTCAAGAAACAAATTGTTAACAAGAAGCATTCAAGAGTCACAACACTATCGTTGGAGCATGTTCTATCGTGCATGGAAATCGTCCGGCCCATTATTCAAACGGAGGGAAAACAAATGCCACCCACCACTAACAGGAACCTCATGCTCGCAATCATGTAGACCAAAAATAAGGCCATTTGGGAACACATTCTCAAGGCCCATGTACATCATCTTCTAGATCACCTCACTTGTCGCTTATTGGTTTTGTTCTTACAGTATTTATAGCTTTTGGGCCTACTACATATTTAGCCCAACTATACTCTTTGTTTTTTTTGCTAATCTTTTATGAGCAGAAGGTCACTAAATCAACATGCCAGGCTATCTTGCATATGTGTTAGGGCATCCTCAATGGGAATACCAAATCACTAACGTAATTGAGCGAGGAGCTTGTGAACAAACAAAAGTCGAGTTGAGAGAAGGATCCTTTTGGGGTTCGTTCAAGACTTCGTGGGTTCGAGAAAGCATAGGTAGGTAAGCTTATTGATTCGGTAACCATTGGGGATGCCCTAAGTAGATGAGGCATTTTTTTTGTGGTTTGAGGATACATTTGCGTGGGTTAAGAATGCGTTTTTTTTTTTTGTTGTGATGTGGATTTATGACTAATGTTAGCAAAATGCTTGCCTATTGGAAGCATTTTGCTTTGTATGATACAAGTACATTTCCTTCGAGACATGACTATTTTCTTTATTTGTTTTTAGTTTTTGTATTGCATTATTTACAACAAGTTTAACACAATGGGATCCATATTGCATACAATTTGGGAACACTATTCTTACTATCAAGTTATGTGTGTGAATGATGCTAACCAACAAGTAAAGTTTTGTGCAAAGTTGCTACACTATCTCAACATAAGGTACTATATATTAGATATATAGATAAAATTAACGAATCCTAAGGAAAAGGAGTGAGAAACTTGTACAATCGATGACGAGGGGTTGAGACCTTCTACAATATCAATTGTATTACCAATAGACAACCCTTTCATTTATTTTGCATGGATTGGGGAAACCCAAACCTTAAGTTAAGAAATTTCACCCTTTAAGTACTGTTCTTGTTTCAGTAAAAGATGAGTTCCTCCTATGGAGTTTGGCCGGACCTAAGGGAGTATCCAATCTCCTTGCTCTAGAGCTAGTCAATGCATGAGTTCCTCTCTAGTGGTTTTGCGTCAAGTTTGAAAAGTGTAAGACATACACCATCAGATGCAAAAGATGTGTGTGTGGTTGTATGTGGTTTCTAAACCCACTTCTTTACCATCAGATGCAAGATACATACACTATCAAGAAAAATGGTGGGATTCAGGTACAAAGCTTAGTGTAGAGAAGAAGACACCATGATACCATCTTTAGGTTCAAACCACAACAATTGAATTAAGTCGTGTGAATTCCGGCGCCCAGTTCACTGGTCACAATTTTGTTGAGAGATCGGATGAAGAACGACCCAAAGACTTTGCATAGCCTTAAATGTCCTTCCTTAAGCATGGCATGCCATTAACCAGTGACGTTGAAGCTTGTCAAAAGGTGTGTGTGGTGATAACTAAGGGACAATTGGCTTTCAACTTGATTTTCACATATCATTATTTACAATAGGTGCTATCTATAAGCACAAGTTGCTTGCTGTTCTATGACATATTTTGCTACACCGCCTTAGTTCATACAATATAAAGAACTAACAGATATTGTATTAGTCAAATTTTATGATATATTTGTAATTGTCATTATGGTGAAATTGTATGTTTTATATTACAATTTCAATATTCTTTTATTGCATTTTCTCTAGTGAGATTTTGTTGTTACTCTAATAACTTCTCAATGATCACACAATCTATGTTTGAATGTTTCTTGTTGTACAATTGCACTGTTGTTGCTATGGCAACATACTATAAAATTTTGTTGCTACTCACTACTAAAGAAAAGGTTTGTAGCAATGGGAGGTTTTTTAGGGGCGTCTCCCCTGTACCTGCCTCTACAAGTGGCCGCACCAAGGTCCCATGAGGAGTCGTCCTACACAAATGGAGCAGTAGGGGCGGATGGATCTATTACTAGGGGCAGCTCAATCACCGGCCCCTATTGTCCCATTTGTAGGGCGGTTGGTGAAATCGCCCCTGCTATTTTTTTATGGGCGGCTCCTTATCGAAAGCGCCCAGTAAAATGTTTTTCAACAATTTGAACCTAATATTTCTATACTTTATATATGAAAAAACACACAAAGTAAAGATATATAATATAATATCTTGTTTTGTACATATTCATAAATATATATAAAACATTTTTAACTTAATGTTTCTACATATTCATAAATATATATATAATTTTCCTGATATTTAATACAATTTTTAGGTCCCTACAAACCCTTGATTTGTAGAGACAGGAGTTTAGGGACGGCTAGGGAAATCTATTTGAGCGGCCCATTACAAATCCTTATCGTAGTAGTGATTCAAAAATTGCTTTTAGTAGTTTCTATGAGTGATTTAAAATGCTCCCATGTTATGTTGTACCAGTAGAAGAATATAGTGTATATGTTCCTTTCTAAAATTGCTCTCGTGCATATTTGAAATACACAAACATGGTAGCTCTTGAACTTTTAAATTATTCCTCCAGTAAATTACATCATTCTCGTGTTGCATTTTAATTCTTCTCATGGAAGAGTGCCAACGCCCACGTACCAACCAGTGAAACACGAAGTCAAGCAATGAAGACAGATGGCTAATTCGAAGCTTCCTTAGTGGGCCATGGGCCTGTGGAGGCGGACAGGTCTCCCGGACGGACGCACGGACGGACATGCCGTTGATTCTAACGGCGCCTCAGCCCCCTGACGGCCTCACCCCGTCCTGTCTAGGCCTAGCCACGACGCAGGCACATCAGGGGCTTTGTGGGTAAATTGCCCGGCCGCACGAGGCTTCACCTTCACTGCCCACCTCCACTCCCTCGCTATAAATACCACTGCCATGGCCATGGATCTGCCGATCGAGTCAAGCGAAGCACTTATCGACAGCAGTCGATCTGCCAGTGTAAAGGCCGCGAAAGGAATTGCAAAAAGCAAGCGAGGCCAGTAAGTATGGTGAGTGTGCGTCGTCTGCAGGCGGTGAGAGCTCAGAGGGAGAACCAGGTGGGAGCGTTCGCGGTGCTGCCGCAGGAGGTGATCCTGTGTGTTCTCACCGCCGTGTCGGCGTCCGCGGACAAGCCCGCTGACTTCTTCAACACCATGCTTGTGTACGTGCACGCGCCCGCCGGACTGTCGATCGTGACATACTCCTATATAATATATTTTTACCCCTTTTTGTTTCACTCTGCTTCTGTTGGAAGAAGGGATGATCGATAGACGACGATGCCTGAGTTCGTGTTTGTGTGTTGATAGGTCACTCCACTTTCAACCATTGCAGGTGCAAGGAGTTCGGCAATCTGATGTTTAACACCCAGGTACTCCAAGCGGCGTCGGCGGCGTGCATGTCCGTGCGCCCTCGCAGGTGGTGCCCAGCCGCGGACCGTTTTCTTCGCTTCTGCGGTGACCACGGCAACGCGGACGCCAACTTTTTCCTTGGCATGGTGCGTCGCTCTTGCTTGTTTTCTGTCTATACGTGCACGCACATCACATCCTATATATATCGGTGGTCAGAAAAATATACGGTGCAAACCACATACTAATTGAAAACATAGAAGCTAATTATAAAACTCATATCTTAACTATTAAAAATTTAAAATTTGGCACACTATGGTGCATACAGATATATACTCACTTGTAAAAGGTGGGATGTAAACTCAAACTAGAAAAATTCATACAAATGACAAATTTTAGGTGTATATACAGATTCAATTCTACTGTTTCGGACTACAAAGCCAAGGGTGGTCCCGCATGATGACAGCGATGTGCTCCGGCCACGCGCACGCCGCCTTCGCCTTAGCCGTCGTTTACTACAACGGCAGCTTCTGCGGCTTCGACGACAGGGACCCCCGCGCCGCCGCGCACATGTTCGCGTTCGCCGCGTGCCACGGCCACATGGGCGCTCTCCGCGACCTGGCCTTCTGCGTCACCAACGGCTTCGGCGTGCGCCAGGACCCTGCTGCCGGCAGCCGCCTCGCCTTCACCGCCAACCTGAAGGGTTCTGCGCCAGGTACCCAACGAACCAGGAATTGGCGGTGGCCTACGCCCACGTCCTCAATAACCCCAGGTGCCTCACCAGCGAGCTCGGCTGCTTCACCACCGTGCCCGCCAGCCTGCGTGGGTGGGGGCACCCGGCCAACAGGTTCCTGTGCGAGTGGTTCACGGCGCACCCGCTGCCGCTCTCGCCGGCGCACCTGCCGCTGCCCATGTGCTCCTTCCCCACCTGCGGCCGCCCGGAGACGCGCGGGCTCGAGTACCGCCGCTGCCATGTCTGTGGCATTGCGCGCTACTGCTCTGTCACCTGCGAGTCGCTGCATTGGAGGATGGGACACAAGCGGGAGTGTGTCCCCTGTGCACCAGTGGCTCATGGAAGCCATTGCACATGCCAACCAGGCCGTCGTCAATGATGTCGACGCCAATGCTGCTGCTATCCCGGCTGCCGCCACTGATGACAATGAGAACAACTTTGGTGGTGCCGGTGCCGGTGCTGCTCCTGCTCCTGCTCCTGCTCCTCCTAAGTAGTAAATCTTTAACTTTCTATTTGCATCGTTTTCCTTGGTGTAATGCCCGTATATTTCCATATGTATAATATCTCCAATTCTATAATATATATTGGTGAGTTTCTCTTATATAGTACTGGTTTTACTTTGTTTATTATGCTTAGACGATGCGCATGATTATCTTTATGCAACCGAGGCGGGCATATTATGTCCGTCGCTTGTATAAATCATTTACAGAGAGGGTTGGGAAAGATATATAAGAATACATGATGATTCGGAAACATAGAATCTATTCGGCTGATGGCTGATTTTGGTTGATTGAATAATATTGTGTGAAAGAGAATAAGCTGAAATAAGATAAGCCAAACCAAGCGAACACGATGATATATAACACCGTTGTAGCACGAAACATATATAAGATCAAAATCAACCAAGTCCCACGTCATCTAATCAAGACAAACGGCAGGACACACTTCATGAGAGTATCAATAATTCGTCCAAGTGTAATATATGAAACTGTAGGAATTATGCACGCAACAAAAAAATACATGAAGATTCAGAAAATCCATCAGAAAGGAAGAAAAAAAAGAGGTGGCGTGTACACGTAATTAATGGGCCGGCTATTTGCAGCCCACCAAAGCCATAGGACATGCACAACACTTCCAGGCTTCTCTGAACGATTCCCCGCACCGCACGCAATATTGGCCGGTCCTTCCAACATCACGCATCTTTCTTTCTAGATCCAAAAATTATCTATTTTTGCCATTAAAAATTACATTCTAACAAATGTTTATCATAACAAATTATTGTAAAGAATGAATTACATTGTTATATTCGACATTAAAAACGGGACTGAATGTAATCTGGTTGGAAGGTGCATGGTGCCGAACCCGCCGCTGACCCAATCAACCTCGAAATGGATCATGGATCTATGGGACCACCGATCGAACACCTCTAGGGTGCAAATGCAATCAAGGTCACCTAGAATTAAGTGGTAGAATGTTGCTCTGCAGGAACAATATAATGGACGAATCTGAGCTAGAAGGTATAAAAGATTACTCTTACAAGATTTTACAATCAATCAATGCTTGTTCATATTCTTGTTCCCATTCAGTTTGATGAATCTCTTCTTGTGCAATATATTGGGCCTGATTCTTGCTTCCCTCACGGATGACAGCCATTGGAGTTTAGCCTTCCTCCCACTACACCTTGAGCTAACCGGAACTGACGCAAAAAAAAGAAACAAGCAGTAGTCTATTGATTTTTTTTTTTTAATTCCTCATTTTAAGATCCTTTTGCTCCTTCATCGATCCGGACTTCAAGGATCCCGCATGACCGACGCTGCCATCTTTGTCAAGATTGATGTCGACGAGCTGGCGTTACGTCACGTCACGCCTCCTACGGCCCCTGATGCCCAGGGGCGAAGGTAGCGCAAAATAGTGGGGGTGCCTTGCTCTTATAGATATAAAAATTTAGTCTAAAATAATGGTGAAAATATATTTTTATAAGTGATTTTTTGAATGGGCACCCCCTGCTGCCAACGTAGCTCCGCCCCTGCTGATGCCATCCTCTTGTCTTCTTTTTTTCCTCCTACGACCCTAACGCTCTCTTAGTCTGGATATGATCCTGCCTGTAAGCAGCAGTCAAACAACAGTTTGGAATTTATTCTGGATATGATCCTGCCTACTCTTTGTTCTGTATTTTTGTAAGGAATTTTCAGTAATGGTTGGCTGACTGGCTGACATGCACACAATCCATGCGCTTTATCACTTTTGATACATTTTCCTTGGGACGATTTACAATGTTGTCTGTCTGGTTTTGTTTCAGGTATTGCTGCTTTCTTTGAACTCACAACTCTAGAGTTGGGCACTCTCAATAATCACAATGCAATCTGCAGGTTTTACTGGCATGCCAAAATAGCTTCTAATTGTGACAGCAAGTTCATCTCCAAGTTGACGCATGCTATTTACTTGGCACACCCTTTTTTTCTTTAGATTATCCATAGGTCGCAGAAGTGTGGAATTATGGTAAGGAGAAGGCAGTCGCATCACTGATGCTACGCTGGTAGATGAAGAGGGCCATTGAAGAGGAGACGTTTCAGGTACTGTACTCATTCCTTGTCCGTTGAAATGCAATTCAAATTACATTAGTTGCTTTAGCTACTCATGTCTTGTCCGTTGAAATGCAATTCAATTACATTACTTGCTTTAGCATGGTTGGATGATGGATATACATTGGTGGATTATTCTAACCTCCAACCATTCTTCTATGATGATGACTGGTTTGCTCAAATATATGTTGACAATGAACTTTCAATTGTACCACCTTTGATGTAGTCCATATCAGAGGGAACATAGTGTTTTGCTGATTTTTTCTGTTTAGGTTACTACTATAATATTGTGTCCTGATACATATTGAAAGAGGATGGCTGCAACTTATTTTTCATGAAGTTGGGAAGCTTCGGTTGGTGTGGAAAAATCTAATGAGAAATCAGAAATACTACCAATTTCCTTTAGTGAAATGATAAAATTGTTGGTCTTCCCTTTGCTAGATTGATACAACCTTGCGTATGTTGCTAATATTTGTTCAAGGGATGGACTTTCTGCAATGATGTCTGCAGAACTGTGGTGGCTCCAGCGGCGGCGCCTAAGGACGAACTGGGATGACATGCTTCTCTTCAGCATGAGACACTAAAGGAGTGTACCAAGAATGGAACCATGGTTGTCTGATGGGTTAGGAAGGTGAGTGTTATGCATCATATCTCCCGTGGTAATTGTTGAGTTAAAACTATGGCATGTTGCATCATATCTCTCATTTAGTACATGCCTTCGTTGAAGAGTGAAGACCAGTGGAGCTGCACCTTGCAGAACTGTGGTAGCTACAAAGCTCAAGAATTGAGAAGTTTCGAGTGGAGCGAAATAGAGTTGAGCATGAACATTCACGCTTCACCAATTCCATGAAAGAAACAGAGTGTTTTTAAATTTTGTGTCAAGTGTTTGTCTGGTAATGATATTTTAGATTCCGTAATAATGAAGCTCTCTTTGCCAAAGAAGAGGTGGGTGTTCCCATGATAATAAAGCTCCCTTTATGTTTGATTTGGATTACCAAATATCATCGTAGCGTTAGCACGGGCACTATACTAGTTATTGTAAAGAATGAATTACATTGTTATATTCGACATTAAAAACGGGACTGAATGTAATCTGGTTGGAAGGTGCATGGTGCCGAACCCGCCGCTGACCCAATCAACCTCAAAATGGATCATGGATCTATGGGACCACCGATCGAACACCTCTAGGGTGCAAATGCAATCAAGGTCACCGAGAATTACGATTCACGATCAAAGCAAACAGGCCCGGTGTGTGGTGTGGATGAAGGCGTAGAGTTGTGGGGTGGTAGTGGTGGATCGACGCCAGGCCACTGGATCCATCATCGTAGCTGCCGTGTGTGAGTGCAGTGTTTGTATAGCGGATGGTAATGAAGGGTGTGTTCACTTTAATGAAAAGTAAACCCAAAAAGTGCTACAGTACCCGTCACATCAAATCTTTTGACGTATTTTTTCCGCAACGGTAAGAACCGAATTTCATTACTCATCGTAACGAAATTACAGTAGTACTTGTCCCTAGCTATTACATGAGTTTAAATGCAAAACATAACGTAATCTATCACAAGGACGCTAAGGGACCGTGTGACAGAAAGACTCCCAAAAACGACGCCCAGCAAAGCGCCCAGCCTCCTACAAGTTCCAGCAAAAGCATACATGAAACAGAAATCTCCCCAACATTTGCAGTCCAACATCCTCACTAAAACTCTCCAGATGAAATGAAATCAGCACGCCATCCATCAAACACTTGCTTCGCTAGGTATCAACCGGCATAGGGGACCATCTGGTATCCGTCTTGAGCTTGCTTCGCGCCTTGGACATGGTAGAAGAGAGTCGTCGCCTTTATCGCCTCTACTCCTTTGGCCACCTGGTCTTGCATGTTCTCCTTTTGAAGAAGCCCTACCCAGTAGTTGAGGAAGGAACCGATCAAACAAAGAATCTCGGTAGGAGATTTCAATCGTTTTTGTCAAAGCATATCTCATTACGCATTTTCCAAATACCCCAACAGACCACTGATAAACCAACAACATGCATACTGGGGCATTGGGGTAGAGCAATTTGAACCCCAAGACCAATACTGAAATCTTTTGACGCATAAATGTAGTATTAAATATAGTTAAACAAAAAAACTAATTGCACAGTTTAACTGAAAAGTGCGAGATGGATCTTTTAAGCCTAGGTAGTCTATGGTTGAACAATAATTAACAAATACAAACAATTTGTCCCCCCCTCAAGGTCGGCGGAGAACCGAGGAGGACAAGCCCCTCCTCACTACGGTATTGATCCCCCCTTCTTTTTAATTTAGGCGGATTTTGATTTGATATGTATCCACTTGATTTAAGTGTCTTGAGATTGGGAGCTTCGAGAAATCTTCACCCAAATGCTAAAACCAACTCATATGTCATATTCTGATAAATAGATTACGTCAACCCACTGAGGAGAACAAGTGAAGGATAGAAACCTGTGCTGTGTCAGCTCTCGGCTATCCTTGGTCATCAGAATTTTTGGTGGCAGAGGGAAGCCATGAGGTGGGATGGAGTAGGAGAAGGCTTGGAGCCTAAGTTTGGGGCTTAGATAGTATATATTGTCTCTCGCTACTATTTGCTTGGGGATTAAATTGTGTCACGAAACTTAAGGTCCTTTACTTCAGTTAACTCACAATAAAAATGTCAGGCAGTTGCCTTGTTTGTGATCATAAGTTAGCTCTGCTAGCTAGTGCTTTTGTCACATGGTCATAAATAGAACTTTCTAGACTCCATCATCATCTTAGGAGCATGGGCAATCTGGAATAATTGCAATCGCTGTGTGTTTGATGGGATCTTGCCTGTTGGCCCCTGCAATCACCAGCACCGAGGTGAGTACCTCACCTCTCTTCTCCCTCTCCTCCCCTGGTCCAAGGAAGAAGATGAGCAGGAGCTCACTTCCCTGCCCCCCTCTCAAACACTCACGCAAACAGGTTCAATTTCAGCGTTGGCTGAAACTGCAACCAGCTCTGTGGTCTGAAAACTTGGGCAATAAACTGATTTCATTCAAAGGCAAAGCCTACCTATATATACAAGTCTTGCACCAACTATAAGGTACACAAGACATGGCTGAGCACAGCCTCCTTACTCCTAGTACTAGCCGATATCACCCCTCTACAAGGGATAGTGATGTACTTCTAACAACTATTTGTACTAGAGGCGGCCTATTGCCATACTCTAGGTACAAGGCATGGTCTTGCCATGCCATCTACATGGCTGTTCAGCCATCACCATGGCTGTTGCCATGCTGCTACAGCAGTTAGGACAGGGACAACACTAGCTAATCCTAATCCATGACTAATGCAGAAATCAAGTGTGAAAACGGCTGATTATGTTTTACAGTGCCTAACTTAAATGGGGTGCAAGGTCTCATTAGTGAGTAGTTCACCTCTGTTATTTGGCTGGGGCTCGACACTTGAGTTTCTCATCTCCTCGCTTTTGGATTTGTTGGTCAAGTTCATCTTCAGTGTCCCCCCAGCGGCGAGCATGTATAAGCACAGTGTGGCGTGAGTATGTGGTGTTTCTAGGCGTTCTAAACCCTTCTTCTTAATTTAGTGATACGCAGCTCTGCTGCATGTTCAAGAAAAAAGGGGTAGTTTTCATGAGTTGGCTTAGGCAAGACAGGAGTGTGGCATCAGCACTGATGTTCTAATGCATTGTTGAAAATTCATAAGATTGGCTAGTTCATAGCTTCATCATGTTTTCCTGCTACGTTCATCAGATTTCTGCAGACATAATCACTTTTGGTTTAGCAAAATATTTTATATAGTTCCAAATTCCAATAGAGAGTAAATAACTATTGAATATTCCTTGAACAAAAATCATATGAAAGGCAAAGAAACCAAGACTACTTGATTGTGGCCAAATTTTGTTTAGCAAGTCTTAAATGTTTCCTTAACAAGGAATTCTGCTGATTCTGACTTAGCATTTGCTGCAACTGTATTAATGCAACATTACTTACTGACAAACAGGAGACCAGTTAAAGCTGCTATTGCTGCAACTGCTGAGTATGTATCTGGTCTACTTCCTCCACATCTGGTTTATAGCCATGCTCATGAAACTGCAATTGAGGTTTGTTGCCTCTTCATATACATTTGTTTTATTATCTGCAAACAAAAGATTATCTGCTGTAAAATATTTGAATTCCCAATATGTTAATTTTTTTTTGTTCCTTTTGCCTTTTGAGCACCATTTGTTGAACCTTACACTCATGTATTCCCATCAATAGTTCAACAGACATTGCATTGTCCATTGTGTATCTGTTATGAACATTAGTTCATATGGGGTATAGGGAGGATAACCATTGCCAAGAGGAAGGCCAGGCAAAGTTGGCGTGGAGGGAGACTAGAATCTTTGAGGGTTGGATTGTTTGTTGTTCAGTTCTTCCCTCATTCCAATGGGTCCTGGGTACATAAAGGGGTTGGCTGGCTCCTTGGCTCTACTTTCTGCATCAACTCTAGCTCCTAGAAATTACAAAGAGAAGACCTTGACTGCTACAGCAGTCAAGTCTTAGTCTAAGTCCTACCAGGCTGCTAGGAAGTTTCACTGCAATTGCTTGCAGCCAGTAGTGAATTGTAGCAGCAGATTATCTACCAATTATACTCTAATATACTTTAGGATCTTCCCATGACATCTCCCCCTCCCAGGACCAGCTCGTCCTCGAGCTGCAGTGCTAGATAGCGGACGAGGAAGGTGCCGACATCGTCCAGAATCCCATGGGAAGAGCCCAACAGCTGGCTTCTAGAAATGGGGAGGTCGACGCCTCGGTGGTCGCCGTGGCTTCGAGCCTCTTGAACCAGGGGACGCATTTCTTTGGGACGCTCTTCTTTGCAGGGCGGCGACATGCCCCTTGCATGTCACTGGCTGGAGGCGGTGAGGGATTTGGTGAGCTTGGCCAAATCAGCCATGGTGGGTTATGCTTACGCCATTGGTGACAAGATGGAGGCAGCGGAGTGTTGTGGCGAGGATGGAGCAGCGATGGGAGCCATGGTGTTGGCGGGTGGCGACATATGAGCAGAGGAGGGACACCCTATCGAAAGTGCAGGTTTGATCGTTGCCCGCATCTTCCTTATGGCGAGCCTGACCATGAATCCTCGCGCCACCGCTTGTAGGTGGACTGCAGCCTCAGCACGAAGGGACTGCACCCGCCGGCGTGCCAGGAATCCTCGCGCTGCCGCTTGAAGCCGCACCGCTGCTTGGAGTTCATGCTCTGTCTTCTCCTTGTGAGCAAGGTAGCGGTTGAACATCACGACGAACTGATCCATGCGCTCGGAGGCGGCGAGTACCTCTGCGAGGGTGTGAGGTCCTAGATGGCTAGAGGGGGGGGGGTGAATAGCCTATAAAAATTTCTACAAACTCAAACTAACAAATCGATTAGTATAACAAATGGCGTAAAAGCGGTTTGCACTAGCTCTATTGTCTTGCAAGCCTCCTAGTGACAATTCTAAATATATTCTATGATCTCTAAGTCACTCAATGGCTATGTCACTACTCTAACTAGTGAGCAATCCTAAATATGATCCTTAGGCTAGCAAGAACAACTAAACAAGCAAAGCTAGCTCTCTACACAAAATATGCTAGAAAGGTAAATGCAAGAGATTGTGCTCGATATACCGACGTGTAGAGGAATTGAACCAATCACCAAGTCGAGGATGAACAATCAATTACAACAAGATGATAAGCCAATCACCGAGACACGAGACACGTTGATGTGTTGACCCGGAGTTCACTTGTACACCGACAAGCTAGTCTCCGGCTGTGCCGACCAACACAAGGATGGTGCTTGAGCTAGGCGGTGCACTTGCTAGCCCCAAGCCACCACTCACAAGTGAGGTACCCAAGACACGAGCAATGTATTCCTTGCACTTTGTCTTTCCGACGAGGAGTGCGTGATCCTCTCACAAATCAACCGGAGGTGGCCAAGAACAATCACCTTCTCTTGCCAACGCCTCCACCAAATCACCAAGCCGGCTAGGAGCGGTGTCTCCAAGAGAAACGAGAAACCGATCGTTTCACAACGATCCCCAAGTGCCTCTAGATGCAAGAACTTGATGCAAATGCACTTGAAACTCTTCTTCTCTCAAGAATGAAGCTCACAATCAAGAATGAGAGAGGAGAGGGCTTGTTGCTCAGCTCTAGGGTGTTAGGAATGATTCAAATGACCAAGAGAGAGAGCAAGAGGCAGCCAACCAAGTATATATAGCCCCGTCACGAAATCCAATCGTTGGGGGGCAAAACATGGTTTTGCGGGGGTGCCCGGACACGCCCGACCGGACTCGCCCGGTGAGTCCGGTCGATGGGTCCGGTCAGACCTGACAAGCCAGGCTGACACGCCTCTGAGTGCGTCCGGTCACCACGCGATGCATCCGATCGATGGATCCGGTGCGTGCGTCCGGTCGAGTCGAACAGGCAACCCAACCGAAAAACATGCTCTCGGAATTCGACCGGACTCCTCGGACGGACCGTCGGTCGAGCCGTCGTGCGTCCGTCCGCGAGTTCGGTCGGCGGGTCCGGTCGGGGCTTGAGCTGCGAAAATCTGTCGTTGTGTTGTCGTTCCTTCACCTTTGCTCCAAACCAGCTTCCGTCACTTGATTCTTGTTGCCGACACGTCGAAGAACACCCCGACACCAAGTGTTAGCATTTTGAAAACCATTTTCATCAAGTACGGAGTTAGCTCTTTAGGTTAGAATGCATGCATATGAATTTTAAACCTAAAGGCTTTGGAGGACCGATATGTATGATAAGTTTCCCCTCTTTATAGTATGGCTTATCGATCCTATAATCACTCACACCCTGTATGGTGTCTTGAGTGTAAAATCAAAAGGCCCTATGGTTATACCTTTGCCTTGGGCTCAATTGATCTTCAAACTTCATCAAGTTGGACGCTTGATCATCTTTTTGGATCACCTCGATCCATCCTCCATGATCACCATGCTCCAAGCTTGACACGACCAATCTCCAATCTAGTCAAACACTTAGCATCGAGAGATTAGTCCTTAGGTGTCACTAATTAGCCAAAACCAAACTAGAGATTTTCAATCTCCCCTTTTTTTGTAATTGGTGACAACCCGCATAAAGGTTTTATGATTAATGTTTTTGAACATATCATGGTTGTCCAAGCATTTTGCTTACAATCATAGGATTGGACAAACATCATAGTTCGGTTTTGGTAGCATGAGCTCCCCTACATGTATGCCAAGAGTTTGGAATGAAGCTTTGCATACATGCATGAATATTGAAATTGAGGGTGAACTATGTTACCAAAATGATGCTTAAGGTGAAAGAAATGGACCTTTGAAGCGTGATACCAATTGGAGTTGCGCCATTTTCACCATAGAAGCATCAAGAGTAACTAGATTTTCATCAAAACTCAAAGTACCTCGTGAGATCACATTATAAGCAAGGTACTTGAATTAAGAGCGGAATCTAGAAAATCTAGCTAGCCCCTATGCATGCTAGTTATTCAACCACCTGTAAACCACTTGTAAACATGATACTAGCATACACCACACAAGAATGTATATATGAAATTTAAATACATGTGCAATGAGCAAGTCATATGTTTGTGCACAAACAAATGCAACAATTTGTCTATGAGTTTGCTCCCCCTACTTGTGTGAACCACTTGTAAAAAACCACTTGAAAGATTTTCAAAAACATGTGGATTTTTAATTCCAAAACCTTTCATGCACTAATCTCTCCCCCTTTGTCGACAATTTCCATAAAAGGTATGACCATGTTGTGTTATGGAGGAAAGAATAGTGCTCAAATTTGATCAAATTTGGTATGCTTGCCAAACATATAATTCGGTTTGAACCAAAGACAAGCTTCTTCACACCTCATGACAAGGGTTATCTTGCCTATGTTGAAGTATATGTGTGAAAAGATAGCCAAATTCAACACTTGAGTTTGCAAGCCCATAAACATGTCATATGTCATCACTAGATCAAGCAAGCATAAATAGCAATAGTGATGGCATACATACATTGAAATCCTTTGATTTTCCATGAATGCTTCCTAAGGCACAAGTTATATGTCTATATGTTCTAACAAGTCCTTAGATATCATGAATGCCATGTCAACCAATTATACCTTGTCTTTGCTCGAAGGAGAGGCATGTCATAGATGTGGGGTGCATTCAACTCATATTGGAGAAGTCAAGGATGTTCAACTCATTTCGTAGCTTGCAAAACCTCTTCTCATCTAGTGGCTTGGTAAAGATATCAGCAAGTTGATCTTCGGTGCCAATTGGATGAATAGCAATGTCACCCTTTTGTTGATGATCTCTTATGAAGTGATGCCTTATGTCAATGTGCTTGGTTCTTGTATGTTGTACCGGGTTTTGTGTCATCTTGCAAGCACTCTCATTGTCACAATACAAAGGCACATGATTGAAATCAAATCCATAGTCCTTCAAGGTTGATCTCATCCATAGCAATTGTGCACAACAACTACAGGCACTAATGTATTCAGCCTCGGCGGTTGAAAGTGTTACACCGGTTTGCTTCTTTGATGATCATGATACTAGAGATCTTCCAAGGAATTGACAAGTGCCACTTGTGCTTCTTCTATCAACCTTGCATCCCCCATAGTCGAGTCCGAATATCCAATAAGCTCAAAGTTTGAACCCTTGGGATACCATAGCCCAACATTTTGAGTGTGCTTCAAATACCTCAAGATTCTTTTGGATGCCATGTAATGACTCTCTCTAGATGAGGATTGATACCTTGCATACTTGCCAACACTAAACATCACATCGGGCCTTGAAGCGGTCACATAGAGTAAGCTTCCAATCAATGACCTATACAACTTTTGATCAACCATATTGCCATATACATCATTGTCCAATGATCCACTAGATGCCATTGGTGTATTGATCCCCTTTGCATCTTGCATTCCAAACTTCTTGATCTTGTCCCTTATGTACTTGCCTTGGCTAATGAATGTGCCATTCTTCATTTGCTTGATTTGTAGACCAAGGAAGTATGTAAGTTCACCAAGCATAGACATTTCAAACTCTTTTGCCATCATTTTGCCAAACTCTTCACAATAGTCTTGATTTGTTGATCCGAAGATGATATCATCAACATATATTTGCATGACAAACAAATCATTGCCAATCTTCTTGGTGAAGAGAGTAGTGTCAACTTTTCCCATCTTGAAACCTTTCTTGAGTAGAAAGTCTCTCAACCTCTCATACCATGCTCTAGGTGCTTGGTTCAACCCATAGAGTGCCTTGTTCAACTTGTATACATGGTTGGGATGATGGTAATCTTCAAAACCGGGAGGTTGTTCAACATACACTAGCTCATTAATGAATCCATTGAGAAAAGCACTTTTGACATCCATTTGATATAGCTTGATGTTGTGGGCACATGCATAGGCTAATAGAATTCTAGTTGCCTCTAATCTTACAACCGGAGCATAAGTCTCACCAAAGTCAAGACCCTCTACTTGAGTGTAACCTTGTGCAACAAGTCTTGCTTTATTTCTCACAACAATGCCATCTTCATCTTGCTTGTTCTTGAAAACCCATTTGGTTCCAATGACATTGTAGTCTTTTGGTCTTTCTACCAATTCCTATACTTTGTTTCTATCAAAGTTGTTGAGCTCCTCTTGCATTGCAATGACCCATTCTTCATCCTTCAAGGCATCATCAACCTTTTCGGGCTCTTTTTGTGACACAAAGGCAAAGTGCTCATAAAATGCCGCTAGCCTTCCTCTTGTTTGCACTCCACTTGCAATATCACCAACAATTTGATCAATTGGGTGATCTCTAGCTATGCTTGAGCTTTGGAGTATTGGAACTTGATTGCTTGTGCTTGGTTGATCACTTGAAGTGTCTTGAGATGATGTACTAGCTTGTTGATCTTGCACTTGAGCACCACTAGCTTGAGTTATTTGCACTTCATCTTTGTCATCATCATCAACTTGAGTTGGCCTAATATCACCAATGTCCATACCCTTCATATCATCTACCAATTGAGTTCCACTAATATCATTGAGGTTCTCATCTTGATCTTGAGACCCATTGGTTTCATCAAATTCAACATCATGGACTTCTTCCAATAGACCACTTGATTTGTTCCACACTCTATATGCTTTGCTTGTGGTGGAATAACTAAGTAGGAACCCTTCATTACACCTCTTGTCAAACTTGCCAAGTCTTGCACCCTTCTTCAAGATAGAGCATTTGCACCCAAATACTCTAAAGTATGCAATGGTTAGCTTTCTTCCATTCAATAGCTCATAAGGTGTCTTGTTCATCATGGGATGACAATATAATCTATTGATGTAGTGGCATGCGGTGTTGATTGCTTCAGCCCAAAATGATTGACTCACATTATACTCACTAAGCATAGACCTTGCCATTTCAATGAGAGTCCTATTCTTCCTTTCAACTAGGCCATTGGATTGTGGTGTGTACTTGACCGAAAGTTGATGCATAATCCCATAATCATCACAAAGCTCATCAACTCTTGTGTTCTTGAACTCACTTCCATTATCACTTCTCACTTTCTTGAGTATGATATCAAACTCATTGTGCACCCTTTTGAGAAATGTCTTGAAGATTGAATACACATGCGTCGATGTTTCACGACCGAGAGCATGCCACGGGGGGTGAAGCCGGGGCGTTTGTTCGGGCCTCGATGAACTGGAGCCCGGCGGTTTGTTGCACACGGTGACATTGAGAGCGGGGTTTTTATATGCTGGTTCGGGCCCTCGATCAAGGATCGAGTAAAGACCTTTACGTCCGGTCGGCGTGAGCCTTTTTTTGATTGATGGGGTCGGTAGAGAACCGAAATTTGTGAAGCTTCTGACGCTTGATCGTAGTCAAGCTTGTGTCGCGTATGTCGCGCTGGCGCGTTCGTGCTCCCCTCTACGAGGTGTTCCTTGGGGGCGCCTTTTATAGTCTAAGGAGCCAAGGAACTCACCACGGTCCTAGTCGGATCTGAGAGAGAGTTGTCCGTAGAGGGACCGAACACCCAAACTCTAAACAAGGTAACACGACTAGCGTTCTATCCGAGTTACAACAGAAGTCACCGTAGCCATGCTTCCATTGCCTTCCGGGAGTTGTTTTGTGGCATGAGGCTAGGATAGAACCCCTGCGAACAACTTCGGTAGAGTTCTTTGGTGATTCTCAGTATCCACAAGCCCCGAGCATCTCAAGGTCGAGTCGTGAGAGTTGTCTTCGCTCTTCTCGGGTGAGGCCTTGACATGGTCTTCAAGATCATCTTACGGTGCGGTTTTGAAAAAGTGCACCCATAGGGTGTAGCCCCCGAGCTTCTTGCTTTTTGGCACAAAGAGCTGGAAGGTCTTTGAGTTCTTCTTCTTCGTCTTTGAGTTCTTTTTCGTTTGTCGGAGCTCTTCTTCCTTGAAAAGGAGCCTTGTCCCAAGCCCCCGAGCATCTCGGGTTTGAGTCATGAGAGCCTTACGCTCTTCTCGGATGAGGCTTTGATGCGGTCCTTGTTGTCTTTATGCGGTGTGCACTTTTTGTCGAGAAAGTGCACCCGTAGGGTAACAACCCCCGAGCTTCTTGCTTTTTGGCACAAAGAGCTGGAAGGTCTTTGAGTTCTTCTCCTCCATCTTCGAGTTCTTCGTCATCCGGACTCTTTGAAAAAATCGTGCCCCCAGCGTATCCTGTAGCCCCAGAGCATCTAAGAGTTCTTTTTCTAGATAGAGCTCTTAGAGGTTCTTCATGTTTCGGGTTTTTTGACCGTTTCTCTTCTTCAAGATATTGAATAAAGAGATCTGTTCCTTTGTCGATCTTTCATCTTGAGCTTGAATGGTTACGATCGCCTTCGTGTAGACTTGTTGCGATTTGTTCTCTGCTTGCTTTTGTTGTGGCCATCGGGTTGTTTTCCTCGGGCGACTTGTTTGAGAATGCGCCTTTAGAGTTCTTCTTTAGGCTTCTGGCTCTTGTCTCCTTCTTGTAGACTTGTGCCGAGTAGTTTGGAGTCTTGCTCCGCGACATTAGGGTTGTTTCTTCTGATGATTTAGCTTGTCCTTTTCGTAGGCTTCTTTGGAGATAGAATAGGATCTCGTCCTTGTGCGCTTTTGGGTTGTTTCTTCCTTGGCGCCTCGGCTGCTTTGCTTATATGTCTTGCCGAAGTAGATTGTAGTCTTGCTTGAGCTTGAGTTTTTCCTTCTGAAGTACCCGACTTGCCTTTTCTGTAGACTTGGCTGAACATAGATCTGAAGTCTTTCTCCTGAATTCCAGGGTTGTTTCTTCTAGAGTATCAGCCCGCCTTCTCTGTAGACTTAGCTGAAGATAGCTGCTCCGGGTTTGTCGGGGTTGTTTTCCTCGACAAATGACTTGTGTCTTCTTCTTGGGACTTATCATGATGAGTGGAGGCTTGCTCTTGAGTTCGAGTTGTTCTTTACGGAGTATCGGCCCGCCTTCTCTGTAGACTTGGCTGAAGATAGTTGTAGAGGCTTGCTCCGGTTTGTCAGGGTTGTTTTCTTCTGACAAATGACTTTTGTCTTCTTCTTGAGACTTGTCGTGATGAGTGGAGGCTTGCTCTTAAGTTCCAGTGTTGTTCTTTCTGGAATATCAGCTCGTCTTTTCGTAGATTATTTGGAGGTGGTGGAGTCTTGCTCCTAGTCTTGAGTTGTTTTTTCTTCGAAGTTTATTTCGTCTTTTTTTGTAGACTAGCTGAAGGTGGTGGAGTCTTGCTCTCGATCTTGAGTTGTTTTTTCGAAGTTTCGGCTCGTCTCTTGTGTGGACTTCTTTGAAGATGTTTGGGGGCGTGCCCCGAGTTGCAAGGGTTGTTTTCCTCGGGCTTGTGACTTGTGTCTTCTCTTGAGACTTGTCATGATTGTTCGGAGGGTTCCTCGGGCCGTTAGGTGTCTCTTTTAGGCCTTCTAGCGTTATCTTTTCTTAGACATGCTAGTGTAATTTTGGTGGAGTCGTGCTCCAGAAAGAGTTGTTCTAACTCGGGTTGCCACTTCGGGGCTAGGGAGCTCCCATGCTGTCCAGTGGACTATCGCATGACGTCCCATGTAGGGTTCTTAGTCGGGCCCATTTAAGTGCACTGCTTGATTTGAAGGTCAAGATGGTTGGGTTCCTATTTCATAACACTACAATCCATCTTGCACGGTTTGGGCTGCTCGCTTTTCGAGAGACTTGTGTGAGGCGATGGGTTTCTATTTCACAACACTACACCATTCACGCCCGATTTGAAAGGCCGTCCGCCGTCATTGGACATAGTGGCACTTTTTGGACCCTCGATGGCCTCTGCGACCTAGACAGGCCGATCCCAACGCGTCCTCTTTTTCAAGAGTCGAAGCTCACGATCTTCCGCTAGGATTTAAGGTGTGGACGCTATTCCCGAGCTAGGACGTCGCGTGGTTCCACCCTTGGAATTTGACCTCCGTTCTGGTGGTCGGGGTTGCCTTCTTTTGGTCGACTTCTTCTCGTGAAGCGCCAATTCGGGCTATTTGTTCATCTCCCTTGGGAGGCATGCAGCTTTGTCCTGGGTGACTTCTTTTGGTTGAAGTGCCCGGTAGCCGCGTATTTGGTGACCCTTTCCTTTGTTGGATGTTCTAGAGTTCTTCTCAGGCTTGATCTTCTTCTTCTTGAAGTGTCAGAGAGTTGTTTTTGCGTTTTGCTTCTTCTCTGCTGCCTCGGGTTCCTCTGATTATGGATAGAACCTTCTGAGCTGGCTTATGTGCCAAGAGTTTCTGATTTCTTCTCCTTGCATGGTCATCAGCTCGTAGGTTCCGGTCCCATACTCCTTTGACGATGTATGGTCCTTCCCATGGGCTTGGCGGTTTGTGCTTGCCTTCCGTCTTTTGATTTCTCTTGAGTATTTGATCACCTGGGTTGAGTTTTCTTGGACGTGTGCCTTCTTAGTCCTTACAGATATCTTGCATTACGGAGGATGACATTTGATCGACTTCTTTTAGGCGGTCGATTTCTACTCTTCTTGTCTGTTCTCCTTCTCCTTCTTCAAATTGCTCTATCCTTGGAGAGCTCCATATGAGGTCTGGCTGGTAGAACGACTTCGACCCATAGGTTAGGAAGAAAGGAGAGTAGCCTGTTGCTCTGCTGATTTGAGTTCTCAGGCCCCAGACGACTTTTAGAAGTTCTTCAATCCATTTGGCTCCGTAATCTTTGAGTTCTTTGTATAGTCTTGGCTTTAGTCCGGCAAGGATGAGTCCGTTTGCTCTTTTCGACTTGTCCGTTAGCCCGAGGATGTGCCACGCAGGAGGCATTGTCTATCGTATGCCACAATCTTGTGCCCAATTTTCGAATTCTACCGCCGTGAACGGTGATCCGAGGTCGGTGGTGATTGGGTTGGGCATCCCAAATCTGTGCATGATCTCTTGGATGAACTCGACTGCTTTGGTGGAGCTGTAGGTGACCAATGGCTTGTATTCTATCCATTTGGTGAATTTGTCGATGGCGACAAAGATATATTCGTATCCTCCCTTGGCTCTTTTGAGTGGTCCGACTTGATCCAGTCCCCAGCATGAAAAAGGCCATGATGGTGGTATGCAGATTAGTTTGTGAGCTGGCACATGCGCTTGTCTTGCAAACATCTGGCATCCTTTGCGTCTTTTGACAAGTTCTTCTGCGTCTTTGAGGGCTGTTGGCCAGTAGTATCCGGTTCTGAATGCTTTTCCCACGAGGGTTCTTGACGGCTGCGTGGTTTCCATAGCATCAGTGGATTTCTTGGAGGATGTCTTTTCCTTCTCCCGAGCTTATGCATTTGAGCAGTACTCGATGATCTTTGCTCTCTTGTAAAGTTTGTCCCCGATGAGCACGTAGTTCTTGCTTCTTCTCAAGATCTTTGTTGCTTCAGCTTTTGTCCTCTCGGGTAGCGTCTTATTTTTGATGAAGTTAATGATGTCTTTGATCCGGGGAGTTGTTCTGCGACACGGAGAGATTATCATTACTCCGTTTAGAGCTGATTGCTCCATGTTGTCTTCATCCGGGTTCTCCTTGATGGATGGCTTTAAGAGTTCTTCGACGAATACTCACGGTGGGACTTGGGCTGTCGGATCCGAGTTTAGCTAGCACGTCTGCAGCCACGTTCGCATCCCGGGAGCACGTGTAGGATTTCTAGGCCTTGGAAGTTCTTTTTCGGCTTGCGTACTTCACAAGCAATAGAGGCCCATGTTGTCCTTCGTGCAATCCCAGTCTTTGTTGACTTGATTGATGACAACAGCGGAGTCGCCATATACTTGAAGTCTCTTGATTCCCGAGTTCTTCCTATCTTGAGGCCGTGGATGAGTGCTTCATATTACGCCTCGTTGTTTGTAGCTTGCCACATGATTTGCAAAAGACGTACTTGAGTTGTCTTTCTTTCGGAGATATGAATAAAATCGGCTCCTGCTCCCCTAGCTTCAACGATCCATCGAAGTACATGTTCCAATGCTTCTTGGTGTCGTTGGATATGGGTTGTTGGAGCTCTGTCCATTCGACTATGAAGTCCGGAAGTGCACGGGATTTGATTGCTCTTCTTGGGGTGAACTCTAGGTTCAATGCTCCGAGTTCTCACGCCCATTTTGATATCGCCCTGTTTCCTCGGGATATCGCTTAGTGGTGAGTCGATCCACTTTGTGATCTTGTAATTTGTCGAAGTAGTGTCGTAGCTTCCTTGATGTGATCAGTATGGAATAGAGTAGTTTTTGTACGTGAGGGTATCGAGCTTTAGACTCAGATAGAACCTCACTCACGTAATAAACTGGCCTTTGGACTTTGCTGATGTGTTTGGGCTCTTCTCTTTCCACGATGATTCTTTGAGAACCGACCACTTTGTGTTTGTTCTTTGCTATGTAGAGTAGTAGTTCTTCTTGATCCTTTGGAGGTGTTAGGACTGGAGCTGACGTAAGGTATTGTTTGAGTCCTTCAAACGCCTTGTCTACATCATCAGTCCATTTGAACTCTCCCTTGGTCTTGATTAGTTTGAAGAAGGGTAGTCCTTTCTCTCCAAGCTTGGATATAAATCTGTTGAGTGCCGCCATGCACCCCGTGAGCTTACGGGCGTCCTTGACGCTTCGGGGTTGTGTCATCTCAATAATTGCTTTGATTTGCTTGGTGCTGGCTTCAATGCCTCTGTTGCTGACCAAGAAACCGAGTAGCTGCCCCGATGAAAGGTCCTAATGGCTAGAGGGAGGGTGAATAGCCTATTAAAAATTCTACAAAACAACACTAAGCAAGGCGGTTAGTAAATAAGATGGCGTAGCAATTAAGCAAATGCTTCAAGCTAGTTATGCAAGCCTCCTAGCAATTCTAGCAATTCTATGATCTCTAATCACACTCAAAGGCTAGGTTGCTAAGTTGCTCCTAGGTGGACAAGAAACACCAACTAATTCTACCACTAGGAGCTAACAAGGCTAAGCTAACTAAACAAGCTACTCACACTAAGCACCCTAACAAGATATACTACCAAAGTAATGCAAGAGGTGCTAGAATACAATACCACCTAGGAGTAGTGTCGAGGTTGTAGCCAATCACCGTGATCACCAAGAAATCTCCAACGAGCAAGAACAAGTGACACGATGATTTTTCACCGAGGTTCACGTGCTTGCCGCACGCTAAGTCCCCTGTTGTGGCGACACACTCACTTGACGTATGCTAGGCTTAATGGCGGTGCCAAATCCCTATGGGAGCTCAAGCAAAGCGATCACAAGAGAGGGTCCAACAAGCCCCCGAGCAATCCACTAGTGATCCTTTCGCGAATCTCCTGCGGGGTAAGGAACGACCCCTCACAATCACCACCGGTGTGGCCTCGAACAAGCTCCAATCGAGCTCAACACCGCCTCTTGCTCCAAGCCGCTAGGGGAACAGGGCAAATTCCTAAGAAAACAAGAATCCGCGGCTTCTCCAAGGATGAAGTGCCTCTAGATGCAACCGATGATGCAATGCACTTCTATCACTCTCAATCTCACCAAGAATTCGAGTTAGTGGTGAAGAGATGAGTGGAGAGGAGTCTCACAAGCTCAATAGCAAGTTGGAAGCTTCAAATGTGCAAGAGAGGGGGCTAGGAACCGGCCAATCAATATATATAGCCCCACTCACGAGATAGAGCCATTGATCTTCAAAATGGGCTCTCTTCGGGGTGACCCGAACGCACCCACCGGAACCACCCGGGGTGCGGTCAGCGTCCGGTCGATGCTTCCGGTCACTACCGACAAGGATCGGGCCCACAGCTGGCGCCCTCCTCCGTGCGTCCAGTCGCAGCTTCCGGTCCAGCTTTCGGTCGCGCGTCCGGTCAGAATCCTGGGTCGAAGTCAAAACATGCTTCTTTGGAATTTCCGGCCCAGGACCGACCACCGGTGCCACCGGTGCATGCGTCCGGTCGAGGCTCCGGCCAGCGTCAGGTCCGCCTTTTTTCAGCAGCTTCTTCATTTTGTTGTTGCCCTTTGCTTCAACCTTGCTTAAGCCTCTTGCCATAAGTTGCCAACATGTCCAAGATGATCAGGTTATCATGCATGTTAGCTTGTCGATAGGTTAGGCAAGATCGAAGTTAGTGCTCTCATGTCCTAAATGCAATATGCAAGTCAATTGGACCTAGAAGCACTTCACCAAAGGATTATCGTGGCATTCCCTCTTGATAGTCGGCTATCTATCCTATAATGTGATCACACACTCTATCGTGTCTTGATCACTAAAAGGAAAAAACCCTATCAAGATACCTTTGCCTTGATCTCCCGGGTTCCTCTCAAGCCGATCATCGAGCTTGATGATCCATCAAGTCCACCGACATTGTCCATATTCATGATCATCATGCTCCTTTCATCCACCTAATCCTTTCTTAAGTCACACACTTAGAGCAAAGGATTAGTCCACAAGTGTGTCATCAATTTCCAAAACCAAACATGAGATTTCAATCTCCCCTTTTTGGTAATTGATGACAACCAAACTCACAAAGATTTGAAATAAAATTCAATTGAACTTGAATTGCTTGTCCATAGCATTTTGATCATGAATCAAGGATTGGACAAACATTTCAAGGTTCGGTTTTGGTAGTAGTAGCTCCCCCTACATATGTGCTTCCATGTGTTTGGATCAAGTTGGCACATATGTATGGATAGAAATCTTGGGGAGAGATACTAATACCAAAAGAGATGCTAAGGTTCTAGAAATTGGACCTTTGAAGCGTGAAACCATCGGAGTCCTTAGCATCAATGTAACTAGACAATCATCAAAACTCAACATACCCCAAGAGATCAACATTATAGGCTAAAATGTGAGCTTTGTCTAGATACATCCTATGCATGCTAGTTGGTCAATACACCAATCAATTTTCAAAAACTAGCATACACCAAGCAATCATGAATATTGAATTTAAATTGCCAATGCAACATCACATTATGATTATGCACATACAAATGCACAAATAGTCTATGAGCTTGCTCCCCTATTTGTGTGATCCTTTCCAACATCTTTGTGACTTATTTCTCCCCTTTGTCAACAATCACCAAAAAGGTGTAAATGAGAGAAATCAAGTCAATCAAAGTATCACGTGTGGTCTCATCTAGATCACTTGCCTTTCCATGTATTCAAGTTTGAACCAAGGACAAGCTTCTTCACACCTCATATGCATAAGGGTTATCTTGTACCATGTTAGAATACACATCAATAGCTCATTCTCTAGAGTTGACACTAGGATTGCAAGCACATAAACATGTCATATGCCACCACTAGTTCATAGAACCATTCAAAGCAATAGTGGTGCCACACATACATTAAAAGCATTTTATTTTCCATGAATGAGCCTTATAAGCATGCATGATGTCTAGATGCACTAACAAGTCCTTAGCTAAATATGAATGCCATGACAACCAACTTTTACCTTGGGTTTTGTCGAAGGAGAGGCATGTCATATAAGTGGGGTGCATCAACTCAAGTTGGAGAAGTCAATAATGTTCAATTCTCCCTTTAGCATGCAAAACCTCTTCTCATCAAGTGGCTTGGTGAATATGTCGGCTAGTTGATCTTGATTGCCAATGCCCATGATACAAATGTCACCCTTTTGTTGATGATCTCTTATGAAGTGGTGCCTTATATCAATGTGCTTTGTTCTTGGATGTTGAACCGGATTTTGGGTCATTTTCCTTGCACTTTCATTGTCACAATACAATGGAACTTTGTCAAATTTGAATCCAAAATTCTTCAATGTTGACCTCATCCAAAGAAATTAAGTGTAACAACTTCCCGCACTAATGTATTCGGCCGGTTGGTTGAGAGAGCAACACTATTTTGCTTCTTTGAAGACCATGATACTAGTGACCTTCCAAGGAATTGACATGTGCCACTTGTGCTCATTCTATTTATCTTGCACCCTCCATAGTCGGAATCCGAATATCCAATCAAATCAAACTTGGATCCCTTTGGATACCATAGTCCAACATCTTGTGTGCCCTTCAAGTACCTCACAATTCTCTTTGTTACCTTGAGGTGACTTTCTCTTGGATCGGATTGATATTTAGCACACATGCCCACACTAAATGCAATGTCCGGCCTTGATGCGGTTGCATAGAACAAATTTGTTCAACCATATTGCCACTTGGATCGGGGTCTAGGCTTCCATTGGTTGCCATAGGTGTGGACATTGACTTGGCATCTTGAAGATCAAACTTCTTGATCATATCCTTGATATACTTGCCTTGACTAATAAATGTGCCATTCTTCAATTGCTTGATTTGAAGTCCAAGAAAGAATGTGAGCTTTCCAAGCATTGACATTTCAAACTCATTGGCCGTCATCTTAGCAAACTCTTCACAAAATTTTTGATTGGTTGACCCAAAGATAATGTCATCAACATAGATTTGCAACACAAACAAGTCCTTTCCAATCTTCTTGGTGAAGAGAGTGGTGTCCACCTTGCCCATCTTGAACCCTTTAGAGAGAAAAAAATCTCTCAACCTCTCATACCATGCTCTTGGTGCTTGCTTCAAGCCATACAAAGCCTTCTTCAACTTGTACACATGGTTGGGATACTTGTCATCTTCAAAGCCCGGGGGTTGTTCCACATGCAACAACTCATTGATAAAGCCATTCAAGAATGCACTCTTCATATCCATTTGATAGAGCTTGATGTCATGAGCATATGCATAAGCAAGCAAGATTCTAATTGCTTCAAGTCTAGCAACCGGTGCATAGGTCTCTCCAAAGTCAAGACCCTCTACTTGAGTGTACCCTTGAGCTACTAGCCTTGCCTTGTTTCTAACCACAATTCTATCTTGATCTTGCTTGTTCTTGAAGACCCACTTGGTTCCAATCATATTGTAGTCCTTTGGCCTTTCCACCAATTCCCATACATCATTCCTCTTGAATTTGTTGAGCTCTTCATGCATGGCATTGATCCAATCTTCCTTCTTGAGTGCATTTTCAATGTTCTCCGGTTCTTCTTGTGCTACATAGGTATGGTGAGCACAAAAGGATGCTAATCTTCTTCTAGTAACCACTCCACTATTGATGTCACCAACAATTTGGTCAATTGGATGATCTCTTGCTATGTTGGATGGTTGCATCACTTGCACTTGATGACTAGGATGAGGAGTTGGACTAGCTTGTTGCTCTTGTTTTTCATCTTGAGTACCACTAGTGCTTGCTTTATTTGTATCAATCTCAATAGTAGTTGTAGGCAATGGAGTGTCATCATCATCATCAACTTGCCTTGGCCGAATGTCACCAATATCCATGTTTCTCATGGCATTCTCCAAGTTGGATCCACTCACATCATCATGATTTTCAACTTCATTTTGAGAACCTTGGGTTTCATCAAATTTCACATCATGGACTTCTTCAAGTTTGCCACTACCCAAGTTCCAAGCTCTATAGGCTTTGCTTGTGGTTGAATATCCAACTAAGAATCCTTCATCACACTTCTTGTCAAACTTGCCCAATTTTGTGCCTTTCTTGAGGATGTAGCATTTGCATCCAAAGACTCTAAAGTAACCAATGTTGGGCTTTCTTCCATTGAGCAACTCATAAGGTGTCTTGCCAAGCATCCCATGGCAATAGAGTTGGTTGCTACAATAGCAAGCCGTGTTGATTGCTTCGGCCCAAAAGGAATGGCTAACATTATACTCACTAAGCATTGATCTTGCCATTTCAATCAAGGTTCTATTCTTCCTCTCAACTACACCATTGGATTGAGGAGTGTAGGTTGGTGAGAATTGATGTCAATTCAAGCTCATCACACAACTCTTCAATTCTTGTGTTCTTGAATTCACTTCCATTGTCACTCCTAATCCTCTTGATGGATGTCTCAAACTCATTTTGAACCCTCTTGACAAATATCTTGAAAAGCTCAAATACATCATTCTTGTCATGTAAGAAGAACACCCATGTGTATCTAGTGTAGTCATCAACTATGACAAAACCATACTTGTTGCTTCCAATGCTAGAGTATGATGTTGGCCCAAACAAGTCCATGTATAGCAACTTAAATGCCTTGCTTGTACTCATTGTGCTCTTGGTTGGATGTGCATTGCCATGTTGCTTCTTGGCTTGACATGCTCCACAAGGTTTGTCCTTCTCAAACTTCACATCATTCAAGCCTCTAACCAAGTCATGCTTCATCAACTTGTTCAATTGCTTCATTCCAACATGACCAAGCCTTCTATGCCACAACCACTCTTTGCTAGCCTTTGAGAGTAAACATGTTATCAACTTGGCTTCTTTTGAGTTGAAATCAACAAGGTAGAGATCACCATATCTAAATCCCTTGAAGATCATGTTTGCACCATCACCACTAACCACTTCAACTTCTTGGCTTGTGAATATGCATTTGTACCCATGATCACAAAGTTGAGAAACCGACAATAGGTTGTAATCAAGATGATCAACTAGCAACACCTTAGACAAGCTTTTCTCTTGAGTGATAGCAATCTTGCCTAGCCCCAACACATTGCCTTTCTTGTCATTGCCAAATGTGATTGACTCATATTCATCAATGCCCTTGATGCTAATAGACTTGAACATATGAGAATCCCCGGTCATGTGTTGAGTGCACCCACTATCCATTATCCAATGCTCTCCTCCGGCACGATAATTGACCTACAAAATAAGATCAATTCTTCTTAGGTACCCAATGTTGCTTGGGTCCTTCAAGGTTAGTCACCAAGGCCTTTGGTACCCAAATGACTTTCTTCTTTGAGCCCATCCATGGTGTACCAATGAACCTAGCACGAACACCATTGTCCTTCTTCACAAGCATATATGAATGATCAAGCTTGATGGAAGAAACATTGGTCCTCTTGTTCATGCACTTTTGCTCCACATGACCAACTTGCTTGCAAGCTTTGCAATAGCTACCATTGCTCTTCACAAAACGTATCTTGTGAGTCACATAGGCGGCCTTGCCTTTCTTGGGGATATAGCCTAAGCCCTCCTTGTATAAGGATGCCCTTTGGCTACCCAAGCACATAAGCAAGCGGTCCTCACCACCATAGGCCTTAGCCAAAGTGTGATTGAGCTCCTTTACTTCCCTCTTTAAACAAGCATTCTCATGAATAAGCATAGGGTTGTCATTATCTTCACTAGAGATGGATATGCTAGTGATAGAGCTAGTGGAGGTCTCACACTTGGGGGTTGATTCATCAACAAGAATGTCACACATGATGCTAGCATTGCATGTATCAACCTTATCCTCAACTAGGCACAACTTGTGCTCATCAAGTAGAGAGGAATGAGCTTTCTCTAACTTAGAATGAGATTTCTCAAGCTTCTTATGGTCTACCTCTAGACTCTCATAAGATGCCTGAAGCTCATCAAGTTCTTGCTTAAGGCTCTTTGTTTCCTTACGCAAGCCCTTGCATTCCTTCCTACTTTGCTTGAACATGACAATGCAATCATCAAGCATGCTTTGCAATTCCTCCCTAGTGAGTGTTTGCTCCTCATCATCACTATCACTATCACTATCATCATCATCATCATCATCACTAGTGATAGATTGTACCTTGGTGGCCTTAGCCATGAAGCATGAGGAAGGAGTGTCAAAGAGGGAGATCTTGTCATGCATAGCAAGGTGAGCTTGTCCCTTCTTCTTGTTCTTCTTCTCCTCTTCTTCATCACTTGAGGAGGATGAGCCATCACTATCCCACATAGCCACATGTGACTCATTCTTCTTCTTGGGCTTCTTCTCCTTCTCATTCTTAGCATCATTCTTCTTTCTTGCTTTCTTGATGCCCTTCTCATCATCACTATCATATGGGCATTTGGCAATCAAGTGACAATCATCATGACACCGAAAACATGTCATGTTGCCTTCATTCTTGCCATCCTTGGTCTTCTTCTTGGATGATTGTTGACAGTTCTTTAGTGTTACCACTAAAGGACTGATACACCTAAGTATGGCAACGGTAAACCGCATAAGCGCCGCATTTTGTCGGTGTAGCTTTTCACCGGGAGTATTCGGTATCGATTTCCACGAGGAACGTGAAGTGAACTAACAAAGAATCAAGACTCGTCCTATGATGACACAAGGTGTGTATTTGGTAGTTGAGTTGAGAGGTTTTCTATAGCTATGATATACGGATAGGCTAGGTAGCTAAACGTGGCTTTATCAGCCCTCGGACACTTGGAGGCAGAGGGTGATAATCCGGTGAATAAAGTCACCACTACCAAACTACTATTTTCTTTGGAGCCTTACCTTTTAAGAACTTGCCTAAACACGTGGTGATCTATACGAGAGACCGGAAGGGCTGTCACTACCTTCTTGGCTATCACAATCCATCCGTGCAGCAAGCGGCATACACTTGGTAAGGTATAGCCTAGACACCACGTCTACGCTAACTCTTACTATTCTAACCCCTGTACTTAGCTAGGCTAGAACACTCTACTAAAGCAAAGCAATGTACCAATGAAGAACGAGTGAATAGCTACTATACTAAACCGGATATGCAAAGTATAAAAAGAACTCGGATGTATTACTCACTAGAAGAAGTACACCCTTGAGAGGTACACCTCGGGAGGAGATTCCGGCTGGGACCGGGGCTTCCTCCGGAAGACTTCCCTCTCTCACTCTACTACTACACTAAAAGGAGGGGCTAGCCTACTACATTGGAGTGGAGTTCTCCTTGTGGTCATATCTTGGAAGTGAAGGGGTGGGGGGTATTTATAGCCCCAAGGTGGAGTAGGGGCTACTCGGCGCCACGTCATCGATCCGCGTGACCTCTATTGCTCTCCGTTGGATCAAACCGCCATGCAACCGCCTTAAGATCAACGTGTGAGGTAATTTTAGCATGTGGACAATGTGATGGGCGTGGGAGGGCGTCCTTGGCCAAATGGGCCATGGTCGGCCGACCATGGTCCATGACCTGTGGGCCACCCCCAGTCTTTGGGAACATTGGCCCCCCTTGTCGGTTTACGTGTCTTGAGTCCGGAACTTGCCGTGGACGTTCATTTTGTACCAACACGATCCATGGGGCGTATTGACGGACCAATCAGGGTGCCTTCTCTTGGTTTCCCATGGATTGGTGACGTGGCAGGACACATTGGAAGAGTTTGGGTCAATGGTCATTGGTCGGCCGATGTGGGTCCATTGGGCCTTGGCCTATTCCGGCTCTTCTAGGAGGTGTCCCACATGTCGGGGATGAAATGGTCATGCATCGGCCGATGTAGGTCTTGTGGCCAAATGACTTCAAATTTTGTGTGGAAGCTTCATAGGACATGGAGATCATGATGGTGGTGTCAAATTGTCCAATGGCCATACTTGGGGTGTTATTTGGATGGTGACCAAATGTGTCATTTCAGCCGGAGTTCCACTAGTTTCACATCGTATACAAAGAATGACATCTACATGTGGAACTAGGTTATTTGCATAAGAAATCATTGTTTATATGTATGTTAGCTTCCAAAAGGAGTACTTTGTTGACGGTTTGACTATGTAAAAACAGGGTATTTCTACGTCAACAAGATCCCCCACACTTACATCTTTGCTTGTCCTCAAGCAAAGGAGGGAGGTTGAAGTAAACATGGACATAACACTTATGAGATATTGAACTACCATAAGATTATTTCTAAGCATTTCCTATGTGAGTGGGATATGTGGTTGTGTCTATCATAAATCCTTGAGAAGTTGGGAAATGGAATAGTTCAAAGCAAGTCATCTTCCGCATTCACATCTTAGTTCTTGGAGTTTTTTTTATATATATAAGTTAAAAAAGAAAATCACATAGATCACTTATACTCCTCGATTGGGTACTCTCAAGTCACTCAATAGTGTATAGATCCTCACCACGGCATAACATGAAATTGCCTTTTTGTTTCATCCTACTACAAAGGTCTATGTGGAATTTGAGGTAGGGATAAACATGATTGCATACTTGCATTGCATATATTGTAAAGTCAAAACTAGGATCCTAAGAGAAGAGTATCATGCCCTTAGATCAAGAATGTGCATGTGTGTGGAAAATATGGATAACTTTGTTTTGCTCCTTCATTGGATGTGATCTCTCTCTCTACCTTATTATTATTATTATTATTGAGACATGGCTATCATAAATATACATACTTGGACCTTCATGTGTCCATGTTTTTTTTTTTTTTTTTTTGGAGAGGTGGGTTCTACTCACCCTCGGACTTGTGTCCATTATTTCCTCATTTTTTTATACTTTTGCATAGCTAATGTCTCTTTTCACCATCTATATATCTAGAGAGATCACAACTTAAAGCATAGAGCATTTTGATGGTGGAACTGGGAAAAGGGATGTAGTGCGTACTTCTAGTGTAGAAGTAGCATATAGATGTGGAGTGTACGTGATCTTGATCTTGGGAGCATGATATAATCCTCAACAAGGGTCACTAGATTTGCCAAAACTCAATACAAGCGCAAGTAGCGTATATGGGGTATTTGAACATGTATGAGTAATGCATATGGCTTTGGTTGGTATTTTCATCATTGAGGAGCGTGTGACACTATGGTTTTATGTTTTTATCAAGACAAATCTCCAAGTACCTTGAGTAAAAGAGGTTGATGCATAAGCTCGAACTATATCACAAGTCACAACATCTTAGTCAATATGACTTTTCCCTAATAATGTATTTTTCCCACAAACATAAGTTTGCACAAGAAATAAACTTTATGACAGATTTTATCTTCAAGATGTCATGAAAATGTTACTTCTTCAAAGTTTTATTTTCAGGTGCTTCTTCTAGTTTTATATTTATAAATTAAAAAAGGGATAAAACGAATAGATATAATCTAAAATGAATAGAAAAATGAGGGGATGAGAATTGCAAAACCGGTGGGGAAGTGTCCGGATGCCGACAGGTGGGCCCGGGGGTCCAAGGTGGCATCGGCCGATGCCACTTTGGAGCTCTTGACAAATCGGCCACCGTGGTGCTCTTCCTCTCATCCGATAGATCAATCCCTGCCTTTGGCGGTTTTCCAATTCTTGAAAATTGATTGGTCGGCCGACCAACCTTTTGTGGCCGTTCAGGCTCAAATTTTCACAAGTGTGTTCTTGATGCGAAGGTGATCAACGTGGCGGGGGTCCAAACATTGTGATCCTTACGTTAGGTGGTCGGCCAATGTGCCTCTTATGGCCATTCGGGGCTCAAATTTTCACAAGTGTGTTCTTGATGCGAAGGTGATCAATGTGGCGGGGTCCAAACGTTGATATCCATACGTTGGGTGGTTGGCCGATCACCCCCACAGCGGCTTTTTGCACGGCCCGAGACACATCGGCAAAGAAAACATCAAGTGCGGGTGTTGCGCTAGTGGAAAAACACTAGCAGAACTCAAATGTTCATTTTTTAGAGATTTCATACGATGGACGTAACTTCGAGGCACCTCCCTATGTGGAGACCGGGCTCAAGGCATGCCACATGTGTGTTTTGGCATCGTGGACCGCATTGGCCAACCTAAGGTCACGTCGACCGTCACATCCCGATGCCTAGGTTGGTCTCTAGTAGGGGGTTATGGCTAGTGGAGTCACATCAATGACGTCCATGATCATGATGTCATTTTGATGTATGTTGGGCGCTATGGGTTTATGGATGGACCCTTGGGTTCCTTACCCAGATCATTGATGGCGCCAAATGTGGTGGTGGGTATGGTGATGGTGAAGAGAGAAGTGAGGGTAGAAAGGCTTAAGGAGAGAGGTGTGCCAACGACTCCCGGTTTGACTCGAGCTCGGGACGCTCCTCCATCAATGATAGGGAGGCCTCTCGAACATTAGGTGACCAATTTGGTGTGAAGTGCACAGGTTGGCTCATGCACCAAAACACGAAGTCGAACCAATGGTCTAGACGTGTTCTATAGTGTGTCTAGAACATACCCACCGCCCTCGAGCCAAAAAGGCTCTAGTAGGGGGGTCGGCCGATGTGCCAAGTTGTGTCCCCGACCCATCCTAATGGTCTAAGCATGATCACTATGACTTCCTATACTCATCTCACTCACCCCCGAGCCAAATGACTAGAATGGATGAGTCGGCCGATGTGGGTTCGACCCAACGGGTCTGAACCGTTTAGTGGGATGTCATCCTTGAACTCTCCCAAAAATGCCTCAAGTGTCCGTGAGCTCGAAGGCTCACTTCCTAGGTCGGCCGACCCTCATATTTTTGGATTTGGGAAAACAGACTCCGTCACACTCATCTCTACGCTCTCCTCTACATATTCACCAAAGTTGGGCCCTATTGGCCACTTTTAGTGCATCGGCCGATGCACCTTTGATGGCCAAACATGCTCAAATTTTGCATGGTAGATACTTCAACTATGTAGATCTAGAAGAGCTAGTCAAATTTCATATGCAAACCACAAAAATAGGACATGTGGTTTCAGTTTAGTTAAATCATTATTGAAAGGGTACTTTGTCATGTCATCTTTTTGGCTATGCATATGAACAAGAAATTAATTTGCTAGCCACTTACCTCAAAGAAGTTGTCATCATACTTGTTGATGATGAGGGATGGCCATCTTGATGTTCTAGCATCTTCAATGTCCTAATAGCTTGGGTCTTGGGTTGGATGTGAGGATCGTCTTGTCTTTGGAGTTGAACCCTTTAATCATCTTGCCATGGCGTGTCCATATTCTTTCCTAAAAGAGATTAGCGGACAACACATACCCAAAGGAAGCAAAGTTGGGGTAATGGTGTTATCTAGCTAAGGGTGATATTCCATGCTACAAATATAGGTTTTAGTATTTAGTAGAGATCAACTTTCTCTTGTTGGAGTATCAATCATTTATTGTTCACCAAACATTCTCTAACTTACGCTAAGAACATGAATCAAATTTTGCATCCTAATTCTATGCAAAACATCTTTTGGTTCAAATAATCAAACTTGACACCATGTCTTGTTTGATTAAGGAAGGGCATTTAACCTAAGCACCATGCTTAATTTAAATAACCTATGAGAGCCTTGTATACATTACTCTCAAACCAAACATGTTTAGAAACGAGAAAAGGTCTAACAAGATTCATTTGCATAATTAAGATGAGACATTAATGGTGAACTAATGATACATTTTTTTTTTATGACTAAGCAAAGTGAGCAAGACATTATGCAAAAGCAAAGTAGAAACAACTAAACAACACATGAAGCATGTCATGAGTTCTTTAGAGACTTCCATCCCCCACACTTGGATTTTGTAGCGTTTGATGCAAAGCAATACCAAGTGTAGGTGATGGAGTCCTCCATCGAACATGCTTTGCCGGTGTTTAGATTGATTTACCTTGTAGTTCTATCCTTCATTATTTTTGTGTAAACCTGAAAGGGTTAGTGACAAAAATACCCGAAGGAAACTTTCACAATTATGTCTCAAAGATTTCTTTTACAGAGTCATTTGACAACTTTTATTAGTGTGATGAAATCTCGAGTTGTCTTTAGGAAGTGCTTGTTTTAAGACATAAGCTTGTCTTTGGGAAACCTCTAAAAATCTCATATTGGTGATAGCGTTTCCCCTCCAACACCAATCTTTACGTCACGCCAAACTACTATGAGATTTAGAATGCTTATGATAAACATAAGCATCTACAACCATGATTTCAAATATTTTATGGACAAGGAACAATAGTGGGTTGTAGCTCTTATGGTTGGTGGTGGTAAAGTGGAGGATATATTTGGAATATTTATCAAAGAAGCATGAATTTTGAAAGAAGGGTAGAAAATAGCTTCCATGATCATCCTTGATTTCTTTGTTTTCAAGCTCTAAAGTTGATGTCTCATGAATTTCCATAGGTAAACACTTTGGTTCTGTCATTCCATGCCTATGACATTCCATGGTCATCTCACTGTCCAAGACTTCTCTTGGATAGGGGGGTCTCGGGTGAGCTTTATAAGAGGATGAGCAATTTCTTCTTCATGACTATCTCGAGTCCTCCCGTAGACTTGGATGAGTCACGGGGATAGAAGAGATTGACTTGAGCTCATCCTTTGCATTCCTAGAGTCATTGATCGAGCGATCATAAGACTCATAAGGGAAAGTACAATGGGGGTGCTCGAGGCGATAGATTGGTTTAGAATTGGGTCTTGAGAATATATCGGTTGTGGGCATAGAAGGGAAGAGGCTAGATTCTTCTTGATGTTTTGATTCTCCTTCTATGGGCTCACTCGACATTTCTTCAAAGAGACTTATGCCCCACTTGAGGTTTTGAGAGGTAAGATGATGATGATTTGGGATGCTTTTGACGAGATCCTTCATTTAGGGATTTAGAATGGTGTCTCTTTGAAGGTCCCTTTTGGAAATGGTGATTCAAGGTGTTCCCATAATCAGCAAAATCAGGAAATAGATCCTCTTCGAATTTGTAAGGATGTTTGAAGGTTGAATTTCTTCTTCCTTCGCAACGGGGTATTTGTGGTTCAGGATTGATGGCAGGACTTTTGGATAGGAATGGTGGTGTTTGTGCCATTGAGATCTCCTTTTGCTTGGGGATTGGGTTTTCCTCTAAAGCTTCATCGTAGATGTTAGTGTAAGGGGTGTTCTCAAAGATCCTAGAGAGAACTTTCTTCCCTTCACTAACAGGGAGACGCAAGAAAGCTCCCCCAGAAGCTATGTCAAGGTTTTGGGCTGATTCCTTGGTAAGGCCACAATAGAAATGTTGCAATAATGCCGGTTTAGAAATACCAAGGTCGGGGGCCATATGATGTTGAATCGGTGATACGGGCCCAGGCTATGCCCGGATATTCCTTTTCCTTTCGTTTTAAAGGATAGGACCTCTATTCGAAGATGGACAACACGGGAGATAGGGAAGAAGGTAAGACAAAATTTGGTTTGAAGCTTTTCCCATTCTCCTCCTATACTCTCTACATAGCGAGCATACCATTGTTTAGCTTTTCCCGTTAAAGAGAACGGAAAGAGCTTCCAACGAAAGGGTATCTCGTGTCATGCCCTCAATGTGAAGACATGAACACAATTGCTCAAACTCACGCAAATGAGCATAGGGGTTCTCATCTTTGTCCCCGGAGAAAGGTTTTTCCTGAACCATGGCTATGAAGCCTGGGCGAAGCTCATAGCTAGATGTATGGATGGGTTGTGATGATGGTGGAGGCTCCAAACAAGCGCCCTTTGGAGCGGCGAAATGGGATATGGGTGTTTGGTTCATTGTGGAAAAGGAAAAAAAGAAAAGAAAGGTAAAAATAAAAGATAACTCGGACGACCCAATTCAATGTTAAGACAGCTACGTTCCCCCAAGCACGGCGCAAGAAAAGCTTGTTGACGGTTCTTTAGTGTTACCACTAAAGGACTGATACACCTAAGTATGGCAACGGTAAACCGCAAGCGCACGGCCGACGGTGTAGCTTTTCACCGGGAGTATTCGGTGTATCGATTTCCACGAGGAACGTGAAGTGAACTAACAAAGAATCAAGACTCGTCCTATGATGACACAAGGTGTGTATTTGGTAGTTGAGTTGAGAGGTTTTCTATAGCTATGATATCCGGATAGGCTAGGTAGCTAAACGTGGCTTTATCGGCCCTCGGACACTTGGAGGCGATGGGTGATAATCGGTGAATAAAGTCACCACTACCAAACTACTATTTTTTCTTTGGAGCCTTACCTTTTAAGAACTTGCCTAAACACGTGGTGATCTATACAGAGACCGGAAGGGCTGTCACTACCTTCTGGCTATCACAATCCATCCGTGCGGCAAAGCGGCATACACCGGTAAGGTATAGCCTAGACACCACGTCTCACGCTAACTCTTACTATTCTAACCCCTGTACTTAGCTAGGCTAGAACACTCTACTAAAGCAAAGCAATGTACCAATGAAGAACGAGTGAATAGCTACTATACTAAACCGGATATGCAAAGTATAAAAGAACTCGGATGTATTACTCACTAGAAGAAGTACACCCCAAGCAGAGGTACACCTCGGAGGAGATTCCCCGCAGCACGGGGCTTCCTCCCGAAGACTTCCCTCTCTCACTCTACTACTACACTAAAGGAGCGGGGCTTTCGCCTACTACATTGGAGTGGAGTTCTCCTTGTGGTCATATCTTGGAAGTGAAGGGGTGGGGGTATTTATAGCCCCAAGGTGGAGTAGGGGCTACTATCGCCACGTCATCGATCAGCGTGACCTCTATTGCTCTCCGTTGGATCAAACCGCCATGCAACCGCCTTAAGATCAACGTGTGAGGTAATTTTAGCATGTGGACAATGTGATGGGCGTGGGAGGGACGTCCTTGGCCAAATGGGCCATGGTCGGCCGACCATGGTCCATGACCCGTGGCCACCCCCCGTGTCTTTGGGAACATTGGCCCCACTGGGTTTGAACGGTGTCTTGAGTCCGAACTTGCCGTGACGTTCATTTTGTACCAACACGATCCATGGGACGTATTGACGGACCAATCAGGTGCCTTCTCTTGGTTTCCCATGGATTGGTGACGTGGCAGGACACATTGGAAGAGTTTGGGTCAATGGTCATTGGTCGGCCGATGTGGGTCCATTGGGCCTTGGCCTATTCCGGCTCTTCTAGGAGGTGTCCCACATGTCGGGGATGAAATGGTCATGCATCGGCCGATGTAGGTCTTGTGGCCAAATGACTTCAAATTTTGTGTGGAAGCTTCATAGGACATGGAGATCATGATGGTGGTGTCAAATTGTCCAATGGCCATACTTGGGGTGTTGGATTGGATGGTGACCAAATGTGTCATTTCGGCCCGAGTTCCACTAGTTTCACATCTGTATACAAAGAATGACATCTACATGTGGAACTAGGTTATTTGCATAAGAAATCATTGTTTATATGTATGTTAGCTTCCAAAAGGAGTACTTTGTTGACGGGTTGACTATGTAAAAACAGGGTATTTCTACCGTCAACAATGATTGCTTCTTCTTGTTCTTGGAAATGTAGTTCTTCTTCACAAACTTTCCCAATCTCCTCACAAAGAGAGCCATTTGCTCATCCACTTTACTTCCACTTGTAGAGGTGCCATCCTCTTCATCACTTGATTCTTCCTTCTTCTTCTTACCCTTGGAAGAGGAGCTTGCCTTGAGTGCCTAACTCTTCTTGTCCTCTTTCTTCTCTTCTTCCTTGACCTTCTTGTTTGCCTTGTTGATGAGCTCTTGCTTTTTCTTGTCATCTCTATAGGAGTCATCGGTCATGACCTCATGAAGCAATTGGTTGGGAGTCAAATCCTTCAAATTTGACCTTACTAGCACGGTGATGAACATCCCAAACCGTTTGGGCAAACACCTCAAGAACTTCATGTTGAAGGTCTTGTCCTTGATCTCTTCTCCTAGAGCATTGAGATCATTCACCAACACTTACATGCAGTGGAACATCTCCGGCATGGTCTCATCTTCTTCCATCTTGAAGCTATTGAATTGCTCAAGCTTGATATAGGCCTTTGCTTGCTTGACGCCTTCGGTGCCCTCATAGCACTCTTCTAGCTTCTTCCAAATCTCATGAGCAATGGTGAGTGACTTGACTTGCTCAAACACTCTATCATTGAATGCCTCATGAAAAGCACTCACGGCCACATCATTGGCATATAGTTTCTTTTCTTCGGCCGCGGTTGGCTCATTTGGCTTTGCCACGTCAAACTTGTTCTCGGTCACAACCCACACTTCTCTATTGATTGACTTGAGGTGTGCGGTCATCTTCACCTTCCAATAGGCAAAATTTGTGCCATCGAAAAGGTGGCGCCTTCTTGGTGTTGTTGACATGAAAAGTCATTGCCATTTTGTCACCGTTGGATGTTAAGCCACTCAAATACGGTGCCTCGGCTTTGATACCACTTGAAAGGTCCTAATGGCTAGAGGGGGGTGAATAGCCTATTAAAAATTCTACAAAACAACACTAAGCAAGGCGGTTAGTAAATAAGATGGCGTAGCAATTAAGCAAATGCTTCAAGCTAGCTATGCAAGCCTCCTAGCAATTCTAGCAATTCTATGATCTCTAATCACACTCAAAGGCTAGGTTGCTAAGTTGCTCCTAGGTGGACTAGAAACACCAACTAATTCTACCACTAGGAGCTAACAAGGCTAAGCTAACTAAACAAGCTACTCACACTAAGCACCTTAACAAGATATACTACCAAAGTAATGCAAGAGGTGCTAGAATACAATACCACCGGAGTAGTGTCGAGGTTGTAGCCAATCACCGTAATCACCAAGAAATCTCCAACGAGCAAGAACAAGTGACACGATGATTTTTCACCGAGGTTCACGTGCTTGCCCAAGACGCTAAGTCCCCGCTGTGACGACACACTCACTTGACGTATGCTTTAATGGCCGGTGCCAAATCCCCTATGGGAGCTCAAGCAAACGATCACAAGAGATGGTCCAACAAGCCACGAGCAATCCACTAGTGATCCTTTCACGAATCTCCCACGGGTAAGGAACGACCCCTCACAATCACCACCGGTGTGGGCCTCGAACAAGCTCCAATCGAGCTCAATGTTGACACTGTTATAGCATAATATTATAAGTCAATTAACATGAAATAAGGGCTCAAGTTAAAGACCAAACATAAGTCTAGGGGTCTAACTAACATAAATCCATGAGTTTTGGTATTCTCGTGACTTTCCGGGGACTTGATAGATAATAGCGAGAGAAGAATGGAGAAAGTTAGGAATATACAAGACATATGAAGACAAGACTTAACCGTGAAGTAACTCAACCCGAAAAGTGGACTAAAACATTCTAGAAGATACCAGAGGACACCAGAAAAGACGGGATGCTGAGGTGGCAAGCCACCCCGGGCGGCCGCCGGTGCCACATATTACGGCCCGGGTGGGCCACCCCTGTCAGCCTCTCCTTTCTAGGTCGGTTTACCACCGACTTTGAGGTTGTATCTACACCGTTGTTGAAGGTCGGTTTGATCCAAGGGTTGACGTTCATCGCCAAGTACTATATAAGAAGACCAAATTTGACCCTGTGGTCGATAACAATTTCATTATCATACTCATTCATCAACTCATACCCATCTAGTCCAAAGCCAAGTCTAGACCTAAGCCCTAGTTCATACTAGAAGTAATTAGCTATCTAGCTAGTTCTAGTTGAAGATCAAGTTCATCTTGAGTTCCCGATAGTCAAGAAGTAGCAAGGATCATCGTTCTTGAGACTTCTCTCTTGTATTCGATCCGTAAGTACTCTTATATTTAGAATACAATTGTTATGGCTTTGATCTATATAATTATTATATTCTTATTGATATGTGTTTATGCTTGCTATGATTATATGTTTAGTTTAGTAAGATTGCTTTATATTTTATGCATGGAATTGTATAGCATCCATATAGATGATCACTATGTGGGTGATAAGCAATGTGTAAACGTGGTGTTTATACAACGTTTATCCGCAATTGCACCCTACATTCGGGCCGTGTGGTAGATCAAGGAGTGACAAATTCTGTTGAGTCCTTTGGAATCCACCCTCGAATGTAGGACTAGTCGAAGTTTATTATTACGGTAATGATCAAGTTTCGTCCTTGGTTGTTATTGGTAATGCTTGCCATGTGTAGAAGTAATCCAACCTTGCCATGATAGCTAGATGTATTGCACTAATTGTAGTATTCATTAGACATATATGATTAGGAGTATCTTAGGAATATTCATTCTATTCTTTCTATAACATGTTAATAGCTCGTATGACACTAGTGGCTTATGATGATCTTAGACTTGGGTATTTATCAATTATATAATTATCTTTATCCCGTGACTTATCCCGTTGAGTAATGTTAGATGCATATGGCTACTCGCATTACAATACCTGTAAGGTGGATCTCATAATCAAATCACAATATAAATCATTAGATAACCTTTTCTCTCTACTTTCCATAGACTCCCTTCCCCGTGGTAAAATATAAATACGATACCTAGATTACTCCGGTGAAGTGCTACAATTGGTATTTCTATCTCAGGCGCTACGGATATCATGTTCATTCTTTTATCAAGGCCAATCAAGAATACCATGCCCCGCATTTCTTTGAGCGTTATTGCTAGGGTGATAGACTAGTGTATAGGTAATGCCTAGAAATGAGTGGTATACCTTGAGTACATATCCCGTGAGATTAACTCCACTATGGATAATGATGCTAAGTTTACATCCCACTACTAACACCGCCTAACTCCGCTTTGTTGGATCATGAGGTTAATCCCATATCCTGGTGAGATTAACTCCACTATGGCCTTCCTAATTGGGATGGGTAAGAAATATCAACACTCAACACCGCCTCTTGCTCCAAGCCGCTAGGGAACCGTGCAAATTCCCAAGAAAATAAGAATCCCGCGTCTTCTCCAAGGATGAAGTGCCTCTAGATGCAACCGATGATGCAATGCACTTCTATCACTCTCAATCTCACCAAGAATTCGAGTTAGTGGTGAAGAGATGAGTGGAGAGGAGTCTCACAAGCTCAATAGCAAGTTGGAAGCTTTAAATGTGCAAGAGAGGGGCTAGGAACAGGCCAATCCAATATATATAGCCCCACTCACGAGATAGAGCCGTTGATCTTCAAAATGGGCTCTCTTCGGGGTGACCGGACACACCCACCGGAACCACCAGCGGGTCCGGTCAAGCGTCCGGTCGATTCTTCCGGTCACTACAGACAAGGGTCGGGCCCACAGCTAGCGCCCTCCTCCGTGCGTCCGGTCGCAGCTTCCGGTCCGGCCTTCCGGCCGCGTCCGGTCCGAATCTGGGTCGAAGTCCAAAACATGCTTATCGGAATTTCCGACCGGACCCGACCACCGGTGCCACGGTGCATGCGTCGGTCGAGGCTCCATCGCGTCCGGTCATTGTTTTGGCCAGCAGCTTCTTCATTTTGTTGTTGCCCTTTGCTTCAACCTTGCTTCGCCTCTTGCCATAAGTTGCCAACACGTCCAAGATGATCACGTTATCATGCATGTTAGCTCATCGATAGGTTAGGCAAGATCGAAGTTAGTGCTCTCATGTCCTAAATGCAATATGCAAGTCAATTGGACCTAGAAGCACTTCACCAAAAGATTGTCGCGGCATTCCCTCTTGATAGTCGGCTATCTATCCTATAATGTGATCACACGCTCTATCGCGGTCTTGATCACTAAAAAGGAAAACCCTATCAAGATACCTTTGCCTTGATCTCCCACGTTCCTCTCAAGCCGATCATCGAGCTTGACGATCCATCAAGTCCACCGACATTGTCCATGTTCATGATCATCATGCTCCTTTCATCCACCTAATCCTTTCTTAAGTCACACACTTGGAGCAAAGGATTAGTCCACAAGTGTGTCATCAATTTCCAAAACCAAACATGAGATTTCACCCGATGGTACTCCAAAGACGCATTTAGTTGGGTTGAGCTTCCACTTCCAGTTGTTGAGGTTTCTGAAAGTCTCCTCCAGGTCTTGAATCAGAGTTTCGGTTCTCTTGTTTTCACCACCACGTCGTCTCACGTATGCTTGGCATTTTTGCCAATCCGCTCTCCCAAACAAGTCTATATCGCTCTTTGATACGTTGCTCCAGCGTTCTTTAGTCTGAAGGACATTGTTTTGTAGCAGTAGGCACCGAAGGGGGTGATAAAAGAGGTCTTGCTCTGATCTTCTTTTTGTGATCTGGTGGTATCCTGAGTAGCAGTCCAAGAATGATAGTAGAGCTGATCCTGCCGTGGAGTCCACTATTTGATCAATCCTTGGTAGCCCAAGGGGTCCTTTGGGCAGTGCTTGTTCAGGTCTGTGTAGTCCACACACATGCGCCAATCTGAGGTGTTCTCTTCTGAACCAGAACTGGGTAGGCGAGCCAGTCAGGATGTAGGATTTCTCTGATGAATCCTGCTGCGAGTAGTTTCGCAATCTCCTTCTTGATGGCTTCTTTCTTTTTTGGTGAGAACCTCCTTAGTCTTTGCTTGATGGGTTTGGATCCCATGTTGATGTCGATTCTGTGCTCAGCCAGCTCCCTTGGTACACCGGGCATGTCTGCCGGTTTCTAGGCAAATATATCTTTGTGTTGCCTTAGGAAGCTGGTGAGCGCGAGTTCCTATTTTGTGGATAGGTGAGCGCTGATGATTGCCGCCTTGGATGGATCACCCGTACGTAGGTCGATGTGCTTGACGCCGGCTTCTTCCGGGAATCGGAATTGCCCGCTTCTTGGCCGGTATCTCGAAGTTCTTCCGATTTGTCTCTTCCGCTATCTCGGTTGAGTTCCTTTTTCTCCAAGAGCACTCCTGTCTTGTTTGCAATCTCCACGGCTTGTACCGTTGGGAATATGCCCTAGAGATAATCATAGAGATGATTGTATCACCTTGTATCCATGATATATTATGTGTTCATGAATATCCATTAAAGACAACTTGTATCGATTGGTAATTATGTGAATTGTTTGTGAGACTCTTTACTTGTATGGTTATTACGTAATTGTCCCCGGTCGGAGTTAATGTGAGGACACACATGAATATTAGATTAGCACACATATTAGTTGATGACTATGTTTCACAAGTCATAGACATGGAGATGTCAAACTAATAGTGTGGGCACATGTATGACATGGGGCTGGATAGATCCGACATGAGATGTTATTATTTTCTCTTTACACATCATCATACGTTATGTCCTTAGACCACGAGATTGTCGTATGTACTCAAGATGTGAAACGACCTACTTAGGGACTATCAAATGTTACTCCGTAATTGGGTAGCTATAAAGGTGGTCTTCGGGTTTGGGAAGCATCTTTGTGAGGCATAGTCAATCAAGATGGAATTGCCCCTCTCCATGAGAGAGAGAGATATCACCGGACCACTCGATTGATTGGATCAAGAAATGCATGGCCGTGCTTGGGTTAAGTATTAACCCACGAGGTGAACCAAATATCGTGTGGCAAGGGAATAACATGTATGTGAGTTTGTGGTGGTTCGGTTGCCCGATATGATCATTGCGCACACATGGGAGTTGACACGTCTTGCTAGAGGCCGCTATCAGCTATTGGTCGAGTAGGAGTACTCGGGGCCATGTCTATGTGTGCGTGAGCCCATAGGGTCGCACGCTTAAGGGGAAGGAGGCCTAATTTGGATCCGATCCAATTAGGACGAGGCTTAGGGTTACTAATAGGCCTCTAGCTCGGGGAGCCTATTAGGGACGCCTATATATATGAGAGGTGGGCGCGGGGCTAGGTTAATCCACGCCACTTTGGCAACCGCCGCCCACGCCCCGCCTCTTGCTCATCGTGGACCTAGCGGTCGGGAGGCGCACGCTTCCTCCCCATGCGTGTGGGATACCTCGGAGTCTTTGCATCGGAGCACAAGGGACGATCCGCACGTGGAGGGCGGGGACGTGAGCAACCCCTGCACGGCACCGCCGCTACGCGCACATCTTCGTCGTGGGTCGACACTTCCGCCGCACCGCTAGCATCTAGTGGTAATCCCCGTGATCTATAACTAGCAATAGATCCTTGGTTTTTATGGGTAGGGAAAAATTTTGCTTTTCGGCTAGCGTAGCGATCCCATATTCCTTCAGTGGTATCGAGCCGAGGTTGCGTCGTTATAGATTCGGATGTGTGCATATGGTGATATGCGCCGTTGTAGATGAGTCCTTGATCGCGGTTCGTGATCTTGCTTTGACCGGTCTTGTTCGATCTACTCCCTACGGGTCGGAATTCCGCCATCGGAGTTAAGTGATACATGTAAATCCGGGGTCATGGCGAGTTTGAGATCAATATGATTGATCGAATCGGACCAAGGTCATGATCGGCGCATGCGCGCGCCGGGCGGTGGCGATTTGATATTCTACCGACTACCGACTGCGGGATGCACAAGGTGTGCGATCTGCCGGGCTATAACTTTTGATCCAGAATCCGATGGAGGCGATTCTTGAACGGAAATTGTAGAGCAACAAATTTCCTACAACCCATAAGCGTCTAGGGAGCCCGATCCCAAAAACGGCTTGGAAGATAGGTTTTTGCCCCCTGCAAGAAAATGTGTCGAATCGCCTAACCTTGCTTTGATTTATGTGACCGGTATGGCCTTTTATGTGTATGTGATGCAAGTATGTAATTAATTCATGACTTGCATCGTGATGATGACAATATGGCTGGAGCCACTTATATATTGTCCCCTTAATGTAATGGCTCGCGTGCCAAATTGTGATGATCGCGTCAATATAATTGTTATTTCTATCTGCGCTAGTATAGACTAGTCTTGGTAGATTCATCATGGAGGATGGCATACATGGATCATGGAGATGGAGATCATCATGATGAACAGATCATTGGAGATGGAGATCCCCAAAGTGATATATGGCCATACCAAGTCACAATCATTTTAATGTCATTCTTATCGTGTTCTACTTTCACGCGACGACTATGTTTTTGTCTACATACGAGATAGTGAAGTAGAATGATCCCTCGGCAATGTTTAAGTTTTCGATGCTCCCCAAACCTTGCTTTGTCACAAGCCTTGTACAATCGGTGGTGGGTCTATGAAATTAGGGTGCCACCGGTTTTCCTTGACTAGACAAAAAGTTCGTATCGGATACTTACTGCTTGAAGGTTTGGTTACTTGAACAAGATCATCCTAACGGTTAGGGATCTTGGAGCATGGCAGGTTGGCGTTAGCATAGAGATGCTACCCAACAACAAGAGTCATATGTGATATGATTAGCAAAGAGTTGCTTACCGATCTACCATGTCTTCTAGCGGTGATGCTAAAGCTCACTAGTTGACTTATTAGTTGTGGGTCTTGAATCACTAAGTTTCAATTGAGGGATATTGATTTTAGTGGGAGTACATTCAATTAAATGTTAATATGTTTTTACTCTATCTTGGATACATTGTCATAGTATTTTGCATTATTTTCATTTGTAGATAAATGGCGCCTAGCAATCAACCATTTACTTTGCGTTCGGTTCTTGAGAAAGATAAATTGAATGGAACAAATTATGCGGATTGGATCCGCGAACCCGAGAATTGTTCTCGTGGCCGAGAAAAAGGAAGATGTTCTAGACAACCCCTTACCGTAAGAGCTGCCGATAATGCACTGCTGCTGAGAAAACGCTTTCAAGAAAGCATGTGATGCCGATCTTGAAGTGAGTTGCCTTATGCTTGCTAGTATGGAACCCGATCTGCGCAGATGCAGTTCGATAACAATCATGCGGCAAGCCGCGATATGATCGTGGGCGCTTGAGGATATGTTCCAAACTCAAGCTAGAACCGAAAGGTTCAATGTCTCAAAGGCTCTTGTTGAGAGCAAGCTAGCGTAAGGCGCAGCCAGGTTGGACCACACGTAATCAAGATGGTTGGTTACACTCGAGAGATGGAGAAGCCGGCCTTCCCAATTGGCCCGAGTTGGCTCTTGATTTCATTCTTGCATCTCTCGCCTTTAGCTATGGGAACTTCATCTCGAACTACCATATGCATGGGGCGGAGAAGGGCTTGACTGAATTGTGTGGCATGCTTAAGACAACAGAGGTGACATCAAGAAAGGTCAAGTAGTTAGCCATGTGATGGCGGTCCAAAACAAGCCTAATTTTAAGAAAAGGGGCAATCCTCATTGGAGGAAAAAGAAGGAAAAGGCTAAAGGTGAGACCTCTAAGCCAAAGCCATCCGAGCCCAAATTTGGACCAGCTCGCTGATTCGAAAGTGCTTTCAATGTCATAAAAAGGGTCTTTGAAAAGAAACCGCAAGGAGTACTTAGCATCCTTGAAGGATAGCGGTGGTAAAGGTACTCCCGCCGCTTGTACACTTGTTGTTTATATTACGGACATATTCCTCGCTGATTCTTATATTAATTCTTGGGTATTTGATACCGGATCGGTTGCTCATATTTGCAATACGATCGTGGAATGATAAGAAGTAGAAGCGTTGGAAAGGGTGAAGTTGATTTCAGCGTGGGCAATAATGCAAGAGTTGTCGGACGAGTGTCGGACGATGCAACTCCACCTCCGTCGATTTATTTTGGAATTGAATAATTGTTATTTTGTTCCTAGTTTAAGTCGAAACATTGTGTCACCTTCATGTTTGATGAAGGATGGTTATTCTTTTAAGAGTGAAACAATGGTTGTGTGATCTCTAAAGATGGCATGTTTGTGGCTTTTGCATCCATTGTGAATGGGTTATTTATTTTAAATCTTGATGATGCACCTGTTTGTAATATAATCTGCTAAAAGGCCTCGGCTTAATGAGTTAAGTCCTACCTATATGTGGCATTGTCGCTTTGGGTCATATAAGTGAAAAAATCGCATGAAGAGGCTCCATTCCCGATGGGCTTCTAACTTCGTTTGATTTTGAATCATACGAGACATGTGAGGCTTGCCTTCTAGGCAAAATGACCAAGGCCCCTTTCACAGTTTTCCCCGAGAGGGCAGAGACTTGTTGGAACTTGTACATACCGATGTATGCGGACCAATGAGTACGACGGCCTAGTGGCGGATTCCAATACTTCATTACTTTCACTAATGATTTTAGTAGATATGGCTATGTCTACTTAATGAAGCATAAGTCCGAGACTTTTGAAAAGTTCAAAGAGTTTCGAAAAGAAGTAGAGAATCAACGTGGCAAGAAAATCAAGGCCTTGCGATCCGATCGTGGAGGCAAATATTTGAGTCACGAATTTAGCAATCATCTAAAGAGTTGCGGAATTGTTCCACGACTTACGCCGCCTAGAACACCTCGAGAAGCGGTGTATGCGGCGGCGTGTCGAACTTTGTTGGACATGGTTCAGTCTATGATGAGCGCTTGGACCTACCTTTATCATTTTGGGGATACGCTCTATGTTGGGGAGGGCGACCCCGCCGCCCCGGCGACTCAAATGAAGGCCCTACCACGGGGGGCCAAGAAACAATCTCCGATTAACAAGTTATGAAATCTCGCGGGGCCGTGGCGGAGGACCCCCTCCGTGAGAACACCGGTCGGCGAGGCCTCATCGCTGCGGATAGGAGAGGCCTTCGTGGGCCTCTCCGCGAAGGACCGAGAACCCGACCTTTGATTAACAAGATATGAGATCATGCGGGATCGGCAAAGCGGAGAACCCTCCGCGAATATACGCGGCGGCGGGACTCCGTCCCCTCCGTCAAGGGTGGCCCCGAAGTCGGCGATCGAGGGAGGGCGAGGAGGCCCCCAAACAATGGGGAACGCCCGTGAAGGGATTCCTCAAGCAGCCCTCAAGCCGAGCGGCCGAGGATGGCGGCGGAGGGGGCCCCTCCGGGCTGTTCCCTCTTGGAGCAAGGGACTGGGCGGCTAGCGCGAGGAAGGAACCCCTCACGGCTTTCGAGGCGGGAGGAGGGTCTCGTGTGTATTTCCCGTCTCCGGTCCTGTGCGGTTAGTTACTAGCTTTGCCCTTTGTGAGGGGGCCCAAATGTAGCGCCTATTCTCCTACCCTACCGTGTACCAAATTGTAAATCAGCCCCTCGACCCCTTGTATTCCTATAAATACCGGATGCAGGCACTAGGAAAGGGATCGGTGGGCCGGCGGTTTAAGGGCCATTCACTCATTTTGTCACATCACGTCTTGCCCAGCGCGATCGTTCCACCCCTCCTCGCCGGAGGCATGGGTGCCCCTCCGATCCTCCCGACCCACGGCAACCCAAATAAGGTCGGCCGACCGGAGGCCTCCTCATTCCCCCGGCCCCGTTTCGGACTCATCCCAGGAGGCCCTGAGCGAAGGCTAAGGGGCGTGAGTGATCCCCTACTAGCTTTTGGCGCCAAGTCTCGTGGGGAACCACACAAAAAAGCCCGAAGCTATGCCAGTCACTGCCGAACAGATGTTTCACACAGCGGGCAACCCCACCTCCTGGGGAACTCCAGATCGAACTCCATCACAATGGCAAGCGGTCACCGTGACAACCGAAAGTAGCCCGCCGCTGTGGGCCGCAGAATGAGGACCATCTCGACCCCTCCGGTCGTCCTGATATTGGAGGTCACCAGGGAAGAAGGCCCTAACGCCCAGCAGGCAAGCAGCCCGAGGGGCTTCCAGGGGCGTGTGGTCCAGCAACCAAGGGCACAGACTTTGAATTCAGAGCAAACCCCGCAGATCCTTTCGAAGGGCTCCTGGGAGAGCTTACGGAGGATGAAGAGGACAAACCGAGCAAGGGGAGCAAGCTCTCAAGCCCTACAAGCCCGGTCGCGAAAAGAGAAGGCTGCGCAGCCCCGGACGGAGGCAGCGCCACCGGACGCCTTGGAACAAAGCCGAGGCCGCCAGATCGAAGTTAGCATGGATCAACCAAAGCAACTTGAGGCGGAGGTAGAAGTCACCGGGCGAGGGCGCACCGCAACCCCCGGACCATCCAGCCCCGCCGGCAAGCCCCGCCTCCGCCCAACCCCACCACCGTCGCAAATGTAACCAACCACCATCGCGGCACCCGGCATCCTCAACCTCCGCATAAGTCAAATTGCACCCTTCCATTCCCATCGAGAAGGCAGGGGCGCCACGCCACGACCTCCCTAAGAATCATCATTACGATCCCAAATCCCCCCCTCCTACCCTTCGATCGGGAGTGGCCACGGCGTATAGCCACCGCCCTTGCCAAGATACAAGGGCCTCGGAGCCCCGAGCGCCGTTCGTATGAGCTACGAAAGCCGCCATGGCAGCGGGGAGGAGATCACTCCCACAATGGCCAAATGCTCGCGGATGATCGCGGCTTAAGAGGAGTAATTTCGATCTTGAAATGCTTGCCATTTGCCCCGAACTCAATCGAGCTGGTCCGACCTTCGCGATGCCCTTGGCGCAAATTTCAAAGGAGTTGACTCCGAACTCATCAATAGCCTGAAATTTGAAGCGTGGTGCGAAGCCAACGAGCCCCTCTGGGGGTGGTGGCGGAGGTTTCTCAAACCAAGGCGGGACCCGAGGGTCTCCGACCCGGGCGTCATTATGGCGGTGGTCTCTTGCATCCTTCCAGGCCCGTGTCATTCAAAGATCGGCGGAGGCGTACGAAGACCTAAGCGGAGCTACACGAGATAATGGACAAATCTTTGCGGAACGATAATGACCACAAGCGAAGATAGAGGCTTTCCGACCTCCGCCAAATCGATTACCGGCCACAACGACCACCACGCCCGCGAACAACCACCCAAGACCGAGGCCGTGAGTCGGCACCATCACCAATAACCCCCCCCGAGCAAAAAACCCACCAACCACCCCCCGAGGCAAAACTACCCACCAAGAACCCCCGGACCAAACCCGGACACCAACAAGAGGCCTCCGCAAAAACAACCCTATTGCCATTCTTTGCGAGAGAGGGCAAAGGCCACTACACCAAACAATGCCGCCAAGGGGAAAGAGGCGATGGACAAGGAACTCGCCGCCAAAACCCTCGTGAGGCAAGTTAACCACACAAGGAAACCAGCAAACACCCACTCCCACCACTACACTTTCACCCCTTCGACTACGGAACCCCAAAGACACCCGGGCTTCCACTACCCGGCTTTTCCACTCTAGCACCTTGGCCCGGAACCCGGCCCACAGAACTACCGGCAAAGAGTACGCGGTTTCACACCCCAGAGCCTCCGCAACCAAACTATCACAACCAAGCCCTACCACCTCCACCCCCGCTGCCCGCACCACCTTTGACCCAAAGAACACCCGGTCAAGCAAGAAATCCGGACAATTGTCAAGAAGCCCAACTCATCTTACGGAGTCATCCTCGCTATCACGGGGGCTCCAACAAGGTCCACGGCAACAAGCGGCAGTGAAAGGAGCACCATCGGAGGGTCCATCATGTCGGTCGATGCGAGAGGCCCCTACGAACGGCCGCTGGTCACAAATCCCGATCACCTTCAACGCGGCGACATGAAGCTAAGAGATTACCCTCACATCGGCGCAATGGTCATTGACACCAACGCCGGGAGGCCGGACATTACTGAATCCTAGTAGACACGGGCAGCTCCACGCAGACATCTTGTTCGCTTCCACCTTCGACAAAATGGGCGCGGCAGAACATGTTACAACCAGCGAGCAACCCCTCTTCGGCGGGGGCGGCAAGTTGGGACCATCGGGGAAAAATCACCCTACGGTCTCCTTCGGGGAAAGAGCCCATTCACCGTCGAGAAAACATCACCTTCGGCGTGGTAGACTTGTACTACAGCTACGCGCCATTTTCGGCCGTGGAGTCACCAGCGCTCGACGCGGTCCTCCACCCGAAGTTATCTTTGCATGAAGATGCCCTCCGCCGGGCGGCATAATTGCCGTATTCGGGAGACCGAACCGCAAAGAAGAAGCGGAGGGGCGCCGCACGGGGCGGCGCAACGTCCACAACCTAGAACAAGAACCACAAGGGCAGAGAGATAGCTAGAAGGCGGCGCTGAGCAACCTCCCCCCCCCGCGAGCACTACGGCCGGAAGAGACGAAGAAAGTCGGGCTTTTCGGCTTTGACCGATAGAGAAGTAACCATATCCGCACTCCCGGACCAAACCTCCGGGCGGAGCTCTTGCGGTGCCGCCGAGAGAACTCCGATGTGTTTGCCCTCGTCCGCGAGAAGATTTCTGGTGTTAGCCGTGACCTCATCGAGCACCACCTCAACATAAGACCGGACGCCACTCCCGTAAGCGAAGCTTCGCAAAATGTCGGCGAGAGGAGAGTAGCAAGCTTGGCGCAGGTGAACCGCCTTCTAGACGGAGGTCATCCGCGGTCAAGTACCCCACTTGGTTATCCAACGTTGTCATGGTGAAAAAGCAAGCCTTAGCAAAGACAAAGCGGAGCCCACGGATGGAGGATGTGTGGATTTCACCGGCTTGAACAAAGCATGCCCGGCGGCGATTTTCCCCTTTAATCGGCTCTCTCTAGTCGAAAGTGGTAGGTTGTGAGAGGTTGTCCCTCCCGGACTTTTTGAGATACCACCAAATTTGGATGAACCGAGGCGGATGAAGAGAAGACAAGTTTCATAACCCCCTTCAGAACTATCGCCCGGAGAATGGCCGAAGGCCTCAAGCAACGGCCGGCTTCGTCACGAATGACGCGGAAGTGTTCGAAGGCGATAGCGCCATCTCGGCCCCACGTCGGCGACTTGGTAGTCCAAAGTAAGTTAAAGGAAGACCACATCACGGACCTCCAAAGGACCTTTTCGTCAAGCTACTTGAAGCGGGCTCAAACTCAACCCCGCCAAGTGTGTATTTGGAGTAAGCAAGGGGCAAGCTACTAGGCTGCCTCGTATCATAAAAGGAATAGAGGCCAACCCTTCGAAGATCGCAGCAATCACCGCGATGGAACCTCCGAGGAAAAGAAAATCGGTCCAGAGACTAGCGGGACGCCTCGGCTCTTAAAGAGGTTCATCTCCGGGTCGTAGGCGAGGGTTACCGTTCTTCCAAACTTTAAAAGAAATGGACCCATTCGGTGGGGGCCTCCGCAACAAGAAGCCTTCGAAGACCTCAAGCGTACCTCGAAACCTTACCACCCTCGCCACTCGAACCCCGGCGAAGGGCTCCTTCTCTACGCATTTGCATCACCCCATACCCGTCCGGTGCTCGTCAAAGAAGCGAGCGAAGGGCACCGATCCAGGCAAATCCCCGTCTACTATGTCTCCAAACCCTCGAAGGGCCCAAGCTAAATTACGAGAGATGGAAAAGGTAGCCTACGCTTGTGATCATGGCGGCGAGAAAGCTTAAGCACTACTTCCGGGCACATGAGGTCACCATACCTTGAGCTTTCCCTCGACAACATATTCGAAACCTCCCGAAGTCGGTCGAGAATAGCGAAGTGGGCGATAGAGATCGGAGACCACGCAATCAGTTCGTCGGCCGAGCGGCCATCAAGTCGGGCCCTAAGCGGATTTCCTAGCGCATCCGGACACGACACATACAACTGGGCGACAAACTTGGACCCGATTTGGACCGCACACACCGATGGAGCACGGGGGGCACGCGGAGCGCATCGCGGCCATCATCACTTCACCCTCGGAGTCAAGGCGAGATATCTTTGCCGAGGCTAGAGTTGAGTGCACAAACAACACGGCGGGAATCTGAGGCGGTGCTCACGGCACTAAACAAGCTCCGGGCCATGTCGGCGCGAAGGGCCATCATCAAAACCGACTTGGAGGTGGTCTCGAAACAAGCCGAGAAGGACAACAAAGCCAAGCACCCGTGAGTGCAAAAATACCGGCAAGGCTAAGGAAAACGGAGGCCTTCTTTCGGCGTCACAACCAAGACCATATCCGGAAGGGACAACGGCGAAGCTGCACGAGCTTCAAGGCGAAGGCCCCGTCGGCGAGCCACTCCCCGGGGCGTGTTCTTTGAAATCGCGTAGCCCAGCGATTCAAGAAGGCGACCCACCCCGAAATTCGGTCGGCGCCATTCCGCGGCCGAAGATTGGAGAGCCCCAATCATTGCATTCATCGAGAGGCCTCTTCGAGCCCCAATCCAAGGAAGAACAAAAAAAGGGTTGAGCGGAAGGTCCGAGGCTACCGTCTAGTCGACAACAAGCCGTACAAGGCATCCGTGAACCGCTCCATGGCTAAAATGCATATCTACAGGGCGAAGGCTGCGCCATCCTAGCGGAGGTCCACGAAGGCATTCGCGGCTCGCTGCGACGGGCGCTAGTGGGAAGGTGTTCGAGGGCAAAGTTCTGCACGGCCCACCGCACTCAACGACGCCACGGAACTAGTCAAGCAGCTGCGAGGATGCCCGGTGGCGACCCACCACTCAACGGGCCGGGGCTCACGGGCAACCCTCATCTACCCCCGCTGGCCCCTTCGGCGATGGGTGATGAACCTTATCGGTCCAATCTTGCCGGCTCGGGAAACCTACGCTGCAGTGGTGGCGGTCGAATACTTCACCAAATGGATCGAAGCCGCCCTCTCGCAAGCATAACCTCACTCGGTACAAAGTTCTTCGCGACGGTCGATGCGCGGCCGGGCCGCGGAGCATAACGATGCGACAACGGCACCCGGTTAAGCGGCGAGGCTTCAGTAGTTACGCCGCAAATAGGCACCAGATACACTTTGCCTGGTAAGGCACTGAAATCCTAACGGGCTCGTCGAGAAAGAGAGCCAACGGCATAATCTTCTGGGGTATCGTGCGAAGGTCCACGCGAAACCAAGAGGAAAGTGGGCGGAGGAGCTCATTCCCGGTGGTGTGGTCACATAACACCTCCAAAAGCCGCACGACCAAATTCACGCCCTTCAAGCTCCTGTTCGGGAGAAGAAGCCGCCCTCCCGGAAGAACTAAAGCACGCTGGCGTCGCTAAGGGTCACGTGAAGCCCCCCCGAAGAAGAGGCGATCCACGAGGACCTCCTCGAAGAAACAAGAAACATGGCCGCCCTCAACCTCCACGCATACCGGGGAGGAGACCACAAGATGGAGGAACAAGAAGCTTAGCCTCCACGCGATCTCCATCGGAGACTTCTGGCCCCGATCGAAGCGTAACGCGAAGATGGCCGGGCAAGTTCATGGCCAAGTGGACGGGCCCATACCTCGCTACGAAGTCCACAAGTCCGGCTCCTTCCACCCGGCAAGATCTCGAAGGCCATGATCTCCCCCACACACATGGAACGTCGGCGACCTCCCCAGTACTACCCTAGCGATTTGTAATGTACCGGGCACTCGCGGGGTTGTAGGGGCTCCGCTCATTTTACCATTTCATTTTCTCTTCCCAAACTTGAGACCATGACGCACAACAGGGCTGCACACTTTTTTTCCTTGCGAAGGGCGCAAGAGTTTTTAACGACGGTACCGATATCTAATATATATGCGGCGAGGTTAGTTACCACATCGGAGAAAGTTACAGCATAAGTATAGCACTAAAAGAAATTTGTTTGGCGCCACCCGACCCTCATCGGTAGCCGAAGGTGCTTGGATTGCTTGCGCTGGGGAGGCGGCGCAAGGCTGCACTCGGCTCCAGTCAAACCCGGCAAAAACACTCCCTTACTCTAAATTATGTCAAGTCGGGCGCCACTGGCACCTCCGCCGGGGCTTCATAATGGGCCCGCGCTCTCAGTGGGACCCGCGGGCGCTGGCGTCGGGCGCCACTGGCACCTCCGCCCGGGGAGGCTCGCAATGAAAACGCCCAGCGCTCTCAGTATGAGACCCGCGGAGCGCCACAAAATCGGGCCTTTGGCACCTCGCGGGGGCTCGCAATGAAGACGCGCTCTCTTCAGTATGAGACCCCGCGAAGCATACAAAGTCGGGGAGCCACAGCACCTCCTCGAGGGGGCTCGCGAATGAAGATCGCCAGCTCTCGTATGAGACCGCGGAGGCGCCTGGCCGGAAGCCGGGCACCTCCGCCGGGGGCTCGCGCGGTACTTCCGCCACCCCTCGGGAGGCCCGGGGGCACGACGAGCAAGCTCCCGAGGTAAAGGGGAGCCTTCGCCAGGGCTCAACAACAAGAATACCACCACCTACCAACGATAGGACCTCCGGCCGCACAACAAAAATACCACCACCTACCAACGACAAGACCTCGCCGTGCGGCCTTAACACCACCACCGCCAAGGACAAGACCTTCGGTCGCATGCGACCTTAACACCACCACCTACCAAGGACGGGGGCCTCTGCATACAGCCCCAACTCCACCACCCACCAAGGACAAGGCCTCCGCCGCACAGCCTCAACTCCACCACCCACCAAGGACAAGACCTCCGCCGCACAAACTATAATCACACCAAGCACTTATGACATCCACCCAACGCCGGAGCACCACCGCGGGAGCACCTCCCGCCCCAAGGAGCACTATAAAAACCAACCCCCCCCACAAGTCCCATGTCGGGAAGAGAGCGGCCATCACCACATACGCCACCATGCTACCACCCATAGCCAAACCCCCGATCCTATAGAGCGGATGCGGGATACCTCCGAAACCCCGGCCTCCCAACCCGGCGAAGGCACCACAATGGAAAATGTAAACGGACCCCGAGGCCCCGGAGAGGCGGACCGAAGTGCAATGAAGAGCAACTTGGCCTTCTACAGGTGCCCCCGAGGCAACGAAACATCCAAACCTCCGCCAAACCAACAAAGACCAAATGCGGACAAACTAGAGCATTTGGGTCCTCCAGAACCCCTCACGCCATTTGCCGGGGAGCACCTCGCGCGGGACCCGGCCAACTCGGGGGATAGCACAATGGAGAATGTAACATTCTCCCGTGGGCAACTCCACCAAAGGAATCAAAGTTCGAAGAGGGGTAGGGCGCGAACACGAGCCGCAATGCGGCGGCGCAACCGCGATACCCGCAAGAGGCCACCTCTCGCAAGAGTCCCTACGTGCCGAGGGGGGACCGTCCCCGCACCCAAGTCTCGGACGATGAGTCGTGGCGCCTCAAGGAAATACAAGGGCGCACCTTGGGCGCAACTTCAAGCTCCAACGAGGGAACCCCTGGTGGGTAAAAAAGGACCCTCAGCGTCCCAAAAAGAACTTTGTAACGAAACCCCGCAATAAAAAAAGCAACGAGTACTATTTAGGGTCAAGAAGCAAACCTTCGCAACACGCGACTCGCACTAAGGAAAAACGGGGGACGCCGCTGTCAATCGCGGCTACCTTTGTAACAGCTCTGCGTGAAGTCTCGCACTAGGAAAAACAGGGGGACGCCGTATTGTCAATCAGTGTTACTCAAGAACTTTCTGGAAGTTCGCACTAAGGAAAGCAGGGGGGACGCCGCATTTGTCAATCGCGGCTACTCGCAAGCTCTGTGCGAGTCTAGCACTAAGGAAAAGGGGGGATGCCATTGTCAATCGGGCGGCTACCTTTCGCCTTCTGTAGCGAAGTCTCGCACAAGGAAAAGCGGGGACGCCCGTCCATCGCGGCTACCTTTCGCAACACGCGCGAAGTCTCTAATTGGGGCGAAAGGGGGACGCCGTCAATCGCGGCTACGCCGCAGAACACGCGCGAGTCTGGCACTAAGGAAAAGGGGACGCCATTGTCAATCGCGCTACCTTCGCAACACGCGCGAGTCTCGCACTAAGGAAAACAGGGGGCCGCCGCTATGTCTACTTAATGAAGCATAAGTACGAGACTTTTTGAAAGTTCAAAGAGTTTGAATGAAGTAGAGAATCAATGTGGCAAGAAAATCAAGGCCTTGCGATCTCGATCGGTGGAGGCAAATATTTGAGTCACGAATTTAGCAATCATCTCAAGAGTTGCGGAATTGTTCCATAGCTTACGCCGCCTGGAACACCTCGGAGAAACGGTGTGTCGAGCGGCGTAATCGAACTTTGTTGGACATGGTTCTGGGTCTATGATGAGCCGATCGGACCTACCTTTATCATTTTGGGGATACGCTCTAGAAATAGCCGCTTTCACATTAAATAGGGTGCCATCTAAGTCCGTAGTTAAGACACCATATGAGATGTGGACCGGTAAGAGTCCCGCTTTGTCTTTTCTAAAGATTTGGGGTTGTGAAGTTTATGTCAAACGACTTCAATCGATAAACTAACACCCAAGTCGGACAAGTGCTTTTTAGGTCGGGATACCCAAAGGAAACTTTAGGGTATTACTTTTACAACCGATCGAGGGCAAAGTGTTTGTTGCTCTAAAACGGTGTTTTCTTAGAGAAAGAGTTTCTCAAAAAGAGACAAGAGTGGACAAAAGGTGTATCTTGAAGAAGTTCAAGATGAGACAATAGGTCAAGACTCTACAGTGATGCTAGTGTAGCGTAACAAGTTGAGATACCTGTGGCAAAGGTAACACCGCCACTACCACGAAGATCGGCTAGACTCCGTGAGTTGCATGGGGATGTGTTATTGTTAGGCGATGACGAACCTATGACATATCGCGGAAGCAATGATGGACCCAGATTAGAAATGGCAAAGTGCCATGAGATCCGAGATAGATTCCATGGGAGATAATCAAGTTTGGAACTTGGTTGACCCGCCCGATCGCGGTTAGACCCATTGAGTGCAAATGGATCTATAAAAGAAAAGGGATATGGACGGAAATGTTCACATCTATAAAGCTCGACTTGTTGCAAAGGGTTTTCGGCAAGTTCAAGGAGTTGACTACGACGAGACATTCTCGCCCGTAGCGATGCTTAAATCTATCCGGATCATTCTAGCAATTGCCGCTCATTTCGATTATGAGATATGGCGTATGGATGTTAAAAGCCTTTCTAAATGGAAATTTGGAAGAGGACGTGTATATGATACGGCCCGAAGGTTTTGTTGATCCTAAGAATCTTTGGAAAAAATATGCAAGCTTAAGAAATCCATTTATGGGTTAAAGCAAGCATCTCGAGTTGGAATATTTGTTTTGATGAAGCTATAAAAGAGTTGGGCTTTCATCGTAATGAAGAAGAACCTTGTGTATACAAGAAGGAAAGTGGGAGCGCCAATTTGTTGTGTTTCTAATCTTGTATGTGGATGACATACTATTGATTGGAAATGATATTCCAATGTTGCAATCCGTGAAGACTTCTTTGAATAATTTATTTTCTATGAAGGATTTGGGAGAAGCAAAGATACATTTTGGGCATAAAGATCTATAGAGATAGATCGAAGAGGCTAATAGGATTAAGCCAAGATATGTACATTGACAAGGTGTTGAAACGGTTCAACATGGAAAATTCCAAGAAAGGGTTCTTGCCTATGTCACATGGTATGCGTTTAGCAAGAAGCGGCGCCCTTCGATCGGGCGATGAGCGAGAGCGCATGAGTAAGGTTCCATATGCTTCAAATAGCTTGGTTCCATCATGTATGCCATGATATGTACACGCCGGCATGTCTCATATGCTCTAAGTGTTTGAAAGCGTGTACCAAGTCGATCCGTGAGAGTCATCGACACTTGTTAAAAACATTCTTAAGTACTTGAGAAGGACTAAAGATGTGTTCCTAGTCTATGGAGGTGAGGAGGAGCTCGTTGTAAATTGTTACACCGACGCTAGCTTCCAAATTGACTGAGATGATTCACAATCTCAATCGATATTTGTTCACAATAAATGGTGGTCTTTGTCGGTTTGAAAAGTTCCAAGCAGAAACGGTGACCGATTCTACAACAGGTCGAGTACATAGCAGCCTTAAGCCGCAAAGGAAGGTGTTTGGATGAGGAAGTTCCTCATTGAGCTTGGTGTGTTTCCGAATGCAAGCGCCCATTAAACCTTCATTATTGTGACAATAGTGGCGCAAATTGCACGTGCTAAGGAGCCGAGGGATCACCATAAGAACAAACATGTATCTGCGGAAATTTCACCTCATCCGAGAGTTCATCAAACGGGGTGAGATCAAGATATGCAAGATACATACGGATTTGAATGTTGCGCATCCTTTGACAAAGGCTCTTCCACGGCCTAAGCATGAGGCGCACATGAGAGATATGGGTATTAGATATCTTCAAGATTAACTCTAGTGCAAGTGGGAGATTGTTGGAAATATGCCCTAGAGATAATCATAGAGATGATTGTATCACCTTGTATCCATGATATATTATGTGTTCATGAATATCCATTAAAGACAACTTGTATCGATTGGCAATTATGTGAATTGTTTGTGAGACTCTTTACTTGTATGGTTATTCCAGAATTGTCCCTCGGTCGGAGTTAATGTGAGGACACACATGAATATTAGATCAGCACACATATTAGTTGATGACTATGTTTCACAAGTCATAGACATGGAGATGTCAAACTAATAGTGTGGGCACATGTATGACATGGGGTTTGGATAGACCCGACATGAGATGTTATTATTTTCTCTTTACACATCATGTACGTTATGTCCTTAGACCCGAGATTGTCGTATGTACTCAAGATGTGAAACGACCTACTTAGGGACTATCAAACGTTATCCGCAATTGGGTAGCTATAAAGGTGGTCTTCGGGTTTGTCGGGAAGCATGCCGTGAGGCATAGTCAATCAAGATGGAATTGCCCCTCTCCATGAGAGAGAGATATCACCGACCACTCGATTGATTGGATCAAGAAATGCATGGCCGTGCTTGGGTTAAGTGTTAACCCACGAGGTGAACCAAATATCGCGGTGGCAAGAGAATAACATGTATGTGAGTATGTGGTGGTTCGCCTAATATGATCATTGCGCACACATGGGAGTTGACACGCCTTGCTAGAGGCCGCTATCACTATTGGTCGAGTAGGAGTACTCGGGCCATGTCTATGTGTGCGTGAGCCCATAGGGTCGCACGCTTAAGGAGAAGGAGGCCTAATTCGGATTTGATCCAATTAGACGAGGCTTAGGGTTACTAATGGGCCTCCAAAATGGGAGCCTATTAGGGACGCCTATATATATATGAGAGGTGGGCGGGGCTAGGTTAATCCACGCCACTTTGGCTGAACCGCCGCCCACACCCCGCCTCTTTGCTCCCGCAAGGACCTAGCGGTCCGGGAGGCGACGCTCTCCCCCGCGTGTGGGATACCCGGAGGTGCTGCATCTAGAGCACAAGGACGATCCGCACGTGGAGTGACGGATGTGAGCAACCGCACGCACCACCGCTGCTACGCACATCTTCATCGAGGGTCGACACTTCCGCTGCACCCGCGGCGTCTAGTGGTAATCTCGTGATCTATAACTAGGAGTAGATCCTTGGTTTATATGGTAGGGAAAAATTTTGTTTTCTCGCTAGCGTAGCGATCCCATATTCCTTCATGTACATCACACTCGAAAAGCTTTCTTATGGTCTCCTTTGATGGAGAGAACCCCAAATGGTGCCAAAGATCTTTAGCGTAAGATACGGGTAGTGTGGAATAGCCATGAATTTTGCGATAGCAGGTCTTCCCATGATGGCGTGATATGGTGACTCAAGATCTGCCACTTCAAACTTGATGTACTATGTCCGGTAGTTGGATGGAGATCCAAATGTGACTGGCAAGGTGACTTGTCCGATTGGTATGGTCGCCGTCCGTGTACTATCCCATAGAAGGGAGTGCTGGAAGGAGCGATCAATCCGGAGAGGTCTAGTCCGATCTTGTCCAGTGTTTCTAAGAATATGATGTTTAGCCCTGCTCCTCCGTCGATCAATACCTTGGTAACAGTGACTCCAGCTATCGTGGGTTCTAGTACTAAGGGATACTGGCGGCGTTGCCTACACTTGTCCATTGATCCTCCCCCGGTGAATTGAATCGGTATTGGGGACCAATTGAGGTAGCGCTGTGTTGCGTGCTCACGCCATGATCGGCCGGAGTACTAGCTTATCTTGTCTCTTGCTCTTTGATCCGGTACTCGAGAGAATATGACGTTCAAAGATCTCGTTGCTTTTTCGAAATCTCCGTCTTTGGCTCTTCACGGCCTCTTCTCTCTTTTTCTTGATTATTCCCCTTTTGAGTAGAGTTGTTTCCTCCCTTGTACTTCTCCCGGAATGTGGAATAGCTTCCCGAGCTATGCCGAGCTCCGTGGTGGTAGATGTAGGGTAGGTCTTCTAGCTTGATATTGCTTCATTTTTCGCCGTTGTTGTTGTTGTTGTTGAACCTTTGTTTGTAGGGCTTCTTTTTACTTCTCCGCCATTACGGCGGTGTTGTTCGGGTCCTCGCTTCTTTTCCTCGAAAGCGATCCGGGGTTCTTTCTTCAGCTCCGATCATCTTCTCAATGGTAAGCTTGAACTGTTCGTTTGTCCTCAGGTTGTCTTTGTAGAAGTCCGAGAACTGCCATCTTGAGAAAATTCCATTGCCGAAGGCGTCTATCACTTCCCTTTCGGTGATATCATGCACTTGGGATCTCATCTCCCTAAATCTTCGGTAGTAATCTCTCAAGGATTCTCACGGTTTTGCTTGAGGCTTTTCAGCTTTCGGCACCGAGTAATAGGATGGGTGATGATTCTGCGGGAAGTTGCCGAACGTTTTCTCGCAAGTCTTCCCAAGATCGGATTGAGCCCTCTTCAATCTTGTCGAACCATTGGAGCGGTAGAGTGTCTAGGGCCATGGGAAAGAAGACAGCTTTTGCGTCATCATCTCCTCCAGCCAGCTCAATGGATTGCGAGTAGACTCTGAGCCACTGTCTGGGCTCTGTTTTCCCATCATATTTTGAGTGGTTTGAAGGTTTGAACTTTGGGGGTAGCTTGACCTCTTGCAGTCTCTCCGCGAAGCAAGGAAATCTGTCATAGCTTTCCGCCGTTCTTTCTTCAAGTCTTCCTGAGGTTCTTCCTCCTTTTGAATGAGTTCAGCAGGTCGATATGTCGACGCTGCGACTTCTTCTCGTCGGCTTGGTCTTGAGCGGGGCTTTCCCTCGGGGGTCTCTGGTACCGTCTGCCATCCCTCCGGGGTGGCCTGGAGTTCTTGGAATCCTCTGGCCTGCCCAGCCTCTCGAAGACGTTGGACCGACTTCTAGGTGCATGAGAGCTGTTTGCCCTTGACTGTGACATTCTAGGATCTCTTTCACGGGTAGCCTTTTGCAAGGCCTCCTTGATGAGCCTCTCCTTGTCATTTAGATCTGTAGCAGTCTTTAGGCGGTCAATCAACCCTTGTAGCCTTTCCCGAGTTACTCGTTGGTCGTCCTCAGCTTCTCTTTCGAACTTTAGTCTCTCATACTCATGTAGATCGGCTTGGTATTTGTTCATGGCTTGCATGCGTGCATTTGCTCTGAATCGGCGTCCTCCCTTCAGCTTGTTTCTCTTCAGCCTTTCTAGACGTCGATGTTCTCCTTTGTCTTCAAGGGTTCTTTCGTCCGCCGAGATGTTGGATAGGCCTTCGTCAGTGGACCTGACGTCAGGGGCATCTGGACGGTTAAGCGGGGCACGAGCTGTAGCCACCATAAAGATTTCTTTAGCAGATGTAGCCTTGGGCCACCACTCCTTTCGTCTAGGGTAGATCTTGCGATGTTGGTCTTCCCTAGTCATCTCCGTTGCCTAACGGTCGGCCTTGATGAGGGTTCTTGGCCAGTGGACGATGCACTCCTCCGGGGTTCTTGTTAAGATAAGCCCTCTTTGTGCGCCCTCCAAAGGAATTTCCAGCCTTCGCTTCAGAGTTGTCTTGGCGCTCCTGGAATACGTGAATGCTGAGTTGTGTAGTCCAGTTGGGAACTGAGAAGGTAGTCTGGACTGGTGTCTAGAATTGTTTTCGAATTCGTCCTCTTTCTCCGAGTCGAGGTAGCCTTGGTCGAAAAAAGTTTCCGAGTTGGAGTAGCTTCCCTTGTCTGAGTCGTAGTAGGAGTCGTGGCTTCGAGTTGCTCTTGGAATTCATGCTTGAGCCCTGGTTGTCCACCTTTCCCCGAAGTCGGTTTCGGGTTCGGGCTCTTCTACGTGGGTCTCAGAGCAAGCTTCGAACTTGTTCTCCGCCTTCGAGGCGGTTTGGTAAGCGCCGATCTGCCGGAGCTTCTCGACGAAGTTCTCGCTTTCTTCGGTTTTGGATTCCTCGATGATGCGACTTTGAGTCTTGCCGCCGTCGCCGATCTCGCAAGCCCATGTTCCGAAGATGATTGTCCTCCTCGCCGGGCGAGCTCATGATGTCGTGGTCAGCCGGACTCGTGCTGAATTCGACGAGAGCCCCTACCGCGCCCGGTGTCGATGTTTTACGACCGAGGAGCCACGCCACAGGGGTGAACTGGGCGGCTTTGTTCGGGCCTCGATGAACTGGAGCCCGGGCGGTTTGTTGTCTGTGACATTGAGAGCGGGGTTTTTATACTGGTTCGGGCCCTCGATCAAGGATCGAGTAAAGACCTTTACGTCCAAATCGGTGTGAGCCTGTTTTTTGATTGATGGGGTCAACCGAGAACGGGCCGTGAATCTTACGTAGCTTGATCGTAGTCAAGCTTGTGTCGCGTAATCGCGCCTGCGTTCGTGCTCCCCTCTATGAGGTGTTCCTTGGCCGCCTTTTATAGTCTAAGGAGCCAAGGAACTCACCACGGTCCTAGTCAGATACAGAGAGGGTTGTCCGTAGAGGGACCGAACACCCGAACTCTAAACAAGGTAACCTGACTAGCGTTCTATCCTAGTTACAAATGAAGTCACCGTAGCCATGCTTCCATTACCTTCTGGGAGTTGTTTGTGGCCGCGAGGCTGGGATAGAACCCTGCGAACAACTCGGTAGAGTTCTTTGGTGATCCTGTATCCACAACATCACTTTTGCCATTGAGAAAGAACACCCAAGTGAATCTTGTATAATCATCCACAATCACAAATCCATACTTGTTGCCACCAATGCTTGTATATGTGGTTGGTCCAAACAAGTCAATATGTATCAAGTCAAATGGCTTGCAAGTACTCATGAAGCTCTTCTTTGGATGTGTGTTGCCTACTTGCTTCCCGGCTTGACATGCACTACATAACTTGTCCTTCTCAAAATGGACATCCTTCAAGCCTCTCACAAGATCATGCTTCACTAGTTTGTTGAGTTGCTTCATGCCAACATGACCAAGCCTTCTATGCCATAACCAACCCATGCTAGATTGAGAGATCAAGCATGTACTCATTTGTGTCTCACTAGCATCAAAGTCCACAAGATAGAGATTCTCAAATCTAAATCCCTAGAAAACGAAGCTTGAATCTTTTGCATTGATCACTTCAACACCATCTTCACCAAATATGCACTTGTAACCAAGATCATAAATTTGTGCCACCGAAAGCAAGTTGTACTTCAAGATATCAACTAGTGCCACATTTGAGATGCTCATGTCATTGGTTATTGCTATCTTCCCAAGCCCTTGTATCTTGCCACTTTTGCTATCACCAAATGTAATACACTATGTAAAAAAGGCTAATAACCGCCGGTGCACCAGAGGCGTCGGCTTATAACGCGTGCGTATGTACCGTCATACTCTTGCGCTTGGTTTGGGCGGGCGTCGATGTAGGTGCTCGGCGGTCCCACCGACCAAAAAAACGTGTCGAAATAAGGGTAATTATAGACGCCGCATCTACCCGGACGGCGTCACGCATTTTCCGTTCGAGCCGCGTTTTGATTCCGGATACGAGACCGCGCGGTTTGCTAACAAGGCGCCTTTTTCAAACCAAGTGTCCGCAAGATTCACCAAATCTTAGACAGCGTTTGGCACCTGAGGCAGCATTCTTGGAGCGGTCGATGCGTGGATCACGAACACTAATCTCGTGACGCGTGTTTGTATACGAGACACTCTTTTTGGTGCCACCCGTGCATGCGATTCGCGAGTAAACACGAACGCAGCGTCTCTTCCGCGAGGCGCTTGGAATGTCGCGAAGGGTCTATAACGGTCCACGTGTATTAAAGTCGCGCGTTTAGATTTAGACAGCGTTTACCGAAAGGTGTCCCCCGCTATCCGCACCGTTACGCCGGCTTAAGTGAGCAGCGTTTAGTCAACAATCGTCTATCCGCTTGAAACTATTGCGGACATTGACCGTTAAAGGCGACGCGTGGTGGGTGCATGTGTTCGTAACTCGCACGGGCGTCTACGGTCCGTAGCGTTTTGTTAGAGACGATTTGTATCACCGTTAATGCGTGATACACGGCTTGTTTTTTACGCCCGGCGTGATAATGTGAGCGTGCGGGTCGACGGTGTCCGTAGCGTTGAAATAATACGCGACGCGTGTCAATATACGACGCTTGGCGTGTACGAGCGCTGTAACTATCCGCGTCCATTACGATCGCGACATTTGTCGAGAGCGGTTTATAGCAACAGGTGTATGTACATATACGGATTATTACGAGATGATTGGATCCGTATGCGTCGATCCCGACGTTTGTATGAGTGCGAGCGATTGGTAGTGGTATGTGTCGGTAACTAGAGTATCTCACCTACGACATTGGATAAAGACAAAAAGTTCTATATAATACATTACCCAAAGCCGAATGTTCTTTTACAAAGACACCGCATTACTTACGATTTATGGTACATTAGCATTCGTGAAGGAAGTCATAACCATGCTTGATCCGAACCCGATTAGCAATCTCAAAGGACGGGGAAGGCATCTATCCGGGCGTAGTTAATCGATTCGCCGACAACCGAAAGTCCCCCATCGGTGGTGATCGATGAAGTCGCCCTTCTTCTCTTCTTCTTCTTCTTCTTCCCGAGGAATCAGTAGAACCGTCGACGCTAGAGTATCCGAGAGGGAAGACACTGCTCCGCCGATTCTTGTACTCGTTAACATCAAGAGCGTGCACAATATGTTGTAAGTCGCGTGGATTGGAGACGCAGACCCGCGATCAACTTCAAATGCGTTCACGCCCTGCCTATGGCCGCCCAGGTGAACACATGGCCCTCATCTTGAAGAAAGTGGTTCAAAACACAGGGTAACTTAGGTACCCGACCGGTGCACTTGATATACAAAGCATCGATGGCCAACACACGGTGAATAACGGCGTGATCCTCGAACTCCCTTTTGCCAAACTCGTTGGGAGGAAGAATCCTCCACTCCGAAGTCGAGGCCAACGAGCATACCCGCTTTGTTTTGGACTTTGGACACTAAGTTACCTCGGATTTCGTTGATGAAGTCCTTCATGACTATGGCATCGCGACGTGGTCTGCCGTGTCGATATGCGGGTATCCGCCGCCCGGTGGCGACCACATCTCGGCGGCAAGTGCCGCGATCTCTCGGGCATGGTCGCCGATTCTTTGTGAGATGACTCCATTTCTCTATGTTTTTTTGCCGAGGGAAGAAACAAAGGCGCTTCTTAAGTAGATGGGGTCTCCAACGGCGATTTGCCGATCGCGCGAATGGTTGCGTCGGTTGAGTTCGTCCGTTGGAACTTGTGAACAATCCATTAATCGTTGTGGGACGTTTAAATGACGGATTGATGCAATGGTGCATCCGTTTTTCGAGTTGAGACGTGGTTTTGGTGTGGATGTGTCGTGGGTACGAGTTGGCCACGCGCCCGGGAGGCGGTGTCGCCTAGAAGTAAGCCCCTCCTCTCGCGGCCTCCACCGGTGGAGTTTGGCTCTCGTGCCCGACGGCGATTGGAAAGCGGCCGGTCAGAAGCGAAACAGATCTCTAAAGGTCTGCGAGGAAGATAAATAGGAGTTTTTTTTTTTTTGAAAGCAAGAACAGGAGTTTTCTACTTCTCTGTAATTTTTCTTTCCTTTTCTTGTGGATCCCTGTTTGTAAATGGGCCGGTGTAATGCGTTGAGATAAATACATTTTCCTTCTCAAAAAAAATCGCGTTGTGCAACCGGTTTTTATTAGCCGGCTATGCGGGCATATGTATGTGTGGTTAACAAGTTTATGCGTACAAGCTTCTAGTCATCATATATTTTCTCAAACCGAACAACCGGTCATCGAGTTTGCATCATCACATTGTTTTAATACTACCCTAGCTAGTACATGATCACCAAAAGTAAGTCAAAGCTTCTAGTCATCATATATTTTCTCAAACCGAACAACCGGTCATCGAGTTTGCATCATCACATTGTTTTAATACTACCCTAGCTAGTAGTACATGATCACCAAAAGTAAGTCAAGACAAAGATAACATCAATCACATTATTTAGTGTGTTGTCGGCATCGTAGGCATGCCACCCCGCTTCGGTACTCAACACCGGCCTCAACGGCTGGCAAGCGAGCCTATGCATCATGAGCCTCTCGTCTTCGCTCTCGGCCTTCCTCTTGATGAGATCCTCAACAGCCCAAACAACTTCAAAGAGCTTACGCATGAACATATATATGAGGGATCCAGATGAGATCGTTCCGACAAAAACAAGTCACAATCTGCCAAATCACAGGCATCGCTCATATATTTGGTCATTGAGAAACCGGCCGTAGTGAAATAAAGCATGCATGCATGCAAAGTGAACTATGCCAAAACCGATGGCCGAGAACTACCATTATATTCACGGATCTATGCCAAAACAAGTGGCCAAAATTGGTTTTCTCAATTTAAACAAAGCATGCATGTAAGTGAACTATGCCAAAACGGCAAAAGCTGGCCGGCCGAACTACCATTCTCGAAGTATGCCAAAAAGCAGTTGACCTTGGCCAAGCCAAAATGGGTTTTCTCAATTACGCCGCCATCAAACCGAAACTAGTAGTATAACCGGCTACTTGGTATACTAATTAAGGCCCCTGTTTGGATCCAAGAGGATTCTAAAATCCTTGAGAAAAAAAAACGTGTACCTTCCAAACATACCCTAGATTCTAGAATCGATGGTCAGGATTGTAAAATCTAGAATCATGTGGCATTAGTACCGCGCCAACGACGATCTTGCTTCCATCTCCTTTGCCGCCGCCTCCGGCTTCCCGGCTCCTTGCCTCGACGCCGCCGCCGAGGACTTCTCTCGCCCTCGCCCTCGCCTCCCGCCCCTCCTTCCTGGCTCCTTGCCTCGCCGGCGGCAGGGGACTTCTCTCGCCCTCGCCCTCGCCTCCGCCCGGCCGGAGGGCACCTAAACGGCCTCTTCCGGCGCGAGGAAGCAGGACTCAACGACGCCGCTTCCCAGGGCAAGGAAGGAGGCGGGCCGGCGGCGTCGTTGAAGGCAGGAATCTGGGCATGTCCTCTTTCCTCCATCGCTTAAGCTCCCAACAATACTCATTCGCGTCACCGTCGCTAGGGTTTCCAAGTTACTAGTGAGCGAGGCGATTCGGTCTGCCTCCCCAACGAGGGCGGCCCCGGGATGCCTTGCTTCTTGTACCCCGTGGAGGCGGCCGGGATGCCTTGCTTCTTGTACCCCGTGGGGCGGGCTTCGGGACGCCCTTGTTGAACCCATGGCGAAGTCCTCATCACCGTTTCCACGGGACAAGAGGCAGGGGCGAACCTCCCCGCATTCATCTTCGACGGCCGGGGGGGGGAGAGGGCGAGGAGGAATGGAGGTGGCGGCGCGTGGCGGGGAAGAGGCTAGGAGCGCGGACGGGCGGGGCACGACGCGGGGAAGGCTCTGTGCGAGCGCGAGTGGGAGAGGCGGAGTGAAGGAGCCGGGCAAAGATAGGCTTAATTTAGCGACTATATATATATATATATATACTAGTGCTAGGAGCGCGTGCTTGCGCGCCTGTGGAAACAATGTACTGATAGGTGTGTAATGGCACTGAGAGTCTGACAGTCATAGTTCTTGTTCTTGCATAGCATGAACTTACCGGTTTTGTGATAGAGCTGGGTGCCACCAAGCATTGGCATTATGCATACATAAAAAAATACAAACCGTGATCGCTAAGGTCCCGAAATGCCGAGTGCAACTATCATACAAAAGGGCTAAGTCATGTTTCACCTCAACACATCGGTGTTTTGGGCACACCCCCGCGGCGCATGATGATACAAAGAATTTGTTCTTGCATAACTTAAATCTAGCGAACCACAACAAGTGATAAAGTCATGCGGGCATGAAATCATTGCAACTCCATTTGGTATTTTTGGGATGGATATGACCAACTTGATACAAAATATAATACATTACATGATACATTGATCTCAGTAAGCAAACAATATACCATTGTTCATATTCATGGGGCATCCCTCACACATGACAACTCGATGCAAAAAATGTAATCTTCAAGGTTAGGGAGGTGTTAGGTAGTAGTCGTGAAGATGAAGCAAGTGTCGCTAGGCGCAAGCACGTAATCAAGTCCTTGAAAAACAAATCTAGGGCCCAATTTTCTTCTCGTGCATACAAAAAGTAGACCATAAAGCATCCCACACCCACATAACCCGATTTGCGCAAGTTCACGAGACGAAACACTTCGAGGGATTTTTTAGCTCTCTCTTTACCATACTTGCATTGCACCGAGCCATTTTTCTCAAGCACCAAGCAACGGATCTACCTCGCACGTAACCAAATTAAAAGTATGTTATAAATGGTAGAGAATGTAGGCTGTCATAGCACATTACAATTCTCGAATTAGTATGTAAATAATTTTCATCTTAACATGCATGATGCATCACCGGCCGATGTAAAAACAAGAAAGACATGTATGCAACAATAGAATTAAATATAGCTATTTGTGTCCCGTGCGCCGTGAAACACAAGATTCTATTTTTGCAATCGCGAGAATGCGAGACAACACAAACACAAGCAAAAGGGATCGGCTCACCAAAATTATCGATTCGGTTGGAAATAAATGGGATAAAAATGGTTTGACTACCTCTAGAGAAGACATGTAACTAACACATGGATAACGATATATATGTGAAAAACTAATTCTCGCAAATATACATTTGGGCAATAGAGGTTCAACCATATGGCTTTTGCCATTCTTGTGTGAATCTAATGCTCACAAATTGTTTGTAAAAGGAAAGCCACACGAGTAAAAAACAGATGTCTTAAAATTGAGGACCTAGTGTCTGCGGAAAGCATCAAAGACATAGTTTTCTATGCAACACCGAATATTGTCGGTTCTCGACAAATTTCCATGTTTGTAAATCATTATTATGTATGAAGTATGGCAAAATAAACTTATAATAGGCATTGTGCTATTAAACCCACTTCTTCTTTGCTATAGTTAACCTACCTTGCTACTATTCCATCTCTATACCCTTAAATTGTTTCTCGTATTTTGTTTACATCTCTATACCCTTAAATTGTTTCCTCGTATTTTTTATCATTCTTGAAAAAAAGAAATTATGTAACCATACTTACTCGGTTAGAAGGCCATCTTGTGTGTGCCGGCCGGGCCGGGTTACCAGGCCGACCGGCGGAGACAAAACAAAAGACATTGGACATGAGAAGAAATTTTGCTACGTGTGTAAATAGAGGGCAATCCTTTAATTGAATGGACTTTTTTTGTCCCGATTACCTACTGTAGTCAGCTATAGGTGAGTCCTTATTTGAATGGATCTCCATTGGACAAAGGTACCGACGGGTAGAGGTAGAGCATGCATAGATGTCTACAACTGTGGTGCAAACATATTGGAACACACGTAAGTGGCGTAAAGCAAGCATGGTACTATTTTATATATAGTTGGATAACATATATGATATGATAAGAACTCGAAAAGCAAAGATTACAAATTCAGGATGGATGCAAACAGCAAATAATTGGACAAATTTCAGATCAGTACATAGTTGTTTACATGCATGAAGAAGTGCACCATTGAGTAGATATCAACGTCTTGCATACCTTCAATATCGTACAACATTCAGATATTGCTTTGTTTCACATCCGCGACCGAGAAAGGCAAGCCCGGGGGTGGATTCACTTCAAGCCCGTCCGATACGCCTCATTTGGATTCGGGAAGCGGTGGCCGCCCGCCTCTTCAGCGGCAAGATGCCCCGTGCACGATGTGGAAACCGGTGTTGGCGGTCATTATCGAGTATATTATACCGCCAACTTATATCCAATTCATGAGAAAGGGGCAAACTTATGTTACATATACCTTTACTTCTAACCTAGTTCCACTTGTATTCTAGAAATTATGTCTTGCGGGTATAAAAGTGGAAACAGTACAAAGTCGCCAAATAAATAAGAAAGCGCATTGAATAAAAGGACGCCAAGGAGTAGATTGAGCAAAGAGGACCAAACCCAGCGCACAATTTGGCCCATGCACCACCATAGGCCCAACATGTGAATGACAAAACGCGACGGGGAGAAGGCCGAGGCCGGGAGGCCCAGCCCAGGCCGGCCGGCAAAGGGGGCGGCCGGCGGCCGCAATATTTCGGCCTCCCTTCCCGCCCTTTCTCGGGCGGTTTGGTGCGGACTTCAAGCGGCGGTTGCATGTAGTGCAAACTTTCGTTCCCGCCAAGAACAGCTCGAAGCAAGGAGAGCCCTCCATTCCCTCCTCCTCTCCACTATATAAAGAGAGGCACTCCTCACTTGATTGACACACAACAACACACTACACATCACATTGTTACATTCTCACCTTGGGCACCACTCTCTCCCCTTCATTAGTTTAGTGTTATTATTTGAGTTAGGTGGAGCTTCAAGGAGGGCTTGTCTCCTTGGAAGGATCTTTTGGTAATTTACTATGAAGTTCTTTCCTTTATTCAAGTCTCATTATTTATATCGCAATGCATATGAACTAGAGTATAGTTATCCCCGATGTTATATTCATATTGTGCCAACTAGAGTATAGTTAGTATAATGTGATAATTAACATGACTAACTTTAGGCTAATTGAATCATATTTTATTCTTGGAACGTAGTAGAACTAAGTTCGAGTGATGGTCAGTGTACCTTCGGGTTTACCTTTACTCTTTCTGTCGATCCGTAGGGTCGGGGTACCCATGAGGGGGGGTTTAGGTAGTTCTCTATAAACGTAAGCGAGGTGCTTAGGTCTATAGGGAATCATCCGGGAAATGCCTAGGCATCCCACGGTAGTGAGGTAGGCGGCGGAGGTGTGACAACTCTGTCCCGTCCCTTTGCACTCCTCCACGCCCAGGGTGTTGGGTTGGAGTCTTATCAAGTGCAACCGCCGGGCGGATACCACCGCGGGCATCTCCTCATCACTTTAGCCCATCTACGCTATGAACCATGAATGACGTATGTAGACTATAGTCCGACGCATTGGCGATATTAGAATAGCCAACTCAACGTAGATTTTCCTTTTGTTATTTTCTATTTATTCCTTCTAGTGCTCAAGAAGTGTGTGTGTCACCACTATCTCCAATATTATTGTCACTTACCCTCGTACATGATTAGTAGCTATCCATACATACATTGTGGGCTATCATCATCATCACATTAAATCTAAACCTGCCTTCCCATGGGAAAATATAAATGAACGATACCCGATTACTCACGGGTGAAATGCTACGATGATAGATCCGTGCGCTTGCGGGTTGACCCTTGCAATATTCAATTTATCTATCACCGACGTTCTCTCGGCGTTATCATAATATCTATTCTCATTGATTTGCGCTAAGAAATGCCAACAAGCATTTTCCGCACCGCTCTTCGGGAATAGGTTTAATATCTAATCCTAGTAATAATGTTAAGAAACGCCAACAAGCATTTCTCGGCGCCGTTCTTAGGGGAAGGCAAGGTTAAAAAAAAATATATATATAATAATAAAGATGATCATAACCACATGTATGGATGATAGCCCTAATCTTTGCAAAGCTAACTCTTTTTGTTTTCTTCTCGTTGTGAATGAAAACGAGAGATAGTGTAATGACGGGTCGCAACCTCGCCAAATAACCGTCGGCGATCCAGAGAGGCCGCCGGAAGGAGTCGGGTTCAGCCCACTCTTCCCTGTCATCACTCGAGGAGGTTGCACTGTCATCCAAGTACCATCTTCACCAACACTCATGGCCACCAAGACATCTGGCGTGACTACTCGGCCCCCGTCGTGGGCAATGTCCCGCTTGGCCCCCCGTGTCAACTTGGGCGACAAGAACTTTGAGTTAAGGACTGGCCTCATCACGATGGTACAAGCAAGTCCATTCTGTGGACCGCCAAGCGAGGACGCAAATGCTCATCTCCCGTAACTTTTTGAGCCAGGCGACACAATCGTCATCAAGGGACGTTGAACCGTCTGATGCGGGGCTTCGCTTGTTTCCTTTCTCCCTAGTGGGGAAAGCTTAAGCAATGGTTCTACAAGGACAAGGAGGTCGTCCAAGCACTTGGAGTAAATGCTCCACCGCATTCCTCGCAAGGTTCTTCCCAATGGGCAAAACCAATGCCCTCGCGGGCAAGAATTTCCAATTTTCGACAGACAAGAATGTAACCCATACGAGGCGTGGGAGAGGCCGCAAGAGTACATCCTCGCCGCCCGCACCATGGCATGGAGAAGTGGCTCGTCCTTGAGAACTTCTACAATGGTCTTACGACCATGTCGAAGGGCCACATAGATCTTGCTGCTGGAGGGCGTTCTTATCCCTCACCGTCGAGAAGCGTAAGCGCTCATCGAGAAGATGATCGAGAACCAAAGCCAGGGGAGAAGAACGGGCCCCTCGTGAGAACACAAAAAGGTATGCACACAAGAAAGGAGACGGATCCGCTTGATGCAAAGATCGATCTCCCCGATGAAAAGACTGGGCGACCAAGCTCCGTCAAGCGGTGCTACACTCCCCATGGACTCACATATGACATGTGAAGTCTGTGGAGAGGTTGGACATTCGGGAAGCTCTTGCCCGAAACTCGAGAAGAGGTAGCCTTAAAGTCAACAACGGATTTCCGGTAATAACAATGGGTGGAACAATCGAATCGCCCACAAGGAGGTAACATTTACAATTCTCGTTACAATTCCAATTTCAATTCCAATCAACCCTCCTTGAAAGATTTAGTTTATGGTCAAGCTAAAATTAATGAAAGCTTAAACAAGAAATTATTGTCTAATGATAAAATGCTTGAAAATGTGAACACAAAATTAGAAACCCTATCTTCTCAAGTAGAAAGAATCAATTGAGTTTTAATAAAATGATAGAAACCCAAATAGCTCAATTAATCTGGCCGCAGCTTGCACCCAACATGGTAAAGGACTCACCAAGCCGAGGGCCCCATTGAACCGTTAACATGGTAACAATAAACAACCACACTGTAAACGGGTTATAGGAAGTTGTTGTGGACTCACCTTTTGCAGAGAAGAAAGAGGATCCGGGGAGCCCAACAATCACCCGCTCAATAGGCCCATATACGTTCGGCAACGCCTCTTTGTGATCTAGGGGCAAGTGTCAACATCATGTCAAAGAAGACCAATGACACACTCCTACACATCCCATTGTCCCGCACTCAAGACCAAACTCGGAATGGCAGGTCGGGCAAGTAATAAAGCCGGAAGGGATTCTTCGAGACATTCTCGTAAGGGTGAAGGATAGCTACGTCCCCTCGAGACTTCATCGTCGTCGACATGGGAGAAGAAGATCACGTAGCATTGTTGTTGGGGAGACCATTCCTCAACACAACAAACGCTACTATCCATGTTGGCAAGGGAAGGGTCGACTTCGAATTCAAGGACGATGGTCCAATGTCTATTCAATGGGTACAACGGGAAGAAATCGAGAAAAAGAAAAGGTTGAACCCCAAGCAAAGACAACAAATCAAGGCAAAAGGACCCCGAGAACGCATCTACGAGACAAAACCAAAGAGGAAGCTATACATGCTCCTCGCCAAGAAGGAGGAGGTACGTACCCGCAACCCCGAGAAGATTCAAGAAGAAATAAAATCGCCATCGCCTACCACATCACCATCCAAAAATACGAAGAAGGCATGGCGTGTGAAGCGTGCCTAAAGGTAAGCTTCACTAAAGGTAAGAAATAAAGATTTTTCTTCTATAAATTTATTTTTCTCATAATAAATCATTTCTAATTTTTGAATTCATAACTTCTTTAATTAATTAAATTCCTTTTTGTTACCATATTCTTTAATATTAAAAGAATTTCTTTTCATATTTTAATCCCATTGCCATATTTCCCATATTAGTTAAAAATATAAAAAAAAATAATATATATAGATTGATAAGATTTTATACTCGAATAAAACTTTATTCCAAAAAAAAATAATTTTAAAACATTTATAAAATGAGGGAAAATGAGAAAATAAAGTTACGCGGTCGAACCCGACCGTTGCACCATCGCACAACGGTCAATTCGACCGTTTGAACACACCTGCCAAAGCAGGGGGCGGCGGCCCGAGCCCGGGGGCGGGGCGGCGCGATTGGGCCGGCCGCCCCCCCGGCGGCGCCTCCCGTCGCGGGCCAAACGGTCACGAGCACTAGCCGTTGCCCTCGTCCCGGAAAGTGTCGGGGTGCATCGTGCTATAAATTTGCGAGGTGGGAGAGCTCTCCACCCCTCTCATTCTCACTCCCTCACTCTCTCATTTTGCTACTTGCTCACTTCTTGCACTCCGAAAAAAGCATTCCAAAGCTCTAGTGCAAGAACACCAAAGCACACACTCTCTCCCAAGTCTCTCCAAGAGTAAGCACTTGTTTCCATTCCGTTCGTTTTTTGTTCACTAACATGCTCGAAAGCGGCAAGCGCGTTCAAGAAGGGCGTGAGAAGAAGTGCGAGGCTCTCCCAAGGAAGTTCGAAAGTACAAACTTCGACAACACCGAAGCATACAAAGAAGATGCACCCTCGCAAGAGCAAGAGCAAGAGCAAGAACAAGCACCCACGGGGATGACGATCGAGGAAGCCCGACGCACCGCACCTCGACACGGAAGGAGAACGGGAGATGCAAGCTTACAACATCCTCAAGAACCGAGACTTCGCTCCCGCTCCTCGCTTCCCGATGACGTCCTCGAAAAACTAGGTATGGATATCGAATTCCCCATCATTTGGAAAACTATTGGATGGTCGGGATTGCTCCCCTGGATGAGCCAGGCTCTCGCCTCCTCACCATCCAATTTCTAGGATCTTTGGAAGTTCATGATCAGGGTGTTAGTTTCAGACTTTTTGGTAAATATTACTATTACACATGGCAAGAAATGGCTAGGCACATAGGTTTTGATGCTAAGAAATGTTGCACAAACTTAGCCGTTGCTTTACCGGATTTTAATCGTGTCGCCTTTTTTTTCTTGAAATCTCCACCATAGTTCCTACAGATCCTAGGTTTTGTCCTTCTAATGCCAACATACATCATCCAACACCGAAATTTATGCAAAAATGGATTGCCATAACTTTGTTTCCTAGGCATGAATTTCACCGTCTTTTAGATGTTGAGATGCAATGCCTCTATGCCATAGTCCACAAGAGAAAGATTGCTCCTGTAAAAGAAATCATAAAATGCATGCTTAGCAATTTTAAACAATCCACACATGTTTATTGTACCTCTCTTGTGACAAGGATTGCTAGTAATATTGGAGCATTGCAAGGCGAGAATGTCACATACCTAGATACTCCACCTCGGAAATTTCAATATCACACCGATACAAGGGCACATAATAAAATTTGATGAGAATGACCACGAGAAGATTATCTATTATTTTAGGGATATATAAATGAGATTCCGCTCCCTAACCCAGAACTCTCATTATATAAATCCCCATCACTCACCTTCGCTCTAGTTGAGCTAGACGAAGCACGCAAGAGTTCCGTTTCTCGCAGTCATCCCGAAGGAGAGCTACGGGGCGAGGCTAGTGGTTCATAGATGCCACGGCCTACACACCCGCAGTGCCGCGCCCGGGTTCTTACACACCACGCCGAACCCCCGAGCTCACACCCACCTTCCAAGATGAGGGGATGTTCACACCTCATCCGGACCAAGCGGGGAGGGTCAACATGGCATGAGACACACTCGGTGTCCTCCGACTCCGGGGATGCCACCACCACCACGTCACTCTACGGTGGACCCCCGAGCGCTCAAGAGATCAACACCCGACTCGGGAATGTGGAACTCCGCCTGTGAGATTGCTAGATCACTCACCGGTTTTGTGCGGGTTTCGAATCAACGCCATCAACAAGCACTGCAACGCCAAGCGGGAGGAGGCTGAACGGAGGCGACAAGAGCACGAGGCCGGATGGCATTCAGGCGCCACATGGGGTACTACCCCCTAACCCATAGGCCATCGGCTAGCTTGGGGAGGACCCCCACGGAGGGTAAGTATCTACCTCCCCTATCATTTTATTTTATCTCTTACTTTTTCATTTTCATTTTCCTTTAAAAAAAAATATGATTCCACTCCAATATGTAGTATAAGGATGCTTAATTTCTACGAAGTTGAAATGATGAATAGTTGCTCGTCTATAGTTCAATTTGCACCTAGTTCATAACATTGTATTCCCCAATGTTTAAGTTTATTGGCTTAACTTGTCTTGTCCCGAAACTTAATGATTTGTGGGTATGCAAACACATGATTCTTCTCTAAGCTATTGCGGATATGATATGGTAAAAATAGAATCAACTATGATTTTGTTCTAAGAGAGATTCATCATTAGGAGAATAATTTCCAAAATTCCTTAATGATCAAAATTCTCATGATAGCCTATGTGAGACACCGTCATACGCTTTTGATCAAGATTCACATTCACATTGCCAAAAATAGGTTATGGGCTAAGCTAGAAAAAAAATGGACGCGTGTCCGAGAAAACAAAACAATGGGTACTTCGATACCCGCCTCTAAAAAAAAAAGAGAGAAAGAGAAGAATAATGGACAAGTGTCCGAGGGCGAGTAGAGCCCACTTCTCTAAAAAAAAGAAATAAGAGCTAGCCCATACCTTATCAAAAAGAAATAAATTTCAATTGCACACCTTGATCAAAGTTTATGACTTGTTTCTCCTTATGGTTTGCACACTGAGATGATCTAAGGAATCATTACACAAATCTCCGCATGAATGATCAATCAAAGAATGAATGACTAGTGTTTCTATGAAAACCATTCTATCTTGCAATAACCCAAGAGTTTGAAAAATGTTATAAGCCCCATATGATTTAAGTATACAAGGATAGATAGAAATGCCAATTTATTTAAACAACGGAAGAATACTTTGTTATGAGCATGATACATTTTGAAATATACCGGCATTGTAGCAACTCCCGATCAACAACCAAACACTTAGCTATTTGCTCGGGGCGAGCAAAGGTTAAGCAAGGGGACTTGTTGGCGGTCATTATCGAGTATATTATACCGCCAACTTATATCCAATTCATGAGAAAGGGGCAAACTTATGTTACATATACCTTTACTTCTAACCTAGTTCCACTTGTATTCTAGAAATTATGTCTTGCGGGTATAAAAGTGGAAACAGTACAAAGTCGCCAAATAAATAAGAAAGCGCATTGAATAAAGGGCGCCAAGGAGTGGATTGAGCAAAGAGGACCAAACCCCGCAAGACAATTTGGCCCATGCACCACCATAGGCCCAACATGTGAATGACAAAACGCGACGACAGAGAAGGCCGAGGCCGGGAGGCCTAGCCCGGGGCCGGCCGGCGCAAGGGGGCGGCGGCGCAATATTTCGGCCTCCCTTCCCGCCCTTTCTCTCGGGCGGTTTGGTGCGGACTTCAAGCGGCGGTTGCATGTAGTGCAAACTTTCGTTCCCGCCAAGAACAGCTCGAAGCAAGGAGAGCCCTCCATTCCCCTCCTCCTCTCCACTATATAAAGAGAGGCACTCCTCACTTGATTGACACACAACAACACACTACACATCACATTGTTACATTCTCACCTTGGGCACCACTCTCTCCCCTTCATTAGTTTAGTGTTAGTATTTGAGTTAGGTGGAGCTTCAAGGAGGGCTTGTCTCCTTGGAAGGATCTTTTGGTAATTTACTATGAAGTTCTTTCCTTTATTCAAGTCTCATTATTTATATCGCAATGCATATGAACTAGAGTATAGTTATCCTCATGTTATATTCATATTGTGCCAACTAGAGTATAGTTAGTATAATGTGATAATTAACATGACTAACTTTAGGCTAATTGAATCATATTTTATTCTTGGAACGTAGTAGAACTAAGTTTGAGTGATGGTCTGGTGTACCTTCGGGTTTACCTTTACTCTTTCCTGTCGATCCGTAGGGTCGGGGTACCGCGGGGGGTTTAGGTAGTTCTCTATAAACGTAAGCGAGGTGCTTAGGTCTATAGGGAATCATCTGGGAAATGCCGGCATCCCACGGTAGTGAGGTAGGCGGCAGAGGTGTGACAACTCTGTCCGTCCTTTGCACTCCTCCACGTCCGGGTGTTGGGTTGGAGTCTTATCAAGTGCAACCATTTGGCGGATACCGCCCGCGGGCATCTCCTCATCACTTTAGCCCATCTACGCTATGAACCATGAATGACGTATGTAGACTATAGTCTGACGCATTGGCGATATTAGAATAGCCAACTCAACGTAGATTTTCCTTTTGTTATTTTCTATTTATTCCTTCTAGTGCTCAAGAAGTGTGTGTGTCACCACTATCTCCAATATTATTGTCACTTACCCCTGTACATGATTAGTGGCTATCCATACATACATTGTGGGCTATCATCATCATCACATTAAATCTAAACCTGCCTTCCCATGGGAAAATATAAATGAACGATACCCGATTACTCACGGGTGAAATGCTACGATGATAGATCCGTGCGCTTGCGGGTTGACCCTTGCAATATTCAATTTATCTATCACCCGACGTTCTCGACGTTATCATAATATCTATTCTCGATTGATTGCGCTAAGAAATGCCAACAAGCATTTACGGCACCGCTGTCGGAATAGGTTTAATATCTAATCCTAGTAATAACGTTAAGAAACGCCAACAACTGGAAACACAAGTTCTTCTTCATCCGATCCGTTTTTGTCTACGTTTTTGTCTTGGCTCATATCGATTGTTTAGTTGTTTAAAAATTTAAGATAACTCACCCGTTGCCTTGACCGATGAAGAAGGCCAACGTAGAGGTGGAGAATGAGCTCCAAGCAAGCGAACTAGTACGCGAAAACCGGGGAGCGCACACCGCCGTGGTTGCCAAGCTCATGAATGAACATGCCACGGTGGTTGCCAAGCTCAACCAGGATGAGCCGATGAGACGTTTACCAAAGAAGATGTGGACATTTTCTTCGGCCTCCTCCCCATCCTTTTATAATCTCCCACGTAGGTCTTTGTGTTTGTACCTAGGTGTCCTAGGATGAATCGGGAAAAGGTATAAGACAACAAAATTATTGAGCAATGTTGTGCAAGCTTATAGATAGCACGAGTCACATAGATATGCAGGACAAAACAAAACATTTTAGAGCCATTCAAAAAAACCTTCAAAAAAAGGAAGGATAATGCACTTTACAATCTAGATTTCGGTGCTTACCCAAGAAGATGTGCTTCTCCCGCAACATCTTTTTCGGCCTCCGCGTAGAACACCAAGAGATCGAGCGGCCGAACGCCGCGATAAACGCCTCGTTCACCGCCCGCGCTCCCCGTCGGTCGGGATCCCCGGTCGGGAAGTCAAGCAATTTGGCGCGACCTCGCCCGTAGCCGCCACCGGGAGGCCCCCCGCTGAAGGACCCCGGATCTGCAACCACCGAACAAAAACTCTCGTATTTGTTGTTTCTAGAACCACAGGAAAAACCAAATCTAGCTAAATGGATGTGATAAAAAGAGGTGCACTGGATGGAGACGATGGTGAAGGCGAGGCATTACACTGTGTCGAGAACCGCTCTCTACTCTTGTTTGGTTCTCAGAAGAGTTTGGAAGTGAGCAGAAGAGGGGAGAAGAGTAGTACTACTACTATAGTGGAGTATGGGAGAATGAAGAGGCCAGAGACTGCGAGAGAGACAGAGAGAGACAATGTGTACTAGTAGTAGTACTACTGCTAGAGAGTGTTCAGACACCATGGCCCCATGGGCACCGGTAGAGACACCATGGCCCCATGGTTTTGCATCTTATCTCCATACTACTACTTAAAATTTCAAATGTTAATTTTTGCAATTCAACTTTCAAATATTATCCACCAAACGTGACAAAAGTAGTAGTACTCCGTTTCAAATTATAGTTCATTTGACTTTTTTTACCTCAAGTTTGACCACTCGTCTTATTCAAAAAAATTTGTGCAAAAACAGTCAAGTTTAAGTCATTCTTAAAGAACATTAATAAAGCATGCCACAACAAAAGAAGTGATATTTTGTATAAAATTTTGAATAAGGCAGTGGTCAAAGTTAGGGTTGAAAAAGTAAAACGACCTACAATTTCGAATGGGATTAGCAAGTAAGAATACTGTTAGCTTGACACATCATTATTTTACAAAATCGTAGAAAGAAAAATCATCACATTTGGAGTTACGATGAGGGAGAAAGACCGATTACAAGTTGTAACCATAGATTAATAAAAAAGAAAAAGAAAAATTAGGGTTCTTGAGCCCCGGAGGTCTCGACATGGCGGCACACCGGCGTCTTGCGCGGATGTCACCGGAGATGAGGCCTCTAGCGGCGGGAGGACCACCACCGCGTGATCCCCAGAGAACCAAGCGTTCCTATCTTTGCTATCGGATGAGCGGGTTTAGGCGGTACCGAGTTTGACGCCGACGGTGGTGGGCGGGCACAACGGAGCGGGGAGCGACACTCCGACCGACGAGGACTGGCCGAGGTTAAATGGGCGGGATGGAAAGCATCGTAAACGCCCCGAAATGCAAAGTGTAGGCGCTTTTGAAGACTTCGGGCGATGTAGGGACTGGTCCGGAGAGGGGTTGCCACCGTGGAGAAGCGATTGAAGCGGGCGGCGTGAACAGCGGACACGGCAGCGTTCCAAGGTGCCGTCAACGGCAGCATAGCTAGCAACGCCGAGGTGCTCGCGGTGGCCATGGCTGCATGGTCACGAGGCGGCGGTCATCGCAAACATGAATGAATATATCACGAATGACCACATAATCATCCATCACGCACCAAAAGTAAGATAGATCCCATAATGCAATGCATGGGTGCATTGTCGTCATCATCAACATATACATAGATTCATGCGAGTCCACTCGCTTCTCATGCCCACCCGACTTGCACAAACAACATCCTACACTCGTCGCGGATCCTACACTCCTCGACTGCGATGCGAGGAATCTTCTTGGCCACGCTCCCTCCACCCACCGATCGATGGCGCCGCACGTTCACGCTTATACGCGATGCATCCAGCGGCGCGGTTTGGCGAGAGGAGGAAGCGCGGCCTCACCGCGCATGGGCACCACCCGTGTCGTCGTGCAAGGCGCCACTACCGTCGCGGAGCATTGCACGATTCTCGGTCCTCTAGGAGCCATCATCGCCGTCGTGTCGCGCTCCACCTCCCGCAACACCTCTCGGGCATGGTCATCATCGGCCGCGCGGCGTTCCGCCTGTGTGGCGCAGAGCGTGCACATACCGGCGAGTTCATGCCCCGAGTTGGCGGCTTGTTCCGGCAAGTCGGCGGCGAGGCGGTGCCGCGACCTTCCACGAACACGGCGAACATGCACCGCTCTCATGCGCCTCCGTGTTGCGAACTTGGCGGTCGGTGATGAGACTCGCGGAAACTTCAGCGAGTAGTGCGCCCCGGTTGTCGCCGATCCAAAGACCAGTCCGGCCGGGATGCTCCATCCCACTAAGGCGAGGCGGCACGCCCTCGTGCCGGTGCAGGTGGCCCTTAGATTCATGAGGCCCTCCATAGGATGCTCTGCGGCCATGGCGACACGGAGCGCAATGTGCTCAAGCAACTCCTGCAGAAGGTTCTCCATGGCTCGAGGCGTAGCGGCACGGTTTTCTACGCGTGCGCTCTTGGTGCGGGAAAAGGAAGATGAACGATTCGCTCGATCAAAATTGGTGGGCGAAAAAATGCGGGCGCTCTTGGTGCAGGGAAAAGGAAGATGAACGAGTTCAAGGCTCGATCAAAATTGGTGGGCAGAAAATGCGGGTTACTAGTATGAGTGGGCGCAGAGAGATGGACGGACCCTCACCGGTGAAATGCGCAGCAGCGTAATTTAGGGCGGCGCCATTACTACCGACGCAGCCTTTCCATATAGTACTATATTGTAGTATTTTTTTCCATGAGACGTGCTGATCATATCCACACACCTTGCATGCGTATCCTACACACCTCGCCGCCAACATGGCGACGCCCGCCATCGTTCGCACAAGGATGCTTGACTTGTTCGGCCGGGTTTTGGTTCACCACCGATCAATAATGCTTTTCTCTCACAACAAATCAGCACCATCCGGCCCGGCTAGCGGTTTTTTTCTGTCACAACAAATCACCTTGGATTCTAGAATCACGGAGAAAAAAAACCAATGTAGAAACATGAGTCGCTTCAGCCCAGATTCTCGAAGTTTCATTTTACCATTTTGCCCCTCGTCCATATTATAGGAAGTGCAGAGAATGAAGGACATAAAAGGAATGCGGGTAAAAAAAAGAGATGAAATCAGCTACTAGAATCTAGGATCCCAATAGGAAATTTGATTTTATTTAGAGTCCGGATTTTGGAAATCCATCCGAATCTAAATTTTTAAAAATCTACAATCTAAACTAAAACTTGGACATATTTTAGTTGCATGTCCCTCTGTTCACTCATCATTTCAGCAACAATCAAACATGCACACAAATTTGGAAACATTATAACACATGTATTATACGAAGTATATCACAACCCACGTTTTTAGATTGCGCTATAAAATTGAGCGGCGGCCGGTTACAGTCACTATTGCCGCTATAGCGGCGCTATGGTAGCGCTTATAGCGCGCTATTTGCAACGTAGTGTCGACATGCGATTCACGCAATAGCGCGCTATATAGCACGCTATTTGTTTCGAAAAATAGAAAATCGGGACAAGTATATAATTATAATCGATAAGTGATAATTTGATAAGTGATACCGATAACCATATAATAAAGTTCTTATCCTCAAAGCAAACAACCATAAAAGCATCAAGTCAAGTACATAAGCAAACAACCATAAAGTTCTTGAAATCACTCAATCACTAACAATTGGGTGGGGTGATCAATTTGTCAACGGCGCCACAATAGCGTAATGACACTATTTGAGCTTAGCTAGCTTGAATAATAAGCGCCAAAAAGTGCAATTGCATAGCACGAGCTTTCTCTACGGCGCTATAGCGCCTATAAAACACATCTCATATCAAGTTTGTTCGATTATGAAATAAATATCATTAGATTGATTATGATATGTGTATTTTTAATAAATAATTAATTTGACCATCTAGAGATCGAGGTAGCTATCCATCGCATAAGATCGGTCGATCAAACAAACTGTTATTATTTATGTTATGAAACAAATATCATTAGATTGATTATGAGATGTATTTTTTAATAAATTAATCTGAATGTGATCAATAGAGTAGTAATTAGTACTCCTTCGCATCGTAAAAAAATGCAATTCTCGTTTCCCAAGAAGTCAATGTATTTAAAGCTAAGCAATTATATATTAAAATATATTAATATTTTACTAAGTAATTAGTATCATCGGAAAGATCTTTAAGTCTAGTTTTTTAATAAATTTATTTGGAGATATAAATGTTGCACGTAAAATGTCCATTTTTACTTCGACAATCCTTGTTTGACCGTCTGTCTTATTCAAAAAAGTTTTAAATTTTTTTTTGTTATTTTGTTATGACTTGTTTTATCGTTAGAGATGCTTTCATAATAATTTATTTATTTTATTAATTGGATAAATATTTAAAATAAGATGAATGATTAAACAAGAATTGTAGAGGTCAAAAACGAACTTTTATTTGTGGGACGGAGGGTGTATTTTCTATAAACCTAGTCAAAGCCGAGAAAGTTTGACCGGCACGCCTCCCATAGTTGCAAGCTTTTTTTTGGAACAGAGGGAGTATAAATTTGGTCAAACATACTCCACTTGTACTACTCACCGTTTCTATGGACACGAAACCCATAGTTGCATGTTTTGTGGAACGGAGGGAATAAGCACGAGCACGACTTGAGTTTGGAGTGGAGAGGGATGTGTTGCACCCGACGGCATCACTCTTTCTTTCTTTTACGAGTACGGTAGAGCGGGATGCACGTGTTGCAATTGTTTCCAAAACATGACCGTAGAGACGGTTTTTTTTTTGTAAACACATGGTGTAGAGATGGGAACCAACTCTTTTTACTTTATTTTTCCTTTTGTAGTATTTCGTTTCTTATTTATTAAAAAAATCCATTACATTTGTTGACCGGGTTGGTTGCCTTCTGGCGAACCGCCCACGGTTCGACTTTGGAACGCACACCTCCCGCTGTTCTCGGAGGAGGCGCCGTTTAAGTAGATGTTAAATACAAGCAAAAGAACGGGCGGGAGGGCGGGGGCGGCCGGCGAGGGGCACTGGGATGTAAGAGAGGGCGCGCGGTGAAGCCGGCTGGGGGCCCGGCTAGTCGATCGATCGAAGAATGGCGGAAAGGCCACGCAAGAAGGCAAGTGATAAGGACACGCCTACGATGTCGAGTAATTTTCCCAATCTTTCATGGTACAAGAACCAATCCAAAATCAAATAAACACTAATCTGAATTTCCGGTACCACCAATTCAATATTCGAGATCAGTTTCACTAGCTAAAACAAGAATAGCTAGTATTCGACAACACCAACATGCAAAGTTCTTATAATAGCAATAGTGGTTGACAATCGGTCTAATAAGAGCACCTCTTCACCGCGAGGATTCAGATCACACAATGACAAATATCACTTTACTCTCTCGGCCTCACACCTCACACATGCACCCGTGAATAGCAAAATCAATAATTGGACCATGAACTAATCCAGTGAGATCCCAAATGCATGTAGTATAAGAAGTCACATCAGATCAAATAACAATGATAATTCGGCCAAAGTAAACACCCGGCGTTGGAGTAGCAATAGTAATCAAAATATTCCTTTCCGATAAATATTATTGATAGATGGGATCGGCTTACGTAAACCGCAATCCGAACCTTGATAATTCTTCCACCCGCGATACACGTTGAACCACGATCGAAGATGGGGAACTCCAAGAATTCAAGCGGCGCACCCAAGCCGTAGCAGCTTGATCACGCCAACCACGCAGATCCACAAGAATCCGGAAGATAATCTTCAAGAAGAAGAACCCGATGGGATCACCATCTAGGATTCCTCGAGCGATGGCTCGCCTGGGAATACTCCTCAATAAAATTCAACCTAAACTCCCAACATGGCACGCAGGCCAAACTTATAAGGGGCACGCGGGCCGCATGACACACACTTGGGACTCAACCATGGTGCACATGCACGCATGCCAATCTCGCTAAACTCAAAATAGGAAACTATATAATAATGCTAATTCTAAAAATAGCTCACACACTTCAATAATATAATATTCCTGGGCTAGATGTAATCACGACTGTTTTGGCCATGCATAATGAAGCATAACTTATGTTATCTCCATCGACGGCATCGATCCAAACTGGATACTACTTGGTTTCCTTTCTTCCTTCTCATCCAACTTCTTGAGTAGATTAATTCCCACAAAAATTATATTGGGTGGTTTAATAGCGGTGAAAAGTAATTTCCGTTCCTTCATCATATTTTTTCCATGCATCAATTGAAAATGAACCGAATTTAATGAAAGGTGGGTCTTTCATTATATTACCGATAAGTTGAGGAGCCATGTGCTCATCATCCTCCCTTTCTTGAAACAAAGCCGCCCTTGGCTTTGACACAATTCTAGGATTTTCTTTCATCGAACATCTTCATCTTTAGACTTACATTCAATAGCAACAAGCATGTTTTTGTCCATTGCCCTTCAGGTCAACAATATGAGAACCTTCATGATATATGGCTGTCTCTGCCTCTAATATCTCCTTGTATGGGCCATTATTAATTGAAACTATAGATGAGTCAACCTTGCTTGCAGCTAGCATACCTTCCTGGCCAACCAATTTGCCATTATCAGAAATAGAGAGACAACCAAATGTGTTAGAAGAGTGTTCCAAAATCTTTAATATATTTTCAGAACCAATAGAAGATATGGTTTGTCCCTCTTCAAAAGTACTAGCTTCAATTTTAGGCTCCTTTGCATGGATTTTTGGAAGCAATAGTTCGAGCACATGCAACCACATCATTCTCTCCCTCTTGAAGCAAAGCCGCCCCTCGGCTTTGGAATATTTTCAACAATCTTTTCTTCATTTTCACATGAGCAAACACCTCAGCCTGGATAGCATTCTCAACCATTGGTTTGAGCACATGATTAACTCCCTTGTGCACAAATGAATAATTATTAGAGCGACCACCATGTGTAGCATCAAGATCAAACCGCCATGGTCGACCCAACAATAAATGACATGCACTCAATGGTGCCACATCACAATCCATTATATCAATAGAAGTGCCAATTTAAAATTTAACTCTAGCCTTATGAGTAATTTTCGCACGCTTTGATTCATCCATTGCATATAACGTGGCGTTGGAAGCCTCGCGTAGACAAGGATAAAGCATGCACCAAATCTGAACTAATAGCATTTGTAAAGCTACCACCATCAATAATTAACTTGCATACCTTATCTTGAATTTTGCATTCGGACTGAAATATATTGGACCATTTGCCCTTTTACCATAACAAAGATAGTACCATCACTATGTATATTGTGTGCCATCATAGATAAGCCATCGATGCATCACCAATATCATCACTCAATGGCCCTGTAGATTTTTCTTCCATTGCTTTTTCTTCTACAACAACCTCCTTGTTGCTTTCGGAAGATGGGAAAAAGTTTTAGCAATAGAACTTGCTGATTTCTTCTCTGCACGCAAATTTTTGACATGCACCATGCCCTTTTGGATTGTTATCAACATAATAAACTTTCTTTGCTGCCACACTATTCTTCCCAACATTATATGAAACAGAAATATCCGTCGATAGGTCTTACGAGATGAAAAAGTTTCAAGTATGCATAAGCTTGCTATATCGAGTACGGGAACCCAACCGATTCTCATTATGATTAATACCGGTAACTTTACGGTGAGGAGCGGGAAGATCAACACTTTGTGATGAGCGAACAATTGGCTTTGGGCCAAAACCAAAGCGCCATTGTAACACGGCTTTCATATCGCCCCATGTCCTACAAGGTTCTTCACCTCTCATCATGCGACCCTTATGGAATTCCCGCCACCATGAAGAAAGATTATCGAGAAAATGTCTTCTTGGCAAAGAACAATTGCATATGTGGTTCGAGTAAACAACCTCGCAAGAAAACGTGCATTGCATCCTCCCAATCATAAATGGCGGGATCACTCGTTCTCAAATAAAGTGTCGGCACACATTTAATCTTCTTAGTAGCAAGACTATAATCAGCCATTGGAAAAGAAAAATCCAAATGCACCGTGAACAACCTATCTCTCGAATACCAACCGATAAGGACACGCCTACGATGTCCGAGTAATTTTCCCAATCTTTCACGGTACAAGAACCAATCCAAAATCAAATAAACACTAATCTGAATTTCTAGTACCACCAATTCAATATTCGGATCGGTTTCACTAGCTAAAACAAGAATAGCTAGTATTCGACAACACCAACATGCAAAGTTCTTATAATAGCAATAGTGGTTGACAATCAGTCTAATAAGAGCACCTCTTCACCGCGAGGATTCAGATCACACAATGACAAATATCACTTTACTCTCTCGCACTCACACCTCACACATGCACCCGTGAATAGCAAAATCAATAATTGGACCATGAACTAATCCCGGTGAGATCCCAAATGCATGTAGTATAAGAAGTCACATTGAGATCAAATAACAATGATAATTCAGCCAAAGTAAACACCGGCGTTGGAGTAGCAATAGTAATCAAAATATTCTTTTCCGATAAATATTATTGATAGATGGGATCGGCTTACGTAAAGCGCAATCGAACCTTGATAATTCTTCCACCCTTGATCACGTTGAACCACGATCGAAGATAGGGAACTCCAAGAATTCCAAGCGGCGCCCAAGCCGTAGCGAAGCTTGATCACGCTAACCACGCGAGATCCACAAGAATCCGAAAGATAATCTTCAAGAAGAAGAACCCGATGGGATCACCATCTAGGATTTCTCGGCGACGGCTCGCGCTGGGAATACTCCTCAATAAAATTCAACCTAAACTCCCAACATGGCACGCAAGCCAAACTTATAAGGGGCAAAACTTTATAAGGGGCACGCAGGCCGCATGACACACACGTGGGACTCAACCATGGTGCACATGCACGCATGCCAATCTCGCTAAACTCAAAATAGGAAACTATAAAATATAATAATGCTAATTCTAAAAATAGCTCACACACTTCAATAATATAATATTCCGGCTAGATGTAATCACGATCTGTTTGGCCATGCATAATGAAGCATAACTTATGTTATCTCCATCGCGGCATCGATCCAAACCTGGATACTACTTGGTTTCCTTTCTTCCTTCTCATCCAACTTCTTGAGTAGATTAATTCCCACAAAAATTATATTGGATGGTTTAATAGCGTGAAAAGTAATTTACGTTTCCTTCATCATATTTTTCCATGCATCAATTGAAAATGAACCAAATTTAATGAAAGGTGGGTCTTTCATTATATTCTTGATAAGTTGAGGAGCCATGTGCTCATCGGCAAGGCAAAACGGCACGGCGGCGGCGGCGACTTGCTTCCTTTTGATCTTTGCCGGATGATCTCGTTATACGAGATCTTCGTGTACCGCAAGGAGCCCAACGGATTTCTTTCTCCATGGCTCTACTTGTACCTTCGTCAAGTCTATAGGAAGTTGCGGATCCTCTTCAGCGGCTGCGGCGACATGATCCGACTCGTGTCGCTCCGTCGGCCGTAATCTCACGCGGTAGGCGGCGACCACGCTGGGATGTCCTCGAGCAGGGAGCAATTGGAGCGCTTCCTCGAGGCCCGGTCATCCGGAGGCCATGTGCTACGCCGGGATGCGAGAAGTTGATGGACACACGGCGGCGGGCTGGTCGTCGGCGCGAAGGAAGACTCCGGCCCGCGGATCCGCGGGGCTGGCTCGTCAAGCAAGCCAAGGGACATTTGGGGACCCCGACGGCTTACTTCTTGGCGGTGCTAAATGCCGTCGAACCCCACGGACCCCGACGCCGGGTGCTGCTCCATGGAATCATCGGGCGGCGCCCGGCCCGCTCCACGGCGGCGGTGGGAGGGCCTTCGACACGCGGCGCACCAAGGTCAAGCAGGACCTCGAGGACATTGCGCTCCGCGGCCCAAGGTTTCCTTACCGCGACGGGGCGGGGTCATCTTTGCTTTCGCCAAGGATAGCCACGTTTGTACATGGCGGGAGGGATGCAAGAGGTATGGGCCCGAGCCCGTCACCCCCAAAGTCGTCCGTGCATGCGGCGCTTCGGTGTCGCATCATGCATGAGTTCGACCTCGGGACGCGGGGCCTTGAGAGCACGGTGATGTACGCCGTCGGCGGGATGTGAGATCGATGATGGCGCCGCGCGGGCCCCGACCCGGCGGTGGCGGCGCTTCTCGAAGCGTCGATTTGATATCATTAGCTAGTTCTTCAACTTTATTTGATAGTATATATTGTAATGTAGTATATACTACTTCTTGTGTTTATGTTTACATTATGTTGAACGTAATATTTATTATATTGTAATGTACTACGTGTGTTTATGTCTTCCTTATGTTGAACGTAATATGCATTGAAATTTAGGCATCTTCATGTGACCGTCGGTTGTTTTTGTTAGCAACCGCCGAATTGGTGGGCGGCGGCGAAAATCAAATGCGGGTCTTGGCCAGGTGGGCGAGAGAGATCGAGGGACGACATGACCCTTGAAACACAATCAGAAGCGTAATTTAGGCGGCGCCATTTACTACCGCCGCAGCATTTTCATAGAAATAATAATACTTACTCCTGATGCGTTTCAAAATTAAAGCGAGTCTATATTTTTTGTTTCCATGAGACATGCACACACCTTTGCATGTGTATCCTACACACCTCGTTGCAAACCGGGCGCACGTCACGCCATCGTTGGCGTGTCATCACTCATCGGCCGATCCCGGTCTCGCTCGGCGAGGCACCGATTGATGAGCGGTCGAGGGCGAAGGACGGGCGGGGCCGCGAGCCCTTGTTCATGCACACACGAAAGCTGAAGTCGGCGCCTTCCCGGCTCCTCACACGTCTCGTCGGCAAGGCGAGTGGGGCCTCATGGCATGGCAGCCTTTGACCTCCGCGTGCATGCGTGATCGTGATCGTCGAGCAGCTTCCATCAAATTGGCAAAGCGGCAATCACACATGCACACATGTACTATACACGAAGTTTTTTTTTTGACAACAACGATATTACATGAAGTTATCACAACTAATAAAACGCATGTCGGTTTTCATCATCACCGATGCCCATCATGGCGAGGTACCATTTGGGCTATAAAGCGGGTCGCACGCCACGGATCATATGCGCCGCCAAGTCGCCCGGCCTAAAATTCCATAATGAGTACAAGTACAATGGATGTTCTTCCACATCCCGGCCGTCGCTGGTGGTTGCCTTTGATCTCCCTTAACACACCTACAGGGCACGATCGCCGTCCAGCGGCACCGGTGTTACGTTGCCTTGAGTAAGAGCATATTTGGCGGTTTCATGCCCGACCCGACGGCGCACGTCGGCGTGATCGCTAAAAAGATGACCGGAAGCCAAAGACAATCAAGTAGACCTTCAAGCGAGGGGGTGAATCTACACTCGCCGCTGTTCAACATTCGAGGGCTACACTCTCCCGAACTCCGTGATCGGGTAGCTCGTGGTGTGCCGACGGGCGACGTCCGTGTGGGTTGGACGCGAGTCGGCACGCACATCGCAGCCACCCAATCAACCGGCGTTCACGAGTGGATGTAGACTACAACCGACTTGCCAAAGAAAGACTAGAATCGAGGGCGGCGCGCTAAACGCGGAGGGTATCGGAGGGGCATGAAGTGGAATGGCTCCGTGGACTTGGCGGCATGACGCTTTTTTTTTTCTAGAAGCTCTTAGTAGCAAAGTCAAAAGGGCGATTCCACTTGAAGGCCCTCCTCCATCCCGTCGATGTCACCGGCGACGGCTAGGTAAAGAAGCAACCGGCGCTCGGATGTGGCGCCAATAATGAGTGCGTAGCCCGATGTAGGGAGACGTGGTGATTTTAAAAGTGGGACGGCGGCGGCGAGGTGGAGCGAAGGAAATGGGCGCACGCGCTATCCAAGTGCGAGTACGTAAGATAAAATTTTCAAACTATTAGTACATTTGTTTTCCATGACAAGATGATCTCAAATCCCAAATCAAAAAAAAGATGTACGTAAACTAGAAAAGTTTCATGGATATTTGAGAATGACAATCGTTAATTATATTGGTGGTTTGTGCATCCTTGGTCAATTAAAACATTTAAATTTCAATTTTTCATTTTTTTTTAAATTGAGACCTAGTTTTCCTTTACAAGATGGAGTAATGTCAAAACAAAAAAGTTTGAAACCAGAGAGTTTCATAACTTAGCATGATCTACAATTCTTATTTTTGGTTGTTTCCCCATCCGACATAGTGCTAGTGACATTGGTCACAAATCTTAGAAATCTCTCTCCTAGTTTCATCAACTATATATGAGAATGTGTAAATCATGTGAACAATGTTACCGCGACATCGTCGGATGAAGAAATGGCCAATATATATATATATAAAAGGTGTACTAAATCCGTTCCAAATTGTAGTTTGTTTGACTTTTTTCAACCCCAACTTTGACCACTCGTCTTATTCAAACATTTATGCAAAATATCTCTTATTTTGTTATAGCTTGCTTTATTAACAAATGGTATTTAAGAATGACTTAAATTTGACTGTTTTTGTGCAAATTTTTTTGAATAAGACGAGTGGTCAAACTTAGGGTCAAAAAAAGTCAAACAAACTATAATTTCGAAGCGGAGGGTACATCTTAAGAAGTTATACAACTTTTATGTGCTTGACTTCTTTTCGCTGAAATCATTAGATGCTCCAAAAAAATGTTGTGCGAAGTGGTGGTATTTTTTGAAATTCAAATTTCAAATGTTTCCAATAAAACATGACAAAAGTAATAGTAGTAAGAATACAATATCCGGTAAAGCATTTTTTTAAAAAAAAAAATAGAAAGAAAAACCATCACATTTGGAGTTACTACGAGGGAGAAAGACTAGTCACAAGTTTTGGCCACAGATTAAAAAAAGAAAAATCGAGTTCTTGAGTGGGAAGGCCTTGCGGAAGGACCATGGCGGGGGGGCGGTTGCACTCGGCAAGAAGGTGCGACACGACCGTCGCATCGAAAAATTAGGGCGGCGCCTTTTCTTGCGACGCGTGACTAGGTGTACACCTACGCAAAGCGCCTCTATAACCGTGACACGTGCCGATCATATCCACACCCTTGCATGCGAATCCTTCAGAATAGGGCCCACGTGTGCGGCGGGCGCAGTTGCTCGGCATCGACCGCACCTGCACCGTGATGGATGCCCGTCTCGAATGACGAGGCATCGGCGGGAAGATGAGAACAAGCGACGGACGCCTACTGACCTAGTACTACATCAGACTCCTACGCATACAAACTCCTTTTCCCAAAGACGAAGTTCAGAAACTTAGCACTCCATACAAAGACAGAGTACAATACTTACCGGTGTTGTACTATACTATAGTATATTTTTTTCCAATCCAAACAAAGACAAATTTGGAAACGAGTGGGCGAGAATACTACTGTACTCATTTTTTTTATTCTATAAATGGTGTGGTGGGAGGTTTTGTATGCTTACGGGACGAGTGAAGAACAGGTTTTGATGATTTTTTTAATTGCCAACGGGTCCCAGAAATTGTACACACGAAACCTGCCGAGTCGGCGCCGCCGCCGGTTCGCACTGGTGGTCGCCGATCTCCCGCAACACCGGTGTTGGCCCTATAGATGAAAAACGGACGGAAAAAACCTCATTTGTACGGGCGGGATCGAGTTCGGAAAATGCGGTACGGAAACAGAATCGAATATGCGTAAAGTACGGAAACGAACCAATACGGAAGTCGAGAGGAAAGAATAACGCGATCAAATATTCTCGAGTATACATGGACAAAGTCATAAAAATAATGTACACATACGGTTATTAGTCCAATATTCAATGGTACGCCTTGTGTTAGCATGTTAACGTGCATAATCGTGATTATAATGTTTTTGAACATATAAATTTTAGACATACTACTAACTTATGGAGATTAAAAACGTCTTGAAAAATGGATTAAATACGGGTCAATTTCGGGTGGAAACGGGCTTACTCGAAACGGACGGAAAACCCCTGTTTTTCTACTAACGCATTAAAAAGCGGGATTCGACAAATACGGACAAAAATAGTGTAAATCTTGTGAATGTGAACTCCGCAAAAAAAAAGTGTAAATCTTGTGAACAATGTCACACGCCGCTCCTCCCACGGGCGCCACGCGGCGCGAGCTCCTCGGCCGCCCGCCCCGCCACACCACACCCTTGCATGCAAATCCTCTCGCGATCCTACGCACCTCGTTCTAGAATAGGGCCCACGCCCGCCCATTGCCGTTCCGGCCCCCAGCTTGTTCGGCCGGGCCGGTTCCGCCAGTGCTTTTCTCTCACAACATCTATCCGCACTCATGTCGGAAGCGGGCCCCGCGCTGGTCCCCTGGCGGCGCATGCGTGAGTGAGGAGGGAAAAGGTTGAGAGAGAGCCCGCCAAGAGTGGGCTCCATGATTTTAAGTATTGCCTGTAATTTTTAGTCTCATTTAAGTCCCTAAATTACCAAACATGAGGACTAGTAGGGACTAATTTTTTAGTCCCAATTAGTCCCAATTTCAAAAGACTCTTGGGAGAGACTAGGGACTAAGTCCCTAGTCCCATGAACCAAACTTAAAAAACGTTATAACTCACAAACCAAAAATCCAAATTAAATTTGTTTCAATAAATCCTTCAAAACAGGATCACACATGAATATATTTAGATAAAATTATAAGTGGACCTAGCAATTATTGGTATAGAGATATAGAAGAGATGAGTGCGGGAGAAAGTCTTTGTAAAGGAGAGAATCTTACCACACCGGGATGTATAGAGGTTCCCTATTCGAGTCTAATTGCCCGCTTGCCCCCGTTTTTTTTAAACTTTGCTCGTTTGCCCCTCGTTTTTGGTTTTCCATTATGCAAATGCCCCAAATAGGGGCAAACGAGCAATTAGACTCGAAAAAGGGCGCTTGCACAATTGTTCCAAGTAAATAAAGGAACATATGAGTGCCGATATATCTCTACTCTACTATATCAACTACCATCGGTGGGGTCCACTTATAATTTTATCTAAATATATCCATGTGAGATCTTGTTTTGAAGGATTTATTCAAATTCAATGGTGTAATCAAAATTTAATTTCGCTTTTGGTTTGGAGTATAACATTTTGTAGGTAGTTGAAATCATGGGGCCCACCACGGTGGTCCCCCGCCTCCCGGCGCATACTTGTTCCCTTTGCTTGTCCGACGTGGCCCGGGCCCCGGATGCTCCGCACCCACGCCACGCATCTAGGTTGAGGCCGGAACCCGGTGCGGCTCTTTTTCTCGTATAATTCTCCCTCAGTAAACAGGTCTAGGAACCTATCCAGATTGCCGGCCCAAAGACCAAAGCATTATTTTTTTTTTTTCTCTCACAACAAATCAGCACCGACCGGCTAACACCGACCAAACGTTTTTCCCAAAGACGGGTATGTAAAACTTACTATACGAGAGTTGTATTTTTCCAAAGACTGTTCCCTAATCATTTCAACTGAAATCAAACATCCAAACATCACAAATTTGGAAAAATATAACACAATGTAGGGTTATAACTAATAAAATATCTCGGTTTTCATGCATACTCAATTTGGATCTTTTCAACTTTCACCATGCATATGATCAAAATCAAATTAAGCTTGTTCAATCGAGATCATCGAGCTACATCATGCGCTATACATCATGCATATGATCTCAAATCAAAAAGTTGTAAACTACAAAGTTTCATGGATATTTGAGAAACTGCAATCATTATATCCGTGGTTTCTTGTCTATCTCGAGGTCACTAAAAACATTTAAATTTCAATTTTCATTTTTTTTTTTGAAATTGAGACCTAGTTTTCCTTTACAAGATAATACAAATCAAAAGTTTTAAATTAGAGTGTTTCATAACTTAGCAAGATCTACAATTCTTATTTTGGTTGTTTCCCCATCCGACATAGTGCTAGTGACATTGTTCACAAATCTTAGAAATATCTCTACAAGGTTTGTCAACTCTACGAGACATGTGTAAATCTTGTGAATAATGTTACTTGGGGATGAAGAAATAACCAATATAAAAGATGTGCAGACTTAAGAATTATTCTTCAACTTTTATGTTCATGACTTCTTATTTGAAATCATTAGATGCTCCAAAAATGTTACGTGAAGTTGTAATTTTTGAAATTCAAATTTCAAATGTTATCCACCAAATGTGACAAAAGTAGTAGCAAAGAAGAATACAAAGAGCTTGACACATCATTGTTTTACAAAATCGTAGAAAGAAAAAAATCATCACATTTGGAGTTACGATGAGGGAGAAAGACCGATTACAAGTTGTAACCATAGATTATAATAAAAAAAGAAAAGAAAAATTAGGGTTCTTGAGCCCCGGAGGTCTCCGACATGGCGGCACACCGGGCGTGCACGGATGTCACCGGAGATGAGGCCTCTAGCGACGGGGAGGACCACCACCGTGATCCCCCGAGAGAACCAAGCGTTCCTATCTTTGCTATCGGATGAGCGGGTTTAGGCGGTATCGAAGTTTGACGCCGACGGTGGTGGCGGGCACGGCGGAGCGGGGAGCGACACTCCGGCCGACGAGGACCGGCCGAGGTTAAATGGACGGGATGGAAAGCATCGAAACGCAGTGTAGACGCTTTTGAAGACTCGAGGCGATGCAGGGACGGGTCCGAGAGGGGTTGCCGCCGTGGAGAACGATTGAACACGTGGCGGCGTGAACCGGCGGACACACAAAGAAGCGTCCAAGGCGCCGGCCGCCAACGGGAGAGAGTTCAGCATAGCTAGCAACGCCGAGGTGCTTCGCGGCGCCATGGCTGCATGGTCGCGGGCGGCGGTCATCGCAAACATGAATGAATATAACAAGAATTACCACATAATCATCCATCACGCACCAAAAGTAAGATAGATCACATAATGCAATGCATGGGTGCATTATCATCATCATCAACATATACATAGATTCATGCGAGTCCACTCGCTACTCATGCCCACCACCCCCGCTTGTGCTTGCACAAACAACCTCCTACACTCGCCGCGGATCCTACACTCCTCGCCGCAGATGTGGAGTGCCGCCGCCACGCTCCCTCCACCCACAGGTTCATGGCGCCGCACGTTCCTGCCCTCTTCGCACCGATGATGCCCGGCGAGGCGCTGGTTTGGCCAGAGGAGGAAGATGCGGCTCACCGCATGGGGCACCACTGTGTCGTCGCGGCAAGACCGCCCACCGCCTCGTCCGCGAGCATTGCACGTTCTCGGTCCTCCGTGGAGCCATCGTCGCCGCCGTGTCGCGCTTCCACCTCCGCAACACCTCTTGGGCATGGTCATCATCGGCGGCGGGCGGCATTCCGCCTGTAGAGCGCAAGAGCGTGCACATACCGAAGCGAGTTCATGCCCCGAAGTTGGCGGCTTGTTCCAAAGAAGTCGAGCGGCGGATGAGACGGTGCCGCGGCCTTCCACGAACACGGCAGACATGCCTTGCTTTGAAACACGCCTCCGTGTTGCCGAACTTGGCGAGGTCGGTGATGAGACTCGCTGGCGGAAACCGGGCGCGAGTAGTACGGGCCCCGCTTTGTCCGCCGGTCCAAAGACAGTCCGGGGCGGGATGCTCCGGCCCCACTATGGCGAGGCGGCACGCTGCCATGCCCGGGAAAGGTGGCCCTTAGATTCATGAGGCCCTCCATAGAATGCTCATGGACATGGCGACGCTGAGCGCTTATGTGCTCAAGCACCTCCCCGCGGAAGGTTCTCCATGGCTCGAGGCGCAGCGGCATGGTTTTCCATGAGGATCTCGCGGCGCGCGCTCTTGGTCCGGGGAAAAGGAAGATGAACAGATTCAAGGCCGATCAAATTAGTGGGCGTAAAATGCGGATTTTTAGTAGTAGGAGTAGTACTAGTATGAGTGGTGCGCGTTTCAACAAAAAGTAAAAGCAAAGAAGAATACAATAGCTTGACACACCATGATTTTAAAAAATTTTAGTAAAAAAAACATCACATTTGGAGTTACTATGAGGGAGAAAGACTAGTCACAAGTCTTGGCCACAGATTAAAAAAAGAAAAATTAGATTAAAAAGAAGTTATATAATGCGGCGCTGGCGTCGTGTTTCAAAATTAGTAATCGGGACTTCTCTCCGTGACACGTCTTTGGTCATATCCACATCCTTTGCAATGAATGCGAATCCTTTGTGTATCCTACACACGCCGATTGTAGACCGCGAAGTGCGTCATCGATTGGGCGACAATCGAGACTCCCTTTTCCAGGGGCAGTCAGAATCGATTTTCGCGTTTTCATGAAATTTTCGCGCCGAGCCGCGAAATTGAAAAACCCCCGCCTCTCCCCTCACAGCGATTCATTTCATTCTTCATCCCCTCACAGGCGATTCATTTCATTCCTCGTCCTCCTCCCTCACAAGGCGATTCTAGGGTTCCCGGCCACCTCATCCGCCGTCCCCGCCGCCCGACTCACCGCGCCACCAAGCGACTTCGTCCGCGCCATTCAAGCCGACGCCGCTTCCGCCGCCCATGACCACCTTCTCCGACCGCTTCTTCCTCCACCCGGCGATTCTACGGTTCGATATGTAGCCCATCAATCTTATCTCGTGCCTCTTATCCCGAACTACATTTTTTTGTGATCTCGTGCCTCTGCGGATTGGGTAGTCCTCATAGACTTCCTCTGCGCCTTTCTCATAGGAAAACCGCAAACCGAACATGCCCTAAATGAACTGTTGCCAAACTCTTGTTTTTGTTTATATTCCTCTATTCGTGAACTTTTTTTTGGGTAATCCGTGCCTCTATGGATTGTGTAGTCCCTCATAGACTGTCTATTACAAGTTTGAACTGTATAATTATCCTCACATGGATATTTTGAGTTGTAGGTACTAAACTTGACACCTGACTGCTACTATAACTATAATGAACTGTTACTAAACTACAGTTTGTTTGTATCCCTCTTCTCCTAAAGTACATTTTTTTGTTCTCCGCCTTTGGTTTGTGTAGTCCTCATAAACCGCCTATTGCAAAATTGAACTGTATAATTCAATCGTCACATGGATATTTTGAGTTGTACATACGTAAATTGACACCTAACGCTACTATAATGTTGCTATCTTGTCTTACAAAAATGTTCCTACTAAATGTCTTACTAAAAAAGTTTGTTTATATCCCCTACTAAATGACCGCCTATTACAGATTGAATTGTATAAATATTAACTATAGTTTGTTTATATCAAGATTTTATTTCCATCCACACATACATTTTTTTTTTGAGGAAAGGTGATAATATCCTCGGATGGATATATAGAGTTGTAGAAACCGAATTGTGTAGTCCTACTATAATGTCGCTGTGGTGTTTTGTATAGGATTGAACAATTTTGCCTATTAAATAAATACTAGTTTTGTTTATATCCCTCTATTTTCACCACATTTTTTTTTGTGATTGTACCTCTGTTGATTGTCGCGGTAGGAAAGGGATTGTTAATGGATTGAATTGATTTGTAATCGTGTAATCTCAAAAAACGAAGAAGAATTATAATCGCTAAGAAATCTGATCACAATTAGCTATTGAGCGTAATTACTTTGTCTTTGGTTAGAAACAGAGTTAGTAATGAAGAACTTAAATGTATGAAAAGAAAGTACATACTCATTGGCATAAAGATTATTTAATCTTATGTTTAAACTCCAATTTGAACCAATATCGAATAGAAATATTTAGATATGTGAGGAAAGGTGAATTGTATCCTCGGATGGATATATAGAGTTGTAGAAACCGAACTTGACACGATTTGGGGGTTGGAGGGTGGGGAGGAAAGGTGAATATACATGCTCAAGAAGAACAATTTTGCTCCGCCGAGCACTACTACTATCTTGTCTTACAAAAATGTGCCTATTAAATGAACTGTACTACAGTTTGTTTATAGTCCTATATTCCTAAACTACATTTTATTTTGTTCTCTCGCCTCGTGGGTTTGTTTAGTCCTCATAAAAAGCCTACTACAGATTCGTTGGAAAAAAAGCAAAGCCTATTACTTAATTGAACTGTATTATTTTATCCTCGGATGGATATATCGAGTTGTAGATATTGAACTTGACACCGACCGCTACTATAATGTTGTCATTCATGTGTTCTTGTCATAGGAAACCGCAACAAATTCTCGCCGCTTATTTTCTTTATAGATGAATATACGCGTGTTCAAGATAGAACAATGATCGCTTCTGTCCTTACCCCCTCAGATTTGCCGGTGAAGCTTTGTCGCGGTGTGTCGGGCAAAGTTGACGACGCCAAAAAAATGGTAAGTTGCGGCTATGTGATATACAAACCTTGCTTATGGTTAGCTTTTTGAGTGCTAGCCGTTGACTTCTCTCGTGTAACTACAACATTTTGATATAGGCGCCCCGATGATGACACATGTGCAACATCACCCGGCAAAATAAACAACTAATTCTCTAGAGGATGGTTAGAGAGATACATATGAAGAGGCGCCGCGATGAGACGATGACGCTACTACGGGCTAAATTCGTGAGTTTGTACCGCAGAGGGGCAAATTATCCGGCTGGTCGGTGCGAAAAGGGGAGGGTCGGGACCATCACAAAGTGGCCGTGAGAATAAGATAGTTGTGACGGAGCTCACTTCGGACGGGTTTCCCACTACTAAGGAGGGCAAGCTAAGAATGAGGAGACTTGTCTGGTCCGATTGCTAGACAAAGGGTCCCCTTGCTCACGTGGTTCGGGCCTGTTCCTTAAGTCCTCAAGTCAAGAAAGAATTATTTGAGGAGTGTGTCCGTAATTCATTGGAGTTGGAGTGTCCATTGAGCTCAAAGGACAAAGCACTTAAAAGGGCGTGGCGGTGGTAGGAAAAAGTTTTAGGACCCACAAAAGCCATCTAGTGCGCAATTACATCAACAAGGGAGGGATGCCACATTGAAGCACCCATACATCCCCAAGGAGGATTGGACAGCTTTTGTTCAAGCTTAATCGAAGCGAAGAGGCACCGGCAAAAAAGTCGAGATACAAGGAGCTTAGGCAGAAGAACCAAGATAACCACGCCGGGGGACAGGAGGTTATGAAGCAATGTCCGAAAGGTGGGCTTAAGGAGGACAGGGACTTAGTCGACAAAGGAATCCGTAATCCTTGGGACGAATATCCTAAGGTCCGCGCTTCACGCTTTTTTTGCGGACGCAGCCACCGGAATTGTTAGGTGACGGGGCTCAAATTGTTTGGAACGATGAAGCGGCTTTCGGGCTTTAGGTGAGCAGATTTTTAAAGGCAGCCCATGCTTCTTCCGAGGTCACTAGTGTAAGGGAAAGAGATCACGCCCACGAGGGGTCCACAGGCACCCCGTAATGCATAGGCGTGTGCGTGGGGTGTCTAGTTCGTGTGGTTGGAGGAATTGGCGGATTGCACCGACATGTACGTAAAGAGGAAGTCGGGCGACCCGCGGCGATTAGAGAAGAGATTTTCGCTAGATTGGATGAGCTCCAAGGTCGTGGTGTATGCTGCAAGAAGCACAAGCAAGCACAAGCACAAGCACAAGCACAAGGTTCCCCCGCCTAGCAACACCCCTAGCGCACGGGTGGACCGAAGAGCAGCCTCTCACCTAATCCGGATGGCCAACCGGATGTCGCACTGAGGTTTCCATTCGAACGATGTACCCTTGTAACGAAGACCGGAGGTTATCAAGGTTGAGGTAGCTAGGGGAAAGGTACACCCGAATCACCCTGAGCTACTTGAGGGTCAACCAATACCGGGTAGGACATACCGTTGTAACGATTGAACATGTAAATCCCGGTTTTGATGCTACACTCTTTGGATCCGCCGACAGCGTAAATTAAGACTCTTGGCCGGGCTATTTTTAAGAGGATCCGGTGGGAGCGAGACCTTATGATCAGTAACACCCCCAATAGCCGCCTTGTTCTCGCACCAAATTGAAAACAAAGAAAAAACCTCCCTCGCCTACGTCTCTAGGGTATTAGTCGGTCTAAAGGACCATATGGCACGCACCGAGGTTATTAAATGGGGATGACAAAGAATGACCCGAGTCCCTCTCGGACTTCGTGAGTGCAATGGGTGGGAATGAGATGACTAGCTTGCATGCCAATGGTGATCGAGTGCCTCTCGTGGTGCAATGGATCGGAATGCGGCGACTTCGCACTCATGCCAATGACGTTCGGGATTGCCTTGCAGAGTGCATCGGCTAACAATGCGAAACCGGCTCTCAAGGCATGAATGATGAGAGTGCCTCGCAGATCGCAAGGGCCGAGAACACGGGAGTGGCTCGCATGACAAGAATGTCCGAGTGCCTCTCGTGAGTGCAAGCGGGCCGAGAAGCGGAAGCAAACGGCGGAAACCTGCTCCAAACAAGCATGTTTCGGGCAAGAGGCATAGAGCATCCAACGGTGATAAAGATACGTTCCCGAAGGGGTCATCCCTTATGACCGTATAATTGAAGTGCCCTTCAGACGCGACCGCCAACCCTAAGTACAAGCATGGATCTCCAATGCTCACGCCGAAATGACTTAGTACGGTAGGGCCTTGTTGTCTTCGCTCTTCATGGGTGGTGCATGCAAGCGCCGGTCCAAACATGGTGGCGTTCATCGCAACGCCCGGGAAAGCGGCCTTTTAGCGTGACACGCACGAAGAGGCTAAGATCAATGTGGGTTTCGATGACTGTTTGACCTCATGACACCGGATGGATTGGATGTGGCCATCCTTCGCCGCATGACACCGTGAGTACAATTTCTTCTATTGTGGACTCATTAGGGATGCCTCTTTCATCTTTTGCTTACTAAATTTGCTTTGCATGCTTCTCTATTCCTAGATGCCCGCTTCCGAGAAGCGAGGGCCTTGTCTTTGTCGGTTGGCTTTCTTGATCCCGAGCCATTGACCTTTGAAGGGTCAAGGATGATGGGCCTCTCGGCAAGGGCCGTACATATCTAGAATTTGGCCTATGGAAGCATCATGACAAGGACTTTGTCATGTTTTGCGCGATAATCGAGCCAACACCGGATTGTTTGTTGTCATAGCTATCAAGTGGAGGAAAGTCTATTTCGTTGACTCTCGCGCCCAAAAGAAGAAAGACGTAAAACGCTCCCGTTGAAAACTTTAATACAACATTGAGTGTTTCCTAACCTACATCCGAACCCATGCATTTTTTTTTTCTTAATTATGTTACTAAAAATAGAAAAGAATGTGACCTTTTTACATTTTACTCATGTGTAGCCTTGTTGAGCATGTTTTCAATCCGAAGGGGACAAGGACATAAAAGTTTACGGTTCACGCCAAGTATGCAAAAGTAATTGTTGTGCTTCTCCCCGGTTGTGCACTTGCCACTTGGGTTTCCATTCAGCGAATAACCACCGTGTGTTTCATATGTTTGCAAATCTTTGGACGCAACCCGATAACAAGACATGTGGGTTCTACACGCACACCACTTGATGGTTGCGATGAATCAAGCTCATTTGGATTGTCACGAGGTAACTTCGAAGTGCAGCTCCATCTTGTGCCTATCTTTGTTTGGAGATAAAGACCATGTGTACAACAAACACTTATGGCTACCTTTTCTTTGTATTAGGATTTTGACTTGCAGAGTGAACCGTTCAATTTGGGTGATATTAGAGAGAAGATCGCCAAGTTTCTTATGGAACATGTCATCCACCCCCGACGGGCGACTATTTTGATTCAGTAAACCGTGAGTTGCTTCATTCCCCTTGCCGCATCACGACCGAGGTGGATACATGCACGTGAACCTGTGTTATTTGTGTTGTGAACAATGCGTGGCGTGCCCCGAACAACCGGGTGCGTGTGAAGAACAATCGATACACTTGAATTTTTAATGTCGCTTTGGTGTCACCCATTTGTTTGTGCTTGGACCTATGTATATGTATTATATACGTATTAATTATATCAATGCCGTGGTGTCGACGATTCTAAGTCGCATGCAGTGTGCAGAACGCCATCATTGACACAGACGCGTCAACTATCTAAGAGGCGTCTCAAGCCTCCGGATAGTTACAGACTGCCTCGCCCCGATGCTTGGCGTCGGTTGTTTTAGCAGCGCATTTTTTCTATCGCTGGCCCCGAAAATTAAGCGCCCCAAACGCCAACCTCGTTGCGCATACCTGTAGAAAGTGTGTGCACGTCTTTAATTTTCCAAGAGTTACGGGCCGATGGGTCATTGTAAGCGCCTATAGTCTCCGCACAGTACGGTCGATTTTAGGTGCTAAGCGCCTGTAAACATAAGAAAACATCGGGTACAAGAGCAGGTGTTCAGAAACGAATCCACGCTCACGAGACGGATAAATGAAGGGGCGGTTCCGTAGTAGTACAAAACTACGCACGCGCTGCGGTGGCGACGTCTGTATGGGTGACGAACAGTACAGACGGCTGCATTTCGAATGTGCGTCATTAATGAGCGTGCCGCCACACTTTATCGCTTTGCCGGGCTCGGTTCAGAAGATTCTAACAGCCATGCGCGCACGCATAACCGCCATCGACATAAAATCGCTTTCTGCACGCCCTTTGACACGGGGGTTCAGACATTTAAGTCGCCACACTCACACATTGGGCCCGCGCTTCAGAACTTGAAGGATACAGGTCGATTTATTCATGCCGCTGCGGTTGCAGAACGCTACCGCAAAGCATAATTCACTTCATAGGAAAACTTGTCTCGTAGGTATCGTTCACTTCTGCCGAAAGCAAAAACGAAGGTCACGGGCACTCCGTGAGAAACCGTACGTGATAAAGTGTGTTACGACCACCGGAGGTTTTTGGTCTCAGAAAGTCGACATTTAGAGACCCACGGGCAGACGCTGCTGGGTGCGTGACTATAGAAGCCCTCAACGCGTGGATCAGAGAGGCCTTTTTTACATAGTGACTTGCTGCCCTCCAAAGCCAAAAAGAGGGTTTCCCATTTGGTTGTAGCATGTTCCCGCCGAGGCCCATCTTATCGAAGGTCGAGGCGAACAAGATGTCTACGGAGCTGCCCGTGTCTACTAAGATTCTCCGTAACCGCCCGACCTCCGTTGTTGGTGTCTATGACCATCGCGACGGTGTGGGGGTAGTCTCGAGCTTCATATCGCGGGCGTTGAAGGTAATTGGGATATGTGACCACCGGTCGCTTTACGGTGGGCCCCCCTCGGCCCACATGATGGACCCTCTCGATAGTGCCTTTTCATTTGCCGATTTTGTTGCCATGGTCTTCGTTAGAGCCCCCGTGATCGCGAGGATGACTCCATAAGATGAGTTTGGCTTGCCGACAATTGTCCGGATTTCTTGCTTGACCGGTGGGTGTGGAGTCGGTGGTGGAGGGTGTAGCGGGGTGGTGGTGGTAGGGCTTGGCTATGGTAATTTGTCCGCGTGGAGGCTCGGGGGTGTGAGATCGTGTATTCTTGCTAGTAGTAGCGTAATTTGGTCTTTGGTGAAGGTGTTGGTGTGGAAATTTGGGTAATGAAAGCTTTGGGTGTGTGGGGCTCCGTGAATCAAAGGGAGTGAAGCCGTAGTGGTTGGAGTGGGTGTTTCTTTGGTTTCCTTGTGTGATTAATTTGCCTCTCGGGAGTTCCGCGAAGTTAGCTCTCTTTCCATCGCCTCTTTCCCCTTGGAGTATATGGGCCTTCGCTTGGTGTAGTGACCCTTGCCTTCTCCGCATAATGGCAAGTAGGGTTGTTTTTTGCGGAGGCCTCGCTACCGGGTGTCCGTGTTTGGTCCGGGGGTTCTTGGTGGGTAGTTTTGTCTCGGGGGTGGTTGATGGGTTTTGTTCGGGTGGGGGTTGTTGGCGATGGGCAGGACTCGGCGGCTTCCGGCCTTGGGTAGTTGTCTGCGGCGTGGTGGGCGCTTGTGCTTGGTACTGATTTCGCGGGAGGCCTGAAGGCTTCTAGGTTCGCTTTGTGGTACATTATCGGCTCAGAGTACTTGTCCATTATCTCATGTAGCCCGCTAGGTTTTTGGCTGCCTTCGCCAATCTTTGAGTGGCATGGACCCGGCTAATGCGTGAGACTACGCCATGATGACGCCGTCGGAGACCCCTCGGCTCGCCTTGGTCCGAGGAACCTCCGCCACCATTCCGCAGGGGCTGTTTGGCTTCGCACCACGCTCAAGAGTTCTGTGGCTGTTGATGAGTTCGAGTCGACGCCCTTGAAGTTTGCCCGAGGGCGCCGCTGGTTGGTCCGGACCAGTTCGATTGTGTTCGGGGCAACGCACAAGTGCCATGATCGGGCGCCACTCCTCTGGGCGCGATGATTACTTAAATCATTTTTGCCATTGTGAGTGATCTCCCCGCCGCTTCCACCGCGCCTCGTAGCTCATGATAAACCGCCTGGGTCGGTGATCCCCGCATACCTGGGTAAGTGCCGGGTGGCTGTAGGACGGAGGCTTTTCTGCGATTTGAAGTGCGTGGGAGAGGGGGGGATTTGGGGGTCGAGTGAGGGCTCGCGGGAGCACCGCCCGGGTGAGGCGCCCGAGGTGCCTCCGGCGTTAGCGCTAGGGTATAGTTGGTTGATGCGGAGGGCCCGGGTGGTGGGTTGTGCGATGGTGGTTGGTTCTCTGGCGTGGTGGCGGCGGGTTGGGAGGAGGCGGGGCTTGTCCCCGAAGCGAGGGGGCCTTCCCTCCGCCGCTGACTTCCCGCATCGACCGCCCGAAGCCGGCCGGGTTGATCCATGCTAACTCGATCCTAGTGGCTTCAAATTTTGTTCCTCGAAGGCTCGCAGCGCCGCCGCTCGATCAAGGGCCTACAACCGCCGTGGCTTTCTCTCGCGACCGGCTTGCAACACCCCCAGGCCCTGCTCCCCTTGCACGGTTTCCTCCTCTTCATCCTCTCAGCGCCTCAAGGAGAGCCCTTCGAGCGGATCTCAAAGTGGTGTTGTTCGAATCGGGCGACCCTCGCTAAGTGACCGAAGTTGAACCACCGCCACACCGCTTCGCGGAGCCTCCTTGCGAGGTGGCAGGTCCTCCTCCCCGGGTGACCTCCGACACCGGGCCACGCGGAGGGTCCCGCTTGGCGGGCTCCCCGGCCCCGCAGCCCCGGCGCTGGAGCTGCCGGGTGGGCGGTGACCACGCGGCCGACCGCTTGATGGGTTCGATCTGCGGGGTGCTCCTTCGGGGGCGGGCCCCGCCCGCCGCCAGAGAGCCGCCTCAGACAGCCGGGTGACGGGCATGGCCCGTGTTTTTGTGTCAATCCCCACGGACGGGTGCCAACCGTGGGATCACTCCCGCCCCTTTAGTCTTCGCTCCCGAGGAGGTGGGAAGGGGGGCGCAGGGGCTTCCCATGGAGATGAGACAAAGGATCAGGAAGGCTGGGTGATCTCCGAAAGTGGCTTGACCTTCGCCGGGCGCGTCGGTGGTCGGGCCTATCGGAGGGCTTGGGCCGAACGAACGAACGGGTGCTCCGATGTAAGGCGGATCTAGGAGCAAAGGAAAAGCGCAGTAAATGGCAATCAAACCAGCCACCAACCCATCCTTTCGGCCCGCACTGGTATTTATAGGAATACAAGGGGTCGAGGGGCTGATTTACAATTTGGTACATGGTAGGTGGGGAAACACACGCTATTGTGTGGCCCCCACAAGGGTAAGCTAGTAACTATTCGCACAGGCTATTATGGGGAAAACACCCCGATTCTCTCCATGCTTGGGGGCGGGGGTTTCTTGCGCCACCACGCCGGTTGCCCTGTTCGCTGAGGGGACTACCCCGAGGTGGCCCTCCGGCCGTCGCCTTCGCGGATCGGGGGCCCCTTCTCCGGGTCCCTCACCGCAACCAAAGGGACAACGTATACCTGGCTTGCCCGAGGTGGGTGAAGCTTTGTCGTCCACATACCAAACGGAGGGACCTCCGCATGTTCGACCCCGCAAAACTTTGGCAAAACTTGTTAAGGGAGATTTGCTCTTGGCCCCCGTAGTGAGGTCGCGGGGGTGCTCGGGCCGGGCGAGGGTCGCCTCCCCAACAGAAATGGGAAAGAAATGGAAATACCAACTCCATGATGCACTATGGGCATATCGAATCGCATTCAAAACACCCATAGGTATGTCACCGTATCAAATTTGGTATATGGAAAAACATGCCACTTGCCCGTTGAATTGGAATTTAGAGCTCATTGGGCAATCAAGAGATGGAACATGGATCTCCATCTAGCTGGAAGGAACCGCCGATGCAAATATCGAGCTAGAGGAATGGAGAGAAAAGCTTATCACAACCTAAGATTTACAAAGAAAGAACAAAAAGATGGCATGACAAGAGAATCAAACATAAGGAGTTCAAGCCCGAGATAAAGTTCTACTATTCAACTCAAGGGTGAAACTTTTTGGTCATGGAAAAACTTCAAGCAAATGGGAAGGGCCATTCAATGTGCTTGACGTTGCACCACATGGCGCGCCACACTTCAGGATAATACAGTAACACATTTAAGGTAAATGGCCAACGTTTGAAAGTTTTTTTCTAGAATCTAAAAGTTAGAAGAAATTGACTTGATTGAATTCTTGCAATTCAATGATCCAATCTAAGAGCAACTCCAACCTCTAGGCAATAAAGACTTAAGTGGCCAACCACTAACACTTAACCTATTCCACAAGTTGTGTTGTCTATTTGAGTTTTGTAGGATTTAAGGGAGAGAGACATGATAGGATGACACCCTCGTCGCCGTCTACCTCAACTTCCACATCATCAACAACCCGACATGTCAATCTAGCTTGGGGAGGGCACCCCAGTTATCACGATAAGTATCTCTTTACTATATATTGTTAGGCTATATATCTTTTTGCTTTGTTTGATAAAAGTCTAGTCTTTAAAAAGAGTCTTTGTTAGAGTGTGAGAATAAATGTTCTAGAGGGAGTCTTCATCGGGTTTGCTTTTGCTCAAATAAAATGAACCTTAAGTATGGAAATGATGAATAGTTGCTCTGTTGTAATTCTTTTCAAGTATCTAGTTTTCAACCTTGAATTCTCCCCGAGTTTTAGAAAAAACTGTTTTGACACATGATTTACTTTTTGAATTTGAAAACTTGTGGGTAGCAAATGCTTGATCTAAGTCTAGGTGATTGACGGATATGATATATGAAAAGTTGAGTTGCTATTTATCTTGTTTCTAGTGATACTAGAGTCCCGAGAATTATCTTTAAAATTAAAAGTGCTATATGATGAGTTCCTCGTATGACAGAGTGTTCCTACCATTATCATATTACAACCTACACTCCACTTATTTATGCTACTTCTATCCCGAAGTACGATCCATCACATTCCACCAAAAGCCCATCATTGCTATAATGCTTATATTTCTTGCTACTTGTCTCTCCAAAAGAAAAAACAAATGAGGCTTGGGTTGTATTCTTAAAAAAAAAAAAAAAATATATATATAGGGAGATGAAAAATGGACAAGTGTCCTACGGGCGAGAAGAGCCTACCTTCCTAAAGAGAAGAGATGAAAAAATGAACAAGTGTTCGAGGGCGAGTAGAGCCCACATTTCTAAAATAATAAAAGAGAGAGAGAAAAAGGGACACAAGTCCGAGGGTGAGTAGGACCCACCTCTCTAAAAAAAAAAAAAGTATACAACCCAGGTCCTTCACAAACATATCCATAGGAGAGATAGTTTCAAGGAGCAAAAAGAAAAATGGGGCTTCATTTATGACCTTCACGAAACTCTCATACACAGGAATCTCGAAGTTTTATTTTGAAAATCTTGCAAAAACTCTAGGATAATAGTTGATCTAAGAGCTTGAAACATAGTGCTTGACTTGATTGTTCTATCTTTCAATTTCTCAAGACCCAAGTGAAGGCTATAAGCCCCATGATAAAAAGGTTTGAAGTTAGAATAATATATTTTTGAGGAGAATTCTTGTTTGAAAGCATGTGTACTTTTGAGGATGAAAGTATTGTAGCAACTCCCGATCCATTGCTAAGTTTGGCTTTGCTAGGGACTAGCAAAGGGTAAGCTTGGGGAGCTTGTTGACACTGTTATAGTATAATTTTAATAGTCAACTAAAACATGAAATAAGGGCTTAAAATGAATATCAACAGAGTATAGGGGTTTTTACCGACATAGTTCCATGAGATTTGGTGATTT